>OU342741.1:260499846-260880681 GCA_910589775.1 Avena eriantha
AATTCTAGTGCTGATCATGTGACAAACACCCAAGGAAACTCACAAGTGGAGATAAATGTGGCATAGCAATTTATGAACAGGAATATTGCAATGCACAAGAGATACGCTAGTATTAGATCACAATAAAACAAGCACAAGACTGCTCAATCTACGAGTTCTATTATGAATGTAGACCTCCAAACCACTTTGATATTTCTCTTTTGTCACTTTTGTACCTCTTCTCTTTTCTCTCTTTGTTTTTGATTCTTTTTCTCCTTTCTATTTTTTTCAACTATCTAACACAATGCAGTAAAAAAACAATACTTTCGATCAAACTGGGTCGGATAGTCCGATGTAGCCGGATAGTCCGGGGCAAATTCTGAATAGTCCGGGCTGTTTTTCGCCAAAACTTGTGCACTTGAAAACCCTAATGAGCAGCCTATTCAGAGCAAAGCAACTAGTCTTGTAGGTATGTGATGAGGATATATACCGGGATTACCATGATTCTGACAACATTAACTAGAAGGAAATATTGGGACAAATCGATGATGACTATTAGGTGAATTCATTCCTAGTTGGACATGACACTTTGATTTATAAGAAGTATATACTACACAAGTCATTGTATTTGTGTATCATGATGATTGAAATAATAAAGAGCATGGCACGCAGAGAAGAAGAAGAGCTGCAAGAAGAACAAGCATCGATTTCCAATATCAGCATGTGCGCGAGGGAGGAAAGGGAGGCAGACACATTAGGAGAAATGAGGAGATCAAGCATGTTCGAGCAAGAGGTGTGGCGAACCATGAATTACACATTGGACGTGCACCACGTCATATGACCTGCGCAACAAGTAGTTTGAGTCGATATGTATAGGTATGTTCAAGCATGTTCGAGCGAGAGGTGTGGCGAACCAGGAATTACCCATCTATGTGTCGGTATGTATTAGTTTGAGTCGAACCGGGTAACTTTGGGCCAAGTTATGGCTATTTTTAGGCATTTTTAGATGGGAGGACGCTCCAGCCTTCATATATACTCTAGCAACCATCACAATTAGTTTAGACCATGTTAAAATAAACTCTAGTTCTAGATAGATCTGCTACAAGCAATCCTATGAATTATTCAGCACCAATTCTTATCGATCTGGTGTGTTGCTACTATAATTTGAGTGTGATTAGTTTTCCATTGTGAATTAGCGAATTGCAAGTTTGAGTGTGATCTATTGTTCCATTGGGAATTAGTAGATTACAATACCACTTCGTGGCCAGTGGCTACATGCGCAAGTGTGTGGAGTTGTGAATATCCAAAGGGTTGAGAGATGTTGCATCTGGCAGTAGGGATTAGCCAGAGAGTTCTTAGATTCATACAAGTTATCTTCATCATCTACATCTCCATCTACCCCAGCTCACTGAGAAGATCGGGCCACCCCATATCAGTACCTTCCTAGGCACATATGTTGTAGAAAGGTTGTACCTAAGCTAACACAAAGGTGTGCTCTATGGACTCGGATATGTAAAAGTAAACTAAGCGGAAAACAACGACAAACGACTCAAAAATAGAAGAACAAACGAAAATAACAATGAAAACCTAGATACTACGACTTGTACTGGAAGAGATCAGATCAAAGACACGACAACGACCAACAATTAAGACTCAGCTTCAATGCAATCTAGGCTATGGCAAAGAAAACCCTAACCCTAATATTTTTCTATGGCTTTTTATGTATAGGACAAAAACTAACTAACTACTGATGGATTTGTGGATGCTTACTAAGGCAACGCTAGAAATCTGATACCAGGATGATAAGGGGTGGCCTGATCTTCTCAGTAAGTGAGGGTGGAAGATGATGATAGTCGGTCGGGATAACTTGTATGATGCTCACGAACCTCTTGATCGATCCCTAATGCCAATGCAACAGCTCTCAACCCATGTAGATATTCGCAACTTCACACACTTGCGCACATAGCCGCTGACCACGAAGCGGTTTGCAATCCTCCAATTCCCAATGGAACAAAAGATTACACAAAACATGCAAATGTCTAGATCCCAATGGATCAAATAATCACACTTGATTAATAGTACCAAACACACCAGATCGATACGAATTGGTGTGGGAAGATTGAATGTTTTGCCTTGGCAACACAAGAACTAAGGTTTATCTTAAACATCGTTTAAAATAAGCTAAGGGGGCATCCCAGGGCTTATAAGGGCGGCCAGGGCGTCCAGAAAAATAAAAATAAGATGTGTTCAACTCAAACTGATACAAGCCAACTGAGACCAGATTCGGTCGCTGGCCCGACATTCTAGGTGGAATGCGTCGGACATTCCAGGTGGGTCGGACACTCCAGGTGGAGTGCATCAGACACTCCAGTTGTGCCAGAAAACTTCAGAGTTTCTGGTTGGCTTCTGATTTGGTTGACTGAATGGACGCCACCTTGACGCTTGCATGGGTAGGCCGGAGTGTCTGGGTGGCATAGGCCGGACATTCCAGTTCTTCCAAGAATCTTGGCGTATTTCTTCTTGATGATCTCCTCCTTGTGCAATGTGCCTACCTCCTGCTCCTCCCTCGCACATCCTTGGATGATCATGACGTCGGGCTCCTCTTGCATCTGCCCTTCTCCTCCCCGCATCATACTTTTCTCTTCAACGAACCTGTTGTTCAAGTAGCTTGGCACGAGCTCTCGTAATAGGTCTAATCCTGATTTCATTGGACTTGGTCTTGGTAGTAACATTGACAACTCCATTAGGAGTTAGAGATAATAAATTAGTAGGGATTTCCTCATCATAAGAGCCCTCGAAGTTGGTGAAGTTCGCCATGTCCACCATGCTTGTTGAGGCGTCATCATTGTAGCACTCGAAGTCATCCATGCTTGGGGAGTCATTGTTGTGGTAGTACTCCATATCACCTAAGCACGTGGAGCCATTGTTGGTGTAGTTCTCCATGCATGAGGAGCCATTGTCAGTGTAGTACTCCAATTCATCAATGCTCCAGGATCCATAGTTGATGACGTGCTCCATGTTTTCCATGCATGTGGAGTCATCATAGGTATAGTTCTTCGGGTCCTCAAAGCATGCAGAGCTATTGTCGGTGTAGTGCTCCGCCATGTCCTCTATACTTGTAGTGTCGTAGTCATGGTGGCTCATCATGGATTTTTCATAGATATCATCCTCGGTTCCAGAGTCCCTAGACATGATTCACAAGACCAAGTGGTGTATATGGAAGTGGTAGGGGGTTAGGGATGCCACATAAAACATTAGTTTACCTTGAAATATAGTATCGTGCAAGTGGCCACACTTGAGAGAAATCAAAACCAAGTAAAGTGAAGTTAACGCGGAACACCAAAACAAACTAAACCACTAAAAACACACACACGGAGCTTATGGTGGATGGATATATAAAGCGGCATGTCAAAGAACAATTCGAAATCTTGTAATCGCAAGTAAAGAACCACGATGATCACCAAATAAAACAAGTCAATCAACAAGATATAGGAATTATATACAAGGAAACACACACACACGGTGGGATAAATGGGACTTGTGCGATGAAGAAAGTGAGCTAAGAACCAAATGATTATCTAGCGAAGACTATAAGCTCAGGATGCAGCCCGTACTATGGACGTCCCTACATCTACACCAAGAAGTCCAGTTGAGCACTAACCTCGGGGGTTCCCGATCTTTCACGAATTCCTGTAGAAATCAAGGGGGAAGTGTGTGGGAAAGAGAGAGGGGGTGAACACGACGAAATCATGCAAGAAGAACACGATGAACACACTCACGCAAAGACACGATACAATCCAATAGCTCACGCCGTCGGTGACCGGTCCGATGCAATCCATAGGATTGGCTCGAGCAAAGATCTCTCTCTCTCAAACCGGCACGGCGAGTGGGGAGTCTTGGTGAGATCTTGACATCTTGTCAAGGGGATCCGATGCCAAGGCCTTATAAAATGAGGGAGGCATGATGCAAACGCCAATGAGGTGGGGCATCTTTGGTTCTCCTCTAACAAATGAGCATGAGGAAAGAACTAGATAGATCCACAAGGGGTGTCCACTAATTCCAAATATAAAGCCTAGGGTTTATAATAGAGGTGGGGGCTATTTATAGGCCAGCCACAGGTTCAGGGGTACTTTAGGCGATAAAGAGTAGAGTCTGGACAAAATTGGGGTTACGTGGGCCAAAGGCCCAAAGGCCTTTATATGCCTATCGACGTGTAGTCTGGAGATTCCAGTGCGGTGGACCAGAGAGTCTGGTGTAGGCCAGAGAATCTAGTATGTCTCTAGTCTGTCTCTGTCGGGGTGTTCAGAATGTCCCTAGGATCGTATGGAGGCTAGTCTGGATATGGGGCAGAAACTCCGGTGTGTCGGTCCGGAGATGCTGGTCTGCTGGAGCGGCGACTCCAATGTGATCAGCTCCACCAGCTTCTTCTTCTTGTCCTGCTCCTTGTACTTCATCCGTGGGGGTTTGGTGACGCATTCGGGCTTCATAGTTGATAATCATAGAGTAGTTGCATGAAGTAGCAAGACATCCAAGGATGTATCCAAGTCACACAAGGAGAGGAGTGAGTTAACCTTAGCTTGTAGAAGTTTGGCTCAGGCGCGAGTCATTGGTCCACTTGGGGGACTTATTGGTATAGATGTAGGGTCGTCTGTAGGATAGGCTGCATCAGCTCCCCCCTTGGGAAAGAGTCATCCTTGACTCTTCATGCTTATCATCTTGAACATCTCCATGGCAGGGTAAGAGGTCCTTGACATTGAATGTACTTCTCACAAGCTACTTGGAGGTTTGTATGTCGATGATGTAGGCATTGTTGTTGATTCTTTTAATGACCTTGAAGGGATCATTCCTCTTGGTTTTAGCGTGGAATTACGTTCCTCAGGAAAATGGTCCTTGCTCAAGTGTATCCACACAAGGTCTCCTTCCTCAAAGATCATCTCATTCTTTTCCTTGTTTATCCTTGAAGCTTGGCTAAGGACTTGTTATTCGATAGTATCTCTTGCTTCTTCGTGAAGATTCTTCATAGCTTGGGCGCACTTGTCAACGTCCATGTTTGTGCACTCATAGAGAGGTAGCGGTAGGATGTCCAGCGCGGTGAGGGGCTCGAAACCATAGTGTCATCGGATTGATAACAAGTACGCCATGAGGGGGTTTTCGAGGCGTGCAGAAGAGAGGGGTGTGAGACGAACGGTGTTCCGGGACGGTGAGCACACAAGTTTACCTAGGTTGGATTCCGCCGGCTTTGGACGGATCCTACTCCTGCTTGCAATCCAGTAATACGGCAGAGCTGGAATATGGGTTACAAGGGTTTTGCCTATGCAACTTGAGATTGTAGACTATTGTGAGGTGCCCTAAAGGCTTGCCCTAGGACGGCTTATATAGATATTCGGCCTAGGGTTTACAGGAGAGATCTATCCGGCTACAACTAAGAGTCGATTATAGAGTACATCTTGGACTACAAGTAACATAACATGCCTATGTCGGTAAGTCTTCTAGGCCTTCCTATAGCCGAATTAGACTCCGTATCTTCTCCCTGACTGGGCCGCCTGTGAAGCAAAGCTCTAACCCGAAGTGGGACACCCTGGTCAGTGAGGCACACTGAGGATACACGGAAAGTATATCCCCAACAGCAGCCCTCGGAAGCTTCCAAGATTCAGAGTCGGATTTCATCCTCGTCTAGCTTGATCCATCTTCGGCTTGTAGAATCTTGAAGGGTTCCTGAAACTTCAAAAGAAAGGATAGGATCTAGGTCTCAAAACTAGTCGGACCTATGAATACATTATTCGGGTTTCTAGCTTGAAATTCAAACTAAGCCGGAACTTAGTCTCTGACGTAACCTGACATCAGTTGAGGTAAAGTCATGTCACTGACAGGCATTCCTGTCAGCACGACCGTTGGTGGGTCCGCCTTTCATGGAACCGATGCGTCATTTTAATGCGAGCATGGAGATCGAGGAGTTGTAATCGTCACAAAGATGTTACCCAGCTCCTTCCATGATGCGTGGCACGGTTACTGTTTACTTTGCATGAATCTTGGTGCAAGTGAAGGATATAAGAGGTTGAGATTTCTTCCTTTCTCCTCATCAGCACCAGTCCTTCATCTTTCCTCTCGATGTTTCGTGCAAATAGAGCTCATTTGCCTCCCCCAAATCCCATAGTGCCACCCACCCCAGGTCACCGTGCCCAAAAATGCTAAGGCTTCATCTTCTGCTGCGGCGGCAACGGTGACGACAGCACCTGTGGCATAAAAGGAGAAGTTCCGCAGGGTCTAGATCCCGTGCGTCCTTGACATCGCCAAGCTCCGTGTTGTCGAGAAGGAAGGTCTCCTCCACGCTGGCGACTGGCGGAGCAGCCACGGACAAACCATCCCCACCCCTAATGCCGACGAGTGAGTGCATTTCGGCACTCACCTTGACAGAGATTTGAGCTTTCCTCCCCCAGGCTTCTTCTCTGAGGTCGTAGGTCACTATGGAGTACAACTCCACCATCTCCCCCCAAACTCTATTTTAGAAATGAGCGCTTATGCCTCTTTGTGTGAGGGGTATCTCGGTATTAGGCCGAGTCTCATTCTCTCTCGGTATTACTTTCATACCCGGAGAAATTCTATCACCGCTGGTAATCCTTATATTACCGGAACTCTTCGCTTTTCTTTTAGGAGAGAGCAAGTCTATCCTAGGATTAAGGCTAGTGAGTCGATGAAGCAATGGCCGTCCATGTTCTTCTATCACAAGGACAGACCGGCTCCCGGCAAAGAAACTTCTTTGCTGGTTTCCGTTGATGGTGCCGACACGCCCCAAGAGGCCTAGGACGCGAATCCTCTATCTCTCACTGATGATCTGCTTCTGGCTAAGAGGCGGATCGAATATCTGTTGAAGCACAAGGGTCTAAAAGGATCCGATTTGGTCCACTGCTGGCTGGCGCGCCGGATCCAGCCTCTCCAACACCATGGCGATCGGCTTATGCACTCCATCACCAAGAGCAAAATGGACTCTCTTTGGATCTGCACCCGTCCTTACTCTGAAAGGGACTATGAGTCCCAAATCAAATGGTTGATAAGGGAGCGGATCGAGAGGAAGATCACGGAGCTATCCCTGGACATGCATACGGCTGATGATCCTGTGATACCAGTAAGTTTTCCAACGATAACATGAATTATGTGTTCATCTATACATTATTGTTTCTTTCTACAATACTAAGATTCTTCTTTTCAGCTTGCTGACCTCCCCAAGTTAGAGTTTGCTCCTCTCGAGGGATATCCTCCTGAGATCTCTCAGGATGATGGAGAACTGGTCCCATTGCCGGAGACTCTTACCCGAAAGTGTAAGACTCCGATAGTTTCCATTAGCAGAAAGGAAGTGCCCGTTGTGAAGAGGTAACTTTCTTCACAAGGTCTCGTATTTTATTTCTCAATTCTTTCTAAAGTGTAATGAGCTTTGTTGTATTACCTCCTCAGAGCTAAACAGCTGGCCAAGGGCAAGGGGAAATGAGGATCATCGAAGCCCCTGCACTAGGCAAAGTTAAATTTGACTTCTCCTGCCATACTGCCTCTGACTCCTGCCCCACAGCCTTCTACAATGCCAGAGATTACTCCATATCCATCCGTCACAGAAGATCCGGCTCTTCATTCTAAGGCAGTGAAACTTGGTTCGTAGACCGAAGTCACCATGGGTGACTCGGTAGTTGGTAAGGGTGAACCCTCAAAGGGTAATGATCCCTCGATATAGGTTTTTCCCGATAATCTTCTCAACAATCTAGGTATTGCCAAGCTTGGCATTACTCGGAAAACTGCATAAGAGATACAATGGCGGGCTCAGGAGTGCCTGGAGAGCCGTAACATCACGTGGAGGAAGAAGCACAAGAAGCAGAGGACGTCAATTACTCTGAACGTCTTGAGCAAATCCGTCTTTGTCGTTGTATTGGGAACGACAGTACCTAAGAAGGTTAGATAGAGGTGTGGGGACTAGCAGGGAAGCTATCGGCGGTGTCCGTAGGTGGGATTGGATACAAGCGAGCGTAGCTGGATGCAGGAGGTACCTAGGTTCGGAGCCCTCGTGGTGAGGTAAAGCTCCTACTCCTGTCGATCAGACTATGAGCAATATACGAGCTACAAGTGCTCCTTGAGCTGTATTCTCTAGCTACTATCTTAAATGTACTGAGACCAACCTATGTCTGTATCTCTCTATGCCTGAGTGTATGTGTGCTCTGTGTGAGAGAGCTAGCCTCCTGGAATGAGCTAGCTATCGATCATAGGAGCCAAGCTCCAAGTGAACGTAGGAAACAAGTGAGCCTCCCTGGTGCATTATATTGACTGCCCAGGGAACACAAAGGGACCACCTAGCCTAACTAGTACTGCTCAATATGGCATGCATGAGACAGTGTATAGTTTATACTATTTGCTATGTCACCTGATTGTGATACACTATAGCCTAGGTAAGAAGCATGGCATGGCTCTTTTTGTTGTCCTTCTTCTAGTCTTGTCGTTGTACGTCTGCCGGTTGCATGTCCTCTCGTACGTTGCATGGGGTAGTCGGTAGTAGCAGCAACGAGTAGGGGAACAGTGCAGAGGGAGCGGTAGCATGCAGCGATCGATGCCCCTGGATCGATCCGGCTGGGGGCGGTTGCCATCGTGGCAGCCGACCGAGGCCCAGCCAGGGCGAGCGGAACATCTAGGGCGAAGGGATCAATCCCCTTGATCCGACCAAACCGGCCAAGGAGACTGGAGGCCTGCCTAGGCAGGAGGATGGTGCGGCCCAGCCGGGGTGCGAGGGACAGGCCCAGCCGGGGCGGGATGCGGCGGACTAATCGAGCGAACGGCTAGCCGGCCGGGAGGTAGCGAAGGAGCCCATCCGGGTGTGCGACCCGGACAGCCCAGCTAGGCAACGGCGGCCCTAGCCAGGGGAGAGGAAGTAGCCCATCCGGAGCATGGAGCCGGAGGAGGCCCAGCCGGGGGCGCGGGAAGGGCCCTAGGCGAGGACGCCTAGGTGGAGGCGGGGACGGTGCCAGGTGGGCCGGTCGGAGGTGGCCCAGCCGGGAATCTGCAGTGGGAGAGGTGGCGGCTGCGAGGTGGTGGGCTGGCTGGGAGGCTCCAGTCGGCCCAGGTTGGCTGCTGCCGCCTTTTCTTTTATCATTTGCGTTTTTTGACTATATTGGAGCATATTTAGGGCGTCTTTGGGGTACCCGGGGAACATCCCCTTGACAGTCTTCGCGACAAGAGGCTGAAAGCCGATGTGGCTCCTCCACCACTAGTAATCCTGCTGACCCTCCCAAGAAGGTTACCACCAAGGTGAACATGAGATTAAGCAAGCTTACTCATGAACAACATGTAAGTCGGATTTCCAACTCACCTTTTTTACTTTATTTCATATCATATCCTCTAGCCCCCAAGCATGAAATTGGATGAAAAATCCAGATTTATGCTTTCATAGGATGCCAAAGAATGAACTAGTGTAGCCCCCAAGGCTTGTGCTGATATTAGTTAAAATATTAGCCCGAGTCTTTAGTAGACTTCTGACTCTAGGTATTATTCTGACTTACACAAAGTTAATGCTTATAACCAGGAATTATTGAAGAATACTTGTAACAAGTGGAGAGAGATCAGAGCTCACCGACTTGAAAATGCTCAATTAAAGGTATCAAGGGATGAGGCTGAAGGTAATCATTTTAGTCCTTGACCTTGCTCTTTTTTCCTTTCATAGTCGAATTACCTATTCAACTGTTGTTCTTTTGCTTACAACACTGGTCAAACAAGCATGTGCAATGATTGAAGAGGCCAAGAATCTTAAGACCCTAGAGGTGGAGAACACCGACTTACGTTGAGAGCTGAATAAGCTTAAGGCAGATCATGAGCGCAGCATTGCACAAGTCCTCGAATCCTCCTCCATGGCCACCAAAGAACGTGATCAAAGGATTGCGACCCAGGATTAGAAAATCTCGGATATCAATGATGAATTATTAAGACAAAAAGACATCACCGAGGCACTCCGGGATGAACTCCAGATCCTTAGGGTGGAGAAGACCAAAGTTGACAATGTCATCTTCGGTATGTTTCCTATATTCTGACTTTCTATTTTTCTGACTCTAGGAGTTCGGATATATTTTCTGAACTTTATTATATATGCGTAGGTCCTCTGAACTTAGTGGATTCTTCCTCCACCGAGTCTCGCACCAGCCGGCTTACACAAGTCGGCGACTTGCTTCACGATTTCCACCAATCTTTGGAGGACATTGGTGAAGTACTCAAAGTTCTAGATATGAAAAGAATGTCTGGCTTTGAGGAGCGAGACAAGGCCAAGGAGATGCCCCAGCTCATCCAAGACTGGAACATATCCTATGCACGGACCACAGAATAGAATGGCCTCACCATGGTTATGAGCCATCATGGAAGCATGGAACTCTGGCAAGTAACCGGAGGATATTCGACTGTGGATGAAGACGGTCAGGAGCAAGACAACAAGGCCATCATGGACTCCTGTGCCGGATATGGATGTCATGTAGCTGATCTGACCATCTATGACACTCCCTTCTTCACTCGCGTGGAGACGCCTTCTCCGCCTGCTGAAGAAACAGCTGAAGTTTCCGACGACGAGAAAACCGTTTCGGATTTGAACGTCTCGGAAAGATATCAAGGCGAAGGCGATGTCTCTATTGATCTGGCAGCTCCTACCTCTTCTCCTGCATCGTAAAGTGCCAGGAAAAACAATGTATTATTCTGTAACAATCAGTTTGTAAATAAGTAGCGTAATACTTTTGCTAGTGTTATGATTTGCTACTTCTATTTAGCACTATTTGATGTGCCTAGAATGTTTACATAAGCACTTAATGTTTTGCCTATACTTATCGCTTAGAAAATTCCCGCATCCGGCAATCAGATAAAGAACCAAAGAATAAACAAGAAACTTTAGATTTATACCCGAAGGTAGAATTTTTAGAATCTGAAATCTTAACCAGAACAAACATGAGCATAAAGTACTTGCAAGTATTCTGGGATTTTCGACTGTGACATGATCATTCGGAAATAAGATGGCCATATAAAACTTCTCATAATAATTTGAGGCAACCAACACTTTATTTCTCATTGAACATGTATGATTACAAAGAAAAACGAAAATTTAAGAATAAAAGGGACGTAGCTGAGAAATATTCCACGGTCTGTCTAATTCTTCTAGGTCTGTACTGCCTCTAGCTCTCTTCCTTTTCTTAGTAGTAGGTCTTTCTTTGACTGGCCACATATCAGTTAGATAGTAAGAACGATTGTGCAATACTCGGCTAACTAAAAAGGGCCCTTCCATACTAGGGACAGTTTGTGCTTTCTTTTCTGCACAAGCTGGAGAACCAAATCACCCTTATTGAAAGGCCGGTTTCTGACTCTCTAGCTATGATACTTGCGTAACTTCTGCTAATAGGCTATTGAACTCATCTCAGCAATGACGCGAACTTCTTCGATTAAATCGAGATCATTTTGTCGAGAAATTTCGGCATCCTCTTCGATATACGCAGCAACTTGGGGAGAAGTATGAATCAAATCACTAGGAAGAACAACTTCTGCACCATAGACCAAGAAGAAAGGTGTGTATCCGGTTGACCTGTTCGGAGTTGTTCGCAAGCTCCATATCATAGAAGGTAATTCATCTGCCCAAGCCCCCGCAGCATGACGTAGTGGTGCTTCGAGTCTTGGTTTTAGGCCTTGTAGGATTAAACCATTTGCTCTTTCAACTTGTCCATTAGCTTGTGGATGTGCCACTTATGCAATGTCAAGCCGGATATTTTGTTCATTGCTAAATTTGGCAAGTTCTCCCATAGAAAAATTGCTCCCGTTGTCCGTGATAATGCTATGTGGATAACCGTATCGGATTATGACATCCTCGACAAATCTTCTAGCTGTTGCTCCATCACAACTGGTCACGAGTTTAGCCTCAATCCATTTTGTGAATTTATCCACCATCACTAAGAGATGAGTAAATGCACTTGGAGCCCGTTTAAACGGTCCTACCATGTCAAGGCCCTAGATCGCAAAAGTCCATGTTATAGGTATTGTTCGCAACTGATCATCTTGTTTGACGTACTTTTGGCAGCCTTGGCACGTCTTGACTAGCCGTTCGGCGTCTACCTTAGTCACAAGCCAGAAAAATCTATGTCTAAAAGCTTTTGCCACTAAAGATTTGGCTGCAGCATTATGGCCACATTCGCCTTCGTGGATTTCTTATAAGATTTCCACTCCTTCTTCCGGAGATACGCATCGCTGAAAACCCCCAGATACACTCCGTTCATAGAGCTCACAATTTATTATTGAATAGCTTTTTTCTCGTCGGACGATCTGCCAGCTCAGGACCTCGTCTTTGGGTAGTTTTCCATCTACCAAGAAATCAAGGTAGGATTGAGTCCAGCTGGGAATTACAGCCAGAACTGTCACTAAATGTGAGTCGGATTTGGTCGGATATTCCTCATCTACTCCTTTTATAGAGGGAACTTTGAGGTGCTCTAAAAAAGCCCCATCCAGGACCTTTTTCCGTGCAGAGCCTATTTGAGATAATGCATCAGCATCCTTATTTTCTATTCGAGAATTGTGTTGCACCTCAAACCCTTCGAACGATTTAGATAGTTCATACGTGATAGCTCTATATGCTGCCATGTGTTTATTTGCATTACAAATATCCGACACTTGTTGGGCAACAAGATCTGAATCTCCATAACACATTAATCATCGGATGCCGATATCCTTAGCAATCTGGATTCCATGCAGTAATGTTTTATATTCGGCAATGTTGTTTGTTGCCGTGAAGTGGATCTACAACACATAGAAGAGCTTATCTCCTTGGGGTGATTTGAGCGCCACGCCAGCCCTCGAGCCCCCGAGCGCCTTAGACCTGTCAAAATGCAAGATCCAGTATTCCAACTCTTGGAGGGTCATATTTTTCGTTGTCTCTGTCCAATGAGTGACAAAGTAAGCGAGGATTTGGGATTTGATTATTGTATAAGGTTTGTACTCAATGTCGAAAGTTGAAAGCACTATTCCGCATTTTGCGACACATCCTGTAGCATCACTATTTTTGATTATATCTCTCATGGGAGATGTACTCACCACAACAATTGGATGTTCCTGAAAGTAATGCTATAACTTTTGGGATGCAAAGAACACACCGTAAGCCAACTTTTGATAGTGCGGATACCGCTACTTTGATTTAGTTAGGACTTCACTGAGGTAATAAGTCGGACCCTGCAGTAGGTGTTCATGTTTTTCCTCTGGTCTCTCCACCACCATGATGACACTGATGACTCTGTTTGTCGCAGCGAGATAGAGCAACATTGGTTCACGAGGTTCCGGTGCTGCAAGGATAGGAGCAGATGAGAGTACTGCTTTCAGGTCTTGTAGTGCAGCTTCAGCTTCGTCAGTCCAAACAGACTTTTTAGTCTTTTTTAGGAGCTTGTAGATTAGTGCGACTCTTTCATCGAGCCGGCTTACAAATCGACTAACGGCAGCAATGCAACCAGTTAGTCTTTGAACGTCTTTCAGGAGAGTCAGCCTAGAAATATTGAGTATAGCCTTAATTTTGTCTCGGTTCACCTCGATGCCTCTTTGAGACATGATGAAACCTAACAATTTTGCCGGCTGGTATTCCAAAGAAATATTTCTTCGGGTTAAGCATTATGTTGTATTTTCGTAGATTGGCGAACGTTTCCTCTAAGTCAGAAATTAAGGTTTTCTTCTTTTTGGACATCACCGCTATGTCATCCACATATGCATGTACATTGCGTCTGATTTGATTGTGGAGGCAACGCTGCATAGTGTGCTAGTACGTAGCTCCTGCGTTCTTGAGCCCAAAGGGCATCGTAATTGCAATACTACAATACTGAAAAGACTGTAGCTTCTATGCAACATGCCAATCCCTGGATCGGTTTATTGGCTTGCATAAAACATAGATGAAATAAAAAAGTAATAATCCGTGTATCATAAATAACAAAGATCTAGAAAGATTCAATTATTACAATATTCGGTTAGCTCGAAGGCTATCTTACACATTATTCAAGTAGCAACATAAATAAAGATAACTACTCCATCTTCAAATTGCCCACAAGGGAACAAGTGTCGAGTGGAGTACCGTGACCTATTTCGATCACTCGGAATCGGAATAACCTGCAACATGAAACGTAGCAGCCCAGAAGGGTCAATACATGGAACGTATGGCAAGTAGCGCTAAGGTAAAAGAGACAATGGACCTAGCATCTACATGCTTATTTGTCTAGTGGAGTTGTGGCTAGCTTGCACTTTTCAAAAACATTTATCCTAGTTTCATAAACCATTTGATTTATAGAAACCCATTAGGTTCACCCATCATGTTTTAGTAATTAGGAAATAAGGATGAGTGAGAATATGTCATAGTCTCCAAATCAAGCAACTCAATCGTCCGTAACCGGGGACACGGCTAAGTACTTAGTTTTACATCCTGCAGGGGTTTGTACACTTTACCCATATGACCTGGCTAACCCAGCTCGTACCACCCCACTCATATTGTGTGATGATAGGGAGAAGACCAAGATGAGACCTTTCGGGAAGTAGATCTCCAAACCCCACTGCGTACCGGTCCCAACCTACCATTCACTACATCTCTCGCTACGCTGGGTTCGGATCACCACAACCTACTAAGTCCAACCAGCCACCCATTTCTTACTAGCACATGGTTGCACACGTAAGCTACTATAACAAAAAGACCTAATCCTTCTCAGTACCCCGGGCGGTATTCCCTACCATTATCCACACTCCGTTGAGAATCCAACCATTCCGCCCAGGTAGTTCATTAACATTATGTTGTTTTAGTTTGAACAAACATATACTTCACCATAATATGATCCCTTTCCCCCATCTTCATAGCAGGTCTAAGCATATCTAGTGAACGGAGCTCATCTACATGAATTCCTACCACAATATATTGGATATAGCATAACATAGTAATTCCTACATGATATCTACAGAAATACACTACACATGCATAAGAGAAAATAGTAGGACAAGGTATGAACAAAAATAGCATCTACTTGCCTTGGCGGTAGGAGTCGAGAGTACAGTCCTCACAGAAATAAGCATTGCACTCGTCACAATGCACACGCTACAATTTCAACACATAAACCAACATACACAATCATAGACAAGTGCACAAATGCATGCATGATAGCTTAATAAAGGTGTCAGTAACCCTTCTATATTCTCTGATGTTTATTACTGTTGTATGATGCATGGAAAAACCTTTAATGCAATGAAAACAAAATATGCAATTTGTCCCAATTAATAGGCCTTTAGGAAAAATACTAAGCCTCTGCAGTAAACAATGTTGTAAAACTTGGGCAAAAATACTACTGTGTGGAAAATCTAAAATAAAGCCAGGGGCAATTGGAATCACGCAAAAAAGTGTTACATATCTTTTTGTGCAATTTTTATAGTGCATTAAGCCTTTAAATAATCTCAAACATATTTGTACAGTAAAACTGGCATTTTAATTGTGAAATAGGTTCTACACTTTCTTGTGATTCCATAAGCACCTTATTTGCAATTTTCTGATTAGTAGTTATTTTCTTATGAATTTATTACTCCAAAAAGGGTATTAATATATTTAAATAACTACAGCAAAACCTTACAGCAAGTCTATAAAATAATTGGACAATAATAACGTACAAGAAAAGATCTTTCCAACGACATATTATTTGCTATTTTTGGACTAGTTATTCTTTTCTTATGAATTTTTGAAGTTGTAATAGTTTTCTGTCTTTTTAATTAATTTTTCAGAAAACTGCGGGGAATATTCCTGGGGAATATACCCGCTGACAGGTGGGGTCAAGCCGACGTGGCACTGACTGGAAAGATATCAGTGCCATGTCAGCGGTCCACTGTGATGGTAAGGAGCGATCCAGGCCATTGAATCATGATCCAAAGGCGGGGAAGCAAGGCTTCATGAGCTAACCGGCGCGTCGTCAGCGGTGGGTGGCTGCGGCTCTCCGGCGATCCCTGGCGGCGGAGAGGTGGCTCACGGGGTGCGGCAGGAGGCGGCGGTCTCGGGGGCAGGGTTGGCTCGGACAGGGGTGTCCTTGGGCGGCGACGCTTGGCGGCTAGAGCGGCGCCACGACGAGGTCTCCAGCGACATCGAGCGGTGGCTCGGGGGCGCTGCAGAGGAAACGGGGAGGGGTCAAAAATGGCGGTGGTGTGCTGCGGTACTCCCACGAAAAGAAGGGGCGCAGGGGTCGGTTGCAAGCTTCTTACTGACAGCAATGGCGGTGGCGACGCCGGGTTGCTCCGGCGAGCAATTACCGCAACGTGGCGGCGGTGTAGATGGATTCGAAAGAGGGAAACGCTCGGGGGTGGCGAGGGCTTTAAAGGTTGGGCACAGGGGTGCGAGGCGTGGCCGAACTCCCGAGGAAATCAGAGAATCCGGTGGCGACGGTTGAGGCGTCCGTGCTCGACACGGATGGTGGCGACGGCGGCTGACAGGTGGGTCCCACCTGTTGGCGACAGGGGGCGCTCGGGCTGGGGCGTGGTTGTTGGGTTGGCCCGCATCTACGTGGTGCGCCGCGCGGTTGCTGTTGCGTACCGCTCGTTGGCTCTGGCGAGCCCCAGGTAGGCCGTTGGGCCGCTATGGGCTAGCTGTCCGGCTAGCCGGCGCGGTTATCTTTTTTTTTCCTCTTTTATTCTTTTTCTGATAGCTATTTACTGAATCTGAATCTGTCTGAATTTTTTGATGCTGAAATTAAGTCTGAACTGTTGTCGCCATAATTTCTGTTTTAGAGCTCCATTTTGAGTGAAACAAAAACCTACAGTTTTGGATTGCAAAACTCTACTCATCTATTCATCCCGAGTTTTTATATAATACCATTCTAGAAGATGCGAGGTAAAAACCTTAGTGGTCACTTCATATGAATGCACAAGCAAATGCGTGGTGGTTTTAGAAAAAGGCTTTGAAACTGAAATTTTGCAAAGATGAATATGATGCAATGCCATGCATGATATGTAGTAGCAATTCTAATATTTGGGATGTGGCAGTAACGGAACAGAAGGTTCCAAAGGGGGTTATGAATGAAGTTTTCACTTTGTCTGATTCCTTCATCCGAATTTGGTGATAACTGGAATATGCGTTGAGAAAACATAGGACTTTCGAGCCTTCCATAGAATCAATAACTTGATCAATTCTAGGAAGAGCGAATGGATATTTGGGACAAGCCTTGTTCAAGGCAGTATAATCAACACACATCCTTAAATCAGTGGTGTCCTTTTTAGGGACCATTACAGGATTGGCCGACCACTCAATGTGGATCACCTCTTCTATCAATCCTGCTAACTCAAGCCGAGCTAGTTCCTTAGCTATTGCTTTTTGCTTTTCATCATTGAAACGTCGTAAGGACTGTTTGATGGGTTTAGCATTTGGGTGTACATTTAGAGAGTGCTCGGCAAGTTCCCTAGGTACTCTGGTCATGTTAGATGGCTTCCATGCAAAGATATCTTGATTTGCTTGGAGGAACTTGACGAGCGCACTTTCCTACGCACTATCAAAACCTACACCTATCTGGGTCACCTTGGAGAGGTCATCATCCTTCAACGGCATCTTCTTCATCTCTTCTCATGCCTTGAACTCCGGAGTCGGCTTTGTCACGTCCTTCTTCGTCGCGGGCATCTCGGACAGGTCAATGGTCTTCTTGATCTCCTAGTACTCCTGGGCTTGCAGTACGGCTTTAGCAAAGGCGGCATTTCCGTCCTCGCACTCTCGTGCTTTCTTCGGGTCTCCCCTGATGGTGATCACGCCCTTCAGACCTGGAATTTTCATCATATTTTAAATGTAACATAGACGAGCCATGAAATCCCAGCAGGTCGGACGTCCGAATATAACATGGTATGTTCTCTTGAACGGACCACTTCGAAGGAAAGTGCTTCCATCCGGTAATTCTTTGGAGTTCCAAAATTAACATCCAAAGTGATATCTCCTAAGGAATTTGCTTGTCTTCCTAGGACAATTCCGTGAAAGATCACAGAGCTATGATTCAGCTGAGTTTCCGAGATCCTCATCTGAAGCAGTGTTTCAACGTAGAGGATGTTCATGTTGGTGCCGCCGTCCATGAGATTCTTGGAGAAACCATAGTCGTCAATAAGTGGATTAACGACTAATGCATATTTTCCTCGCCTATGCAACTTAGGCGGATGATCAGCACAGTCAAAGGTGATTGTCACTTTCGACCAGTCCAAGAATTGAGGGACAGCTGGAACACTTGTGTTGAGCTCATGCAAAACTTCCTTCTTGACCTGAGCTGGTTGAGACCCAAGGAAAGTGACATAAGTGTCTTTCTTCGTTGGGAAGTTCTTCTTTCCATCCGACTTGGGATTTGAAGGATCAGCTTTCTCCATGTCAGAATCTTCCTTGGTCTCCTTTTCTTTTTCGAGATTCTTCTTTCCCTTCTTCCTCTTAGCCCTGTAACCAGCGGAATCGTCTTTCTTGATGTCGTCATTGAAACAACACTCGACATTTGTGTGGGACGAGCCCCCATTGGCATCTAAGTGATGCACACACGGATTGTCGGCAATGTCGGCCCAGGAGTAGGTTTTACCAGGTTGTTGGTCTCCTCTACCCTAGACTCTTGACATCCCACAACCACATCCGTGGCTGCCTCCGCACCCTCCTTGTCCTCCAGACCCGAAAGTAGTAGTGAGAACTGCAGTTTCCGTGTTGGGCTTTTCTTTTGAGGTGTTCTTGCACTTCTGAGCTTGTTGCTATAGCTGTTTTTCCGACTGTGGTACCGCCAGGACGTTTAGTAGTCCTTATGCGTCATCATCGGCATCTGCATATTTGCTTGCCATTTCTATCATCTCTCTCAGATCAGTGACCTTGTCACACTTCACGCGGTGACGTAGTAAACCAATTGGCAGTCCTGCAATGGAAGCTTCAATCGTAGTTTGATCATTTACCCCTTCATAGGAGTTCTTGGTGTCGATCCATCGTCCGAGATAATCTCGGCAAGTTTCCATGGCTTTCTGGGTCCAACGCTGCATGTCTCCTACCGTACAAGGCCTCCGATATGTGCCTTCGAAATTCCGAAAGAACGGACTTTGCATGTCATACCAGTTATGAATGGTGTTCTCAAGAAGTTCATTAAGCTAGGATCGAGCCTTGTTCCGCAACATAAGTGGGAGATACCGGGTCGCAACCAAGCTATTTCCACCTTTGGTGATGCAGCAACCCTAGAAAATATCCTGGAGCCAAGTATCTGGCCGGGCCACTCCATTGTAGGCTTGGATATGTCTTGACATAGCAAATCCTTCTAGGAAGTGTGTTTGTCGAATTCGTGGTCCAAAGCATTTCAGACCCACGTATATATCATCATTCTCGTAGCGCTGTGCCTCTATGTTAGAGTTGATCTGGTGTTTTGCGTTACTAGGTGACAGAGAACGCCATCTTGGTTGTTGGCTGTGGTTGTGGTGCCTTGGAGCCGGACTTCTGCTTCTGCCACCACCTCCTCCTCCATGACACCCTCCTTGGCCTCCTTGACAGCCGTTGTGATGATTGCTTGGTGGAGAGGGTGGTGCAGGTGGATTGTTTCCGGCTGACCGCCGGCCTCCATCCGGAGCGTCATTATTGTGTTTTCGGGGAGGGTCTTCATTGCGACGAGCCCCCTGTCCACTTGACTCGGCATGGTGTCTGTTGTTCCTTCGTCCGTTGTTCCCCCCCATAGCGGTGAGGTTCAGTCAGACAGCTTGTATGTCTAGGAGGTGGCATCCTTTATCGATCCTCCTCCCGACATTGATCTTTGTCATCTTCCCTACGATTGTTCGACTCTCGCCGGGGAGGGTGTCTTGGAACCAGTGCCACAACCGCGTCTCGCTCTGCAGCTGGAGCAACATTGCTCTAGTCACGTGCGGTTTTGTGTCATTGCCCTGAAGATCCAGTTCTTGAGTAGTTATGTTCCCGACAGTCGGAAAGGTGATGTTGTACCGGGACCCGTTGGGGCCTAATGTCATTCCAGGCCAGATCTATGCGACATTGGTCGGATTGAGAGACCAGTTTTCCGCTTCCGGATTTCGCGACCTTCTGTTTCTCCATACCCTTGGTGAGAAGCTTCATGGCCAACCGGACTTGATCTGGGTTTGGATTGTTCACCAGGATATCTTGAGCAGCGGCAGTATTTTCTACTTGCGTTCCAAAGAGGGTCTCCTTGAAGGAATCATCTCCCTCAAAGGGGGTCTTGTGGATTTCCAAAGAGGGTCTCCTTGACGGCATCATATCATGAACACCATATATCCCTTCCTATCCAGCCGAGGTTCTCCTTTGACGACATCATCTCCCTAAAAGAGGGTCTTGTGGACTTCTGGATTTCTGTTAGCCCTCACGGGGCCGTTCCGGGTCTTTCGATGCTGCAAGGAGTTGAACTGTCCGCAGATGCAATGTGCTTCTTCTCTTCCATAAGATTGTTAGCCTCATCCAGGAGTAATTGACGACGCACTTCTAGGGCTTGAGCCCTTTCTTCCAATTCTGTTGGTGTAAGCTCTGGAGTTGTAGGGATAGGTGTAGTTAACACAACATCAATGAGTTTACAAGCACCAACAATAACCACATATTCATCCACCGGAGTTCCCTTTGGCTCGTATGGGATTAGAGCTCCATCTGAGTCTTCCTCATATTCTTCAGCAATCATTTTCTCTGCTGGAGGATATTTCGCTAGAGTCTTGTTCTTCTTGTTCCTCTTCTTAGCCTTCTTGGCAACGCCGTTAGCAAAGAATGCTTTGGGTCGGTTTCCCGAAGTCAAGCTCTGATCGGTACTTTCGTACATCTGGATGTCAGGATTGTCTTCGAGATCCATGGTATCTTGCACTTTGGGAGAGTTTTCAAAGGATCCTTCATCCATGGCTTCTTCTTCTGCAGCTTTGGAGTTGAACTCCTCTTCATATTCTATGGAGAACTTTTAGAAATCCGCTGACATCATGGAATCATCCAAAGATGTCGGTAAGTCAGTGTTTGTTCCGATCGCCTCCAGCACCAAGTCTTCATTGTCTCCAGCATCGGCAGAGCCAGATCCGGATCCAACATATCCGACAAAGTGTGATGTGTGCGTCCTGAGGTAGTTGGGACTTTCCTCGTGGGCTTCCTCGAAACACCTGATGGTCTCAATAACCTCATCCATGCTTGCGCCTTGCAGCATTATGCACCTCAATGTATGCGTCAGGAAAGGTTGATCTATTCCGGCATTGGCAGAGCCAGAACCAAAGTTGTTATCTTGCTCCTCCTGGATTTCGACCTCGACGGGAAGATCGATCTGGGATTCGGCATTGCTAGGGAGATCCACTCCCGATTCGACTTGCACCGCAAGATCTACTTCAGGCTTAGATTTCTCCACTATCTCCGCAATAGGTGACGGATGGGTGGGATTAGGGTTTTCCAAGATCCGGAACTCTGCCGCCTCCGCGGACAAAGTGGACCCAGAAACTTCTTCTGCCTCTATCATCACCGCTAGGGTGGGTGGGTCAGTTTTAGCGAAACGATGTAAACATCGATCTCACCAAAGGACATGATGGTGTAGGCAGTCACGACCACCCTAGTCGGAATTCGAGTCTCGTCAAGTACGATGAGAGGGACGTTGCTGGCGTAGAGGACGCGACCAACAGTGATGGTTTCGCCGATTCTGATTCTTGTAGATATGCTCGGAACGCATATCTGAAGCTCACTTGCCCCACGGTGGGCGCCAACTATCGTCAGATTGATGACAAGTACGCCATGAGGGGGTCCTCGAGGCGTGCGGAAGATAGGGGTGTGAGACATACGGTGTTATGGGGCGGTGAGCACACAAGTTTACCCAGGTTCGAATCCGTCGGATTTAGACGGATCCTACTCCTGCTAGCAATCCAGTAATACGGCAGAGCCGGAATATGGGTTACAAGGGTTTCTCCTTTGCGAGTTGAGATTGTAGACTATTGTGAGGTGCCCTAAAGGCTTTCCCTAGGATGGCTTACATAGATATCCGGCCTAGGGTTTATAGGAGATGCCGATCCAGCTACAACTACGAGTCGGTTATAGAGTACATCTTGGACTACAAGTAACATAATAGGTCTTTGTCGGTAAGTCTTCTATGCCTTCCCGTAGCCGGACTGGACTCTGTCTCTTCTCCCTGACTAGGCCGCCCGTGAAGCAAAGCTCTAATCCGAAGTGGGCCACCCTGGTCAGTGAGGCACAGTGAGGATACCTGGAAAGTATATCCCCAACACATAGACGATCATGAATGGGCTCATCTTCGTTGTAGAGTGCTTGGAGCGATTGTAGGCGAACTCGGCATGGAGAATAAATTCCTCCCAATTCTTCAAGTTGTTCTCGATCGACACACGAAGGAGAGTAACGAGGCTTTGGCTGATGACCTCGATTTGGCCGTAGGTTTCTGGATGCGATGTGGATGATAAAAGGATATTGACGCCGAGCTTCGCCATGAGGGTCTTCCATAAGTAGCTCATGAATTTGACATCACGGTCAGAGATGATTGTTCTTGGCACACCGTGAAGACGAACATTTTCCCCGAAAAACAAATTGGCGACATGTGAAGCATCGTTGATCTTATGGCATGATATGAAGTATGCCATTTTGGAAAAGTGATCCACGACAAAATATATAGAATCATGACCATGCTTAGATCTAGGCAATCCTAGAACAAAATACATGCTAAATTTGGACCAAGGTGCATCAGGAATAGGCAATGGCATATAAAGACCAAAGGGGTTAGACTTGGACTTAGCTTGAACGCTTGTCGTGCATCGCTGAACGTAGCTCTCCATGTCTCGCTTCATCTTGGACCAATACTAATGAGTGGAAAGCATGTCCAACGTCTTGTCACTGCCAAAGTGACATATGAGGCTCCACCATGTGATTCTTGGAGAAGCAAAAGTTGGAGAGATGGCTTCAGAATGAAAATCTTGTTTTGTTTAAATATAAAGCCCTTATGCAAATATAAATTGTCTACTCCTTTATGAAGGGAGCACTTTGCGAAAATTGGTCCAAAGAATGGTTCAGAAGCATACAAAGTTTTGATTTCATCAAGACCCAACACGTTTAATTCGAGTCGAGTAAGAAGGCTTGTGTGCTTGCAAGACAAAGAGTCCGCAACTTCATTATCTTTGCCCTTCTTGTACTTGACAATGTAAGGAAAAGACTCCATAAACTCAACCCACTTAGCATGTCTCTTACTCAAGTTGGCTTAACCTTTGAGATATTTCCACGACTCATGGTCTGAATGTATGATAAATTCCTTAGGCCAAAAATATTGTTGCCAAACTTGAAGGACACGTACTAAGGCAAAAAGATCTTTCTCATAAATTGGATAGTTAAGACAATCACCATCAAGTTTCTCGCTATGGTAGGAAATAGGACGCCCATTTGGCATGAGGACTCCTCCAATGCCAATGCCACTAGCATCACACTCTATCTCAAAAGTTTTTGTGAAATCCGGTAACACAAGAAAAGGTGCTTCAGTGAGCCTCTTTTTAAGTTCATCAAAAGCTTTTTGTTGTGCTTTGCCCCACACGAAGGTGACATTCTTTTTCACTCGTTGAGAGGAAAATCAATGGTAGAAAAGTCTTTCACGAAGTGACGGTAGAAACTGGCCAACCCATGAAAACTTTAGAGATCACTCACAGTTGTGGGGATGGTCCAATCTGGTATTCACTTTACCTTGGAAACATCAACTTCAATGCCCTTCGAAGAAATGACAAATCCAAGAAAAAACAACTTGTCTTTAGCAAAAGTACACTTGGGAATATTAACATATAGCTTTTGATGAAGAAGGATTTGTAAGACCTCCTTGACATGTGTAACATGTTCCTCAAGTGACTTGCTATAAACAAGTATATCATCGAAATAGACAACAACACTTTTTCCCAATGAGAGAATGCAAAATATGATTCATAAGGTGCATGAAGGTTGATGCGGCATTAGATAAGCCAAAAGGCATGACCAACCATTCATCGAGACCAAGTTTGGCCTTGAAGGCGGTTTTCTACTCATCACCTTCCACCATACATATTTACTGGTAACCACTACGAAGATAAATTTTTGAGAAAATAGTGGCTCCACACAACTCATCAAGCATGTCATCGAGACATGGTATGGGATGTCGATAACGCACGATGATAGCATTAATTAGACAATAGTCCATGCATAACTGCAGCGTATCATCCGTTTTTGGAACAAGAATCACGAGTACCGCATTTGGACTAGTGATTACTTAGATCAAACCTTTGGGGACGAATTGGTTGATTAGACGCTCGATCTCTTTCGTCTCCTCCGGGTTCGTGCGGTACGCGGCACGGTTTGGAAGAGGTGTGTCGGGTATGAGGTCAATATGATGCTCGATTCCGCGAAGAGGAGGAAGTCCATGAGGGAGATCTTTGGGAAACACATCCTTGAATTCTTGCAAAATATCCTTCAACTGGGAGGAATATTTGTCAAGTCATTAGTTGCGCTTGTTCCTTGCAAACAAGGACATAGTGCAATATGGATTGATTATTCCTCACATCTCTAATCTCACTTTTGGTGGCAAGGAGAACAGTCTTAGTTTTTTCACTCGAGTTAGGCTTGTTGCTCTCACTCGCTATATGGTGGTTTTCTCGCTCACCACTCTTCTCACAAGTTTGTGATGTGGTTTGCACCCTCTCTAAAGCCTTCTCATTGTCCGCAATTATTTGGCTAGGAGTCATCGGCTACAAAACACTTGTCTTGTTAAGCCATTTGAAGGTGTATACATTTGTGTAGCCATCATGTAGAGAACCTTTGTTGAATTGCCATGCTCGACCAAGTAGCATGTGACAAACCGTCATTGGTACTATATCACACTCCACCGTGTCTTTGTATGGTCCAAAAGAGAATGTTACCGAGACGGTGTGCTTGATCTTCACAGACCCTTGGTCACTTAGCCATTGGACATGGTACGAGTGCTTATGAGAAGAAAGGGTGAGGTTGAGATTCTCACACAACGCGGTGCTTGCGAGGTTGTGGCAACTCCCTCCATCGATGATCACCTTGATAGATTTGATGCCGGCATAGGTTTGGAAGATGTTGGATCATTTATCTTCATCCTCTTGTGCTTGAGTAGTCAAGATCCGTGTGATGATAAGCGATGGACTTGCGTCAAGTTCACACATGAGGAGTTCTTGGTCATCTTCCACACATTGCCTTGTCATTTCTTCTTTGACTCTTGCTTCGAATTCGTATTCACTCAAGTACTCTTCATCACCATTGTCATGGATGAACAATACTTTTTTGTTTCCAAATGTGGCTGACTTGTGTACTTTGCCTCCACACTTTTAGCATTCGTCGTTGAATGGAGGGTCATCCTTTATGTATTTCCCACTTGGGGCGGTTTTCCTTGAGGAAGTGTGGGGTTGAAGGAAGTCTTGGAGTTACTTGAGGACCTTCCATTGAAGGTTGTTGGTGTAGCGGTTGAAGCTTTCTTGTAGGTGAAGTATGTCCTAGGCTTGTTGTACTTGATGTCCTCTTGTACTTGACGCTTGGACTTTGTTGCAATATGCACAAGCTCAACCATATCGTTGCATGTTTGGAACTCGACGATGCGCTTGATTGGGTGGTTCAAGCCGATGAGGAAACATGCCATTTAAGTCTTCATTTATTTCTTCTTTTTGATCACTAAAGAAGAGAGCTGCCATTTCCTCAATAGTTTTCTATTTCTCTTCTTCTTGTATTTGTGGATGCCTGTCTTTAAATTTGGAAAAAGTGGAATTCTTTTTCCGGTTTCCCAAGCTTAAGAGAAACAGTTTCCTTTTTGAAATCAACATTGGCACCTACATCACTCAAAAAGTTTCTTCCGAATATAATAGGGCAAAGAGTGTCAGCTGGCATATCAATAACTACAAAATCTATAGGAAAGTTTTTAGTGCCAATTGTGATAGTTGCATCTTCAAGTACTCCCATTCGAATTCTAAGAGTTTTATTGGCTAACATGATTGTCATATCAGTATTTTCAATTGTAGCCAGTTCTATTTCTTCTTTTATTTCTAAATAGATATCATAATATATAACATTAACTTTGTTGCCAAGATCGCATAAACCATAATGCGAGGTTTCTTTTAATATGCAAGGAAGAATAGGCTTACCCACATCTTTTACCTTTGTTTTACCTTCAACCAATACGGAAATCTCTTTATCCAATTTAGTTATGTTACAGTACGCATACATAGCCATAATTGCTTCCTTGGTTACCTCTTCATCTTTGCTTTCTTCCAGATGTTCCACAACTTATGGCATAATTTCCTCTTCCTTCTTCTCCTGTACTTCTTTGACCTGTTCATATTCAGATATATGCTTTTGTGAAGTGTTAGGGAAAGGTATCTCATATGTTGGTTCTAGGGAGGCCAGTGTTACTTTAACTTCTTTCTTCTTTTCGGGTTCGGGTGGTGGATCATACTTGACCAAACCCTCTTTTGGAGCTTTGATGTGTTCTGTAAAAGCTTTAACAACTTGCAACACAAGATTTGAATCTAAATAAAGTTCTTTAGATAATTCTTTAACATGGCCCGTTTTATTATAGTCATGAATACAATCATGATCTATTTCTACGCCTCCTTTGCTTCCTAGACCAAAATTCCATGAAACTCTATGATCACGAATTCTATTAAGTAAAGCCCAAGCTTTAGTTATAGGAAGATTCATAAAGGCTCCTTCCACAAAAGAGTCTAGTTCAATTTTATTAGGTTCAATTAAACTGTCATAAAAGATATGCAATAAATACCATTCAAGCAAATTATGATGAGGACATAGATTAAGTAAATCTTTAAACCTGATATGAGCTCTTACTAGTACTTCATTAGGACGGTTCCTCCAAGTCATTATAAGACGCCTGATTCCAAAAGATTTTGATAATGTGTAATATTTTGCTAAAAATTCACAGGCTAAATTATCCCAAGTAGTAGTGGCTTCTTGGGGTTGATATCCATACCATGCGAGAGCTAAACTAGTCAAAGTATGACTAAAAAGTTTAACCCTTACCTCATTAGCGGTATATCCCTTCAATTGAAAAGTGCCACACATATCTTTGAAACATTCAATATGCTCATATGGATCAGGATCTTCCCTATCCCTAGTAAATTGCTTCTTGTGTAGAATACCAAGTAATAGAGGATTTATTTCAATCCCCTTTGTCTTCTTTTTGGAGTTGTCTCTTTTATAAATATCATAGGGCTTCCCAAAGCAGCTGAGTGGGTTAGCACTAGTCATATGCTCAAACTCCATCATGTTGGTGGAAACTGGTAACTTAAAACAAAACTTAGCAAGATAAAGATAAATAAGCAAAAACTAAAAGACCTACAGCTCTTAGCTCCACGGCAACAGCGCCAGAAAATAGCTTGATGACTGCAAGTGCACAAAACATTTGTAGCTAGTTTTGAAATAAAGATATCAATCCCACAGGGAGCAGGATTCTGAAGTATAATAACTCTTGAATTAAATACTACAATAGAAATGCTAAATAATGTTCTAAGTGACAAGATAAAATGCGAGTATTGCGTAAAAAGGTGTTTTGGGTTTTTGGTATAAGAGCAACAATAAGTAATGTAAAACAACTGAACACAGAAAATAAGTATCGCGTATGTAACAGAGATTGGAACTAGAGTAGGGAAAAGGCGTTCTCAGGGAGTAGCGGATACACCACTGGCATTATAAAGAGCTAAGGTAAAGATTATTATCATGAACATTTTCAACTGTGTATGTGTGGGAGGAAATCCGTATTTGAACAAATAGGAAGCAACCACTGCTCACATCATCCTCATAACCACAGCAGTCAGAAATCGACATCAATCGAATTACTACGCTATTAAGGGACTTAATCTCGTAGGACATATCCCATGGCATGGATAGTGTTCCATGAGTTTCCTCGGTTCCCATGTTGATACATAAGGAGTGCCAATAGCTTTATAGTCACTATAAGTGCTAACACACCTCCGTCTACCAACAAGTAATTTTAACCACCAAGTCCCCATAAGAGGCAAATATTGAGAGGTCAACTTCTCCCAACATCAAGATGAAGAAAATCTAACAGATGGTCACAGCGATGAATATCATGACAAACTTTATATTATTTCAATCTCATACTAGGGTTTCTCCATCTCCCCAAGAACTATAGATCTACTCAGACATGGAGTCACATCATGGCAATAACAATGGAATCTATCATAGATGAATAGTACTTGTATAAATCCACAACGAGTACGGAAATTACAACAAGATCTAGACAAGATGTATTTGGGATGGATGGAGATGGTGGTGATGCAGCGATTGATGATGAAGATCGATGCCTTAGCCTCCTGGATCTAGGAAGGGCGAAGATGGATCCCTGGTGGATGAGTTCCCCCTCCAGATACCTTCCAGAGGTAAGGTTTTGGTGATTTCTAGTTGTTCTGTATGTCGTCCCTCTGATCCAGTTGCACGGGGCGAAACTATTTGAGGAGGCGGTGGCGGCGCTAACTATACAGCGGGAACTATATGGCCGGAAAATTTTATTCCCACCGTATAGTTGGTCGTTAAACCGTCTTTATGCCTTGTGCGCTTCAGGTTTTCTTCTGCTATTATTAATATTTCCCAAATAAGCGATTTACGTTGTTTTTGACTCCTTTTCTCCTCAGCAAAACTGCTCCAAGAATTTTGTCCATTGTATCCATCATCTGTCCTAATCCTGGTGAAAACAGACATAAAATGTGCGCACGAGCGCCGTAAAATACCAAGATCCTACATGTACAATGCAAAATAATAATATAAAACATGATGCAAATATGCACTCATCAGCAATATATCAAGGTGATCATCAATGGAGGGAGTTGCCACAACCTTACTAGCACCGAGTTGCGTCAGAAGCTAAACCTCACCCTCCATCCTCACAAGCACCCATACCATCTCCAGTGTCTAAGTGACTAATGAGTCCAAAATTGAAGAATTTTTACCTTTTGTTTATGCATAAATAGAGTAGGGATCTTTGTATTTCACTATGTTTGGACGCACTATTTTCTTCTTGTTTTAACAAGATCCCAAATCACTGAGTCCTATATGAACATATCAATTGGAACTGTCATATTGTGCACTTATATGATATTTCTATGCGATAAAAGTCATTTTATGGATTTACCTTTGCACCTGGGAGAATACCAAGCGAGGAGGAGCCATCAGTACTGATAACGACCGGTGGTACGGGCAGAGCCTACCCATACCGTCCGCCCGTACCAAGTGCCATCGTGACCGCCTCGTCAAATACTTTCCCCTAGCAAAGACGAGATGGAGATCCAACATTCACAGCCACCAGAAACCACGAAAAACCACATCTGAAAGGGATTTGAAGGAGGAAGTTTGTTGGGGCACCATCCCAGCTGCTTCACGGATCATAGGAGGACAACACATCATCCTCTTCATTATCCACCACTTCATCTCCATTACCTCCATTATCCCCATCTTTCATCTCCAGATTCAATTGTGATTATTAGATCTATCTTCGTACTTTTATCCATTCATTTGATTATGATGATGTTGTTGATTGCTTCCAAGAGTGAGTAGTTCCCTTTTTCTTGGGGAGATAAATAAACCCTAGCACTATTATGAATTCATAATAAATATGATCGATTCTTGTGTCCATATGTCTTGCCCGTCTATGATATAATTAAGACTGGAGTTTGTTCTCTCTCTCTTTAGATGGTATGTGTAGTCGGCCGCATATCATTTTCCCTCGGGACTAAAGGGAGGGAGAAATCCTTTGGACGTGTCTTGGAAGCGTACCTGGAATGGCCCCGTGACAGACTGGCGTCGGCTCGTAACCTACACGGTCAAAGGAGGATTAAAGATAGACTCCCTAAGCTAATTACAATATCCACGAGGAAACCCTTAATTGTAGTGGGTTGTATGGGTGACTGCTCTCAGACATCGCAGTGGTTATTTCGAGGTGACCTCACTCTTTGCTTAACAAAGTTTGCTCCTATGAGCCTTGTAGTGAACATCTTATTATGGAGAGCTCTCAACACATCTCATGACACACAGAGTATGTTATCTTGATTACATATAACAATAACTATGCAAGTGGTGTATCCTACATCCCCGAGAACGTTTTAGCCCTATTGAGTTCAACCACACTGTCATTTAAACTTGTTACTTGTTTTATTTTACTTGTTTTAATTAATTACTTTTCCGTAAACAACCATAAACCTTTCAAACACCCTTTACTTGAGATCAAAGGCAGCTTATAAGTATCCTTTGGTGGAGAGTAACAAGGGGCATAAAGACCTTTACCAATAGCTCTCTATTGGTTTGATATCTTTACATCAAAACTAGCTACATTTGATATGTGCAGTTGAAGTCATCAGTGACCAAGGGTCCGTGAAGACCAAGCACACCATCTCGATAACATTCTCTATTGGCCCATACAAAGACATAGTGTAGTGTGATGTAGTACCAATGGCAGTTTGCCACATGTTACTTGGTCGACCATGGAAATTTAACAAAGGTTCCCTACATGATAGTCGCATATACACCTTCAAATGGCTTAACAAGACATGTGTTTTGCAACTGATGACGCCTAGCCAAATAATTGTAGACAATGCAAAGGCTCTAGGAAGGGTGCAAACCACAACATAAACTTGTGAGACGAGTGATGAGCGAGAGAAGCACCATATAACGAGTGAGATCCACAAGCCTAACTCGAGTGGAAAAACTAAGAGTGTTCTCCTTTCCACCAATAGTGAGATGAGAGATGTGAGGAATAACCCATCCATCTTGCACTATGTCCTCGTTTGCAAGGGACTAGCACAAGGAACTAATGACTTGACAAATATTCCTCCCTCTTTGATGGCTATTTTGCAGGAATTCAAGGATGTGTTTCCTAAAGAGTTCCCTCATGGACTTCCTCCTCTCCGTAGAATCGAGCATTGCTTTGACCTCATACCCGGCGCACCTCTTCCAAACCGTGCTGCCTACCGCACGAACCCAAAGGAGACGAAGAAGATCGAGCGTCAAATCAACCTACTCGTCTCCAAAGGTTTGATCCAAGTAAGCACTAGTCAAAGTGTGGTACCCGTGATTCTTGTCCCAAAAACGTATGATACATTGCCGTTATGCATGGACTGCCATCCAATAAATGCTATCACTATGCGTTATCGACATCCCATACCACGTCTCGATTACATGCTTGATGAGTTGCGTGGGGCCAGTAATTTGTCAAAAATTGACCTTCGTAGTGGTTACCATCAAATACGTATGGCGGAAGGTGATGAGTGGAAAACCGCCTTCAAGACCAAACTTGTACTCTATGAATGGTTGGCCATGCCTTTTGTCTTATCTAATGCCCCACCCACCTTCATGCTCCTTATGAATCATATTTTGCATTCCCTCATTGGAAAAAGTGATGTTGTCTATTTCGATCATATACTTGTTTATAGCAAGTCACTTGAGGAACATGTTACACATGTCAATGAGGTCTTACATATCCTTCTACATGAAAAGCTATAGGATAATCTTCCCAAGTGTAATTTTGCTAAAGACAAGTTGATTTTTCTTGGATTTGTCATTTCTCCGAAGGGCATTGAAGTTGATTTTTACAAGGTAAAGGACATACGAGATTGGCCCATCCCCACAAATGTGAGTGAACTCCAAAGTTTTCTTGGGTTGGCCGGTTTCTACCATCTCTTTGTGAAAGACTTTTCTACAATTGCTTGTCCTCTCAACGAGTTGACCAAAAAGAATGTCACCTTCGTGTGGGGCAAAGTACAACAAAAAACTTTTGATGAACTTAAAAAGAGGCTCACTAAAGCACCTTTTCTTGCGTTACCTTGATTTGACAAAATCTTTTGAGATAGAGTGTGACGCTAGAGGTAATGGCATTGGAGGAGTCCTCATGCAAAATGGGCTTCCTATTTCCTATCATAGCGAGAAACTTGATGGTGCTCGCCTTAACTATCCAAGTTATGACAAAGAGCTTTTTGCCTTAGTACGTGTCCTTCAAGTTTGGAAACACTACCTTTGGCCTAAGGAATTTATCATACATTCCGACCATGATTCGTTGAAATATCTCAAAGGCCAAGCCAACTTGGGTAAGAGACACGCTAAAGGGGGTAGTTTATGGAGTCTTTTCCTTACATTGTCAAGTACACGAAGGGCAAAGATAGTGTAGTTGTGGACGCTTTGTCTCGCAAGCACACAAGCCTTCTTACTTGAATCAAAGTAAATGCGTTGGGTCTTGATGAAATCAAAACTTTGTATGATTTCGAACCATTCTTTGGACCAATTTTCGCAAAGTGCTCCATTCATAAAGGAGTTGATGATTTCTGTTTGCATAAGGGCTTTCTCTTTAAGCAAAAAAAGCTTTGCATTCCGAAGTCGTCTCTCCAACTTTTGCTTCTCCAAGAATCACATGGTGGAGGCCTCATGGGTCACTTTGGCCGTGACAAGACATTGGACATGTTTTTTGATATGGTTCTCCTTATGGATTTACCGTTGGAGTGGCCCGATCTTCACGGATTTGAGGAGGGAAGTGAGGGAAAATGCGAGGAACACGATGAACAGAACTCTAGTGCAAGGTAAAGGTACAAACACACACCAAATCACACCCGATTTGATTTGCTCCTGTTGGTTCGAACAACCATTCCAATAGAATCCTTAGCGAGAGACCTTGCGGTAGAATCACCAAAGGAGAGATCGCCAAGCGGATGATATAATCCAAATCAAGGAGAGAGTAGCAACCAGGTAGAATCCCAAAGGGGAGAGACCAAGCACTACTTGAGTCCTTGATAGGGAGAGACCAAACACTTGAGGAGGGTCTTGACGACCGGGAGAAGGGCACCAACTCCAAATCCTTGTATAACTCATAGATAATATATTGAGAGGGGGTTCCCATCTAGGGTTAGGCACATGCATCAATCCATCATCATCTCTAGGGTTTCAAGGAGGGATTAGGGGCATATATATATGCCAGCCATGAGCTAGGGGTATTTTAGGCATAAAGGGAGAGTTTGGGGCGTTTCATGGGCCAGGTCGAACTCAAGGCGCCGGCCCACGGTGCTTAGGCCGGAGATTCCGGTGTGGATGGTCCGGAGACTTGGTCTAGAGACTCCTGTCTCAGCTTCTTTTCTCCGGCCCGTCTCTGGAGTGGTGTTCAGATTGTCCCTGGCGCTGGTTCGGAGGCTGGTCCGGAGATCGGTCGGAGATTCCGGTGTGGTAGACCAGAGACTCTGGTGGGATGGGCCAGAGACTATGGTCTGGCTCCAGCCTCTTCTTGTGTATTCTCTTCCAGGTCTCCTGTTTTGGTGTCTTGGCTCTCGGTTCATCCTTGTTGTATGCTCTTGGCATCATGTTCATGGACCTAGTTACATCATACACATTTATCTCAAGTAGGATCCCATTCACATGGTAGCCAAAGGAAGGCGAGGTATGGACGGATTTCACCTTTGGAGTCATGGTTAACATAGCATGATGTGGACCAATGGTGAGTGCTATGTATTGGGCTGCATCATCTCCCCCCGCTTGAAAACGAGTCGACCTCGACGATATTCTTTGATCATACAAGGAAGGAGTTGTGCCCTTGTCCTTGTTCTTGGATATGGATGGATCACCGGTGTCGAAGCCATTATCAAAAATGTTGAAGAGCTTGTGGTAAATCTTGTCATCATGTTGTGGTTGGAGATCTTGCAGCATGATCCTTGTTGGTGGTGGTCTATCTTGGGTACCTTACAAAACTGACAACAAAGAGAGAGAATTGTATGAAGGATTGTTAGTATTTATCAGACTCACATATCTCTTCTCACATTTGGTGGCTTCGTTGTGGCACTAATGATTTTTCCACTCATTTTGGTCTTGTGCCACTCACTCTCTTGACGGTGGTTCACTCTTTCACCACTCATCTCACAAGTTTCCTTTGCTTGCTTTATCTTGTTCATGGATGTCATGTTGGATGCGATAATTTGGCTTGGCATCATGGGTTGGAGCATGAATGTCTTGTTGTTCCACTTGAAGGAGTATTGGTTGGTGGAAGCATGATGTATTGCTCTTTTATCGTATTGCAATGGTCTCCCAAGTAGTATGTGGCACACAGACATTGGCACGACATCACACTCAACAATGTCTTCATATGGGACAATCTTGAAGGAAACATGGACCTTTGATGTTATCTTGAGTGCTCCATTGTCATCAAACCATTTGATGTGGTAGGGATGAGGGTGCTCTAGGCAAGGCAACTTGAGTTTCTCACAAAACTCCGTACTTGCGAGGTTGTGGAAACTACCTCCATCAATGGCCACCTTTATGGACTTGCCATCAATTCTGGCAGGAGTTTGGAAAATATTGAGGTGTTGGTCCTCTTTTGGGATGGAGTTTGTTGTCAATACTTGAGCTATGACAAGGGCGGGGCTCGGATTATGCTCTCATACAAGGGTGTCATCCTCTTCCATTGTGGTTGCCCTTGCAATTTCTCGTTGAGTTAGAGCTTCGTATTCCTCTTCACGGATGGAGTAGGTTGCACCATTCTCCTCCGTAAGCATCACCCTTGTGTCGATGCATTCATACGACTTGTGACCATTCACTCCACATTTGAAGAAAGTGACTTGACTATCCAAAGTCATGTTGGAGGAGGGTGCTATCGTTGTCTTTGCTTGCTTGGATGAGCTCGATGCTTGGTTTGTTGGCTTGTTGGAGGCATTTGCATTGATGGATGCAAAGTATGCCTTGGACTTCTCATATGCATTCTCATTTTGCAAGTGTCGCTCAGCTTTGTTAGCTTTATGGAGTAGCTCGGCGAGGTTCTTGTACGGCTGAAAGTCAACAATCTTCCTTATTTGGCCGCTCAAACCTTTGAGGAACCTTGCTTGGTTTCCTCTTCGAGTTCTCTCACATCATCTCGCATCATAGTTTTCTCCATTTCCTTGTAGAATTCTTCAATTGACTTGGTACCTTGCTTCAAGTTTTGTATCTTGTCGAAGATATCTTGTCTATAATGCTCGGGGAAGAATCTCTTATACATCACTTCCTTCATCTCGGTCCAAGTTTCAATTGGAGGTTCATCTTGCTTTTTGCGTCTCATTTGGAAGTCTTCCCACCAAACATTTGCATAGTCCTCAAACTCAAGGGATGCCATTGCAACTTTCTTCTCTTTGGAGTAGTTGTGGACTCGGAAGATTTTGTCAACTTTGATCTCCCAATCAATTCATGCATCAGCGTCTTCTTCTTCCTTGAACTTCGGCATAATGAACTTGAGCTTCCCAAACTCGCCCTCTTCATGTTCACGGTGGTAGTTGTGGCATTATTGCCTTATGCTCGCTTCACTTGGTGCATGTGGTGGAGGAGGAGCTTGATTGTCTCTAGGAGGCGGTTGAGAAGGAGCTTGATGTGCAAAGTCTCTTCGGCGCCTTTGCTCGGGATCATTTGCATTCATTGGATGTTGATGACGATGGTGGGGTTGAGCTTAGAGGTTGTTGCATCTTGTGTGTCGTGCATCCTCATCACTTGTGTCCCATTGCGGTGCTCAATGGACTTTTTGTTGTTCGCGATGGTCATGGTGTGAGTGTTGGCGCCTATCATTGCGGTTGTCTTCACCATGATGTTCTTGTTCTTGTTGAGGTTGCGCTTGTACCATTGCTTGTGGCAGAGGGAGACCATGTTCTTCTTGATGTTGCAGATGCGCATGGTGATCATGGTGCCTATGACGTCTTGTGTGGCGCGGTTGTTGAGCTTGTGGATCAACCGCTTGTTCTTGTCGATGACGAGCTTGTTGTTCCCCATTGTGGTGGTGGGGTTCTCCATGATGAGAGTTTGAGCGCGAAGTGTTGCCATGATGACTTGAGGAGCGTGCACGGGACGAACTTGATGAGCTTGAATGGTGTCCATGACGGTTTCCAAGGTTGGCAATAGCTTGGTGAAGATCTTGGAATTGAGCATTGTGCTCCACTTGGCATTGCCGGTCACGGTAGTTAAACTATCGAAAAGTTGGGCATGGAATTCTTGGTGTTGTGCCCATAAGTTGTGATGCGTCGCGAAGCCATCTTGGTTGTTGAAGTTGCCATCTCTGCTTTCTTTGCTTCCCCTAGACATGTTGTATGACCACAATTGAAAGGAATGGTGGTATTGGTGGTATGGTATGTGTTACCTTGCCTCACCAAGTCAAATATTTGAAAGGTTGTTCTTGCCGAGAGAAAAGTGAATACACAAGACACACACACAAAGGCCTATGGTGGAAGGTTAGGGAGGTGGATAGAAAATGGAACAACCAAACACAAAGGTTATTGTCAAAAGTGGGTAAAATACAACAAAAACGAAGTCAAAGGAAAAGGTCAAAAAGGGTGACGAGAACCTATGACTATACACACGGTGGAGATTAAAGTGGCTAACACGACTATGAAAATGAGCAACGAACAAAATTGGTCCTAACGAAGACTAATGCTTGATGCCGTGCCAACACTAGGAGAGACCTTAGCCCGTTTTCCAAAAGATTGAGAAGCATCGAATTTGCGTGCTTGCCTTGCTCTTGCTCGCACTCTTGGTTAGAAGCTCTGGACTCTCTTTTGCTATTGGTATCTTTCTAGCTTAGAATCTTTTTTTGTACCCATTTTTATTTCTATGCTATGGAGTCAAGTTAGGTATTGCCTCTATACTATGACTATACAAGAGCAAGTGCACAATGCTTCGTCAAACGCAATATGGGCTACTCTCGATAGGTTAGGTAACACATAAAGGAAGAAAGGGGGTTACCAAGTGTGGTGCAAGTTATACCTTGTGGTGATGTTGTACTTGCAACCGTTGGTGGAGGGATGGTTTGAGGCCCGTGGTGTCGATGTCAAGCGCGAGCTGTTGTGCCGGAAGTATGTTAGTTGACATACACGCACACGAAACACAAACACACAAAGGAAATTAGTCGAAAAAGGAAAAGGGGGTCAAAATTTCATCATGGACGGAAACTCTAGTGTGGGTAGGCCGAAAACTCCGGCGTGGTCCAGAGACTCCGGTGTCATTAGACCGGAAACTTTGGTGTGGCTCTAGCACCACGAACAACTCGTGTTCTTGAGAGGAAATTCAGCCCTTGAGCCCTTAAATCCAGAAATTTCAACCAAATTGGGCTGGGAAACGCATGGAAAAGGTAGACCAACTCCAAAGACAACTTTCTATTGGAACAAAACCACAATCAACTCACCAAAATGAGAGATCGATCCAAAAGCAATTTGGTGCTATATTTTTGGTATTTTTCAATTTATGGTGGAAATAGAAAGGCGAAGTCAAATCTGTGGCAACCAAATCTGTTGATACCAGTTGATATGGGCCTCCTTGTGGATTTACCCTTAGAGTGGCACGATCTTCATGGATTTGAGGCGAAGAGTGAGGGAACACGCGAGGAACACGATGAACACAACTCTAATGCAAGGTAAACGCCAAAACACACGCCAAATCACACACGATTCGATTTTCTCATGTTGGTTCGAACAACCAATCCAATAGAATCCTCAACGAGAGACCTTGCGATAGAATCACCAAAGGAGGGATCGGCAAGCGGATGATATAATCAAAATCAAGGAGAGAGTAGCAACCAAGTAGAATCCCAAAGGGGAGAGACCAAGCACTACTAGAATCCTTGATTGGGAGAGACCAAACACTTGAGGAGGGTCTTGATGACTTGGAGAAGGGCACCGACTCCAAGGCCTTGTACAACTCATCGATAATCTATTGAGAGGAGATTCCCATCTTGATAAGGGGTGACCTCAAGGGTGGCTCGATCTTGACGGATCTCATCGTCAAATCAATGTGAAAGCGATGGGAAAGGGAGAAGGTAGCGGAAGCGTACGCACACCTCACGAAGAATATGATGAACACACGCAAAACTCACACAATTCAAGGCCGATTGCTCCCGCCGGTGGACACCGATCCGATAGAATCCTCGCAAGAAAATATCGGTCAACGTGCTCCCTCGATCCCATGCGGAGAGGAAAGAACACCTTGGAGAGGGTCTAGACAACTATGCTCACACACTCAAAAATTTAAGCCTTGTACAACGAGGGAGCCGTGATGCAAACTCCAACGAGGTGGTGATGATAGTTGGTCCCCTTTGGTAAGGGGATGTGGAAAAACTAGAGATTCCACAAAGGGGGTGTCTTTAGTCTATCATCTATGCCTACGGATACATGACGGGGTGGGGGCTCTATTTATAGGCCAGCCACTAGAATGGGGGTAGTTTAGGCAAAGGGGTAAGTAAGGGAATATTCCAGGGCATCAAACCCAGATCCGTGCATAGACGGATGATTCCAGCAATAAGTCTGACGGCGCTGGGTATGCCGCCGGAAGTTTCGGGCGGCTAACGATATTTTCGGTCAGCACCATTTTGCACTTCTGTATGCGTTTCCACCTGGACTTCTGGTCCGCCGGTTTGATCGCTGGCTTGACGCCTTGGAGGTGGATCATCGAAGTAAGTGGTGCCCTTTGGTGTGGCACGGTTGGCCTTGAAGGTCGTGGTTTCTTTATGATGCGCCTCTTCTTGCTTGGAGTAGTAGTCTTCCATCTCCAAGCAATGGAGGAATTCTTCATGGCGCATGGAAGAGCCCTCATAGTTGATGAAGTTCTCCATGTCCTCCATGCTTGGAGAGGTGTCGCCATTGTAGTACTCAAAGTCGTCCATGTAGGGGAGTCGTTGTTGATGTAGTACTCTATATCACCCAATCTTGTGGATCCATTGTTGGTGTAGTGCTCCATGCATGAGGAGCCATTGTCGGTGTAGAGCTCCAATTCCTCCATGCTTGAGGAGCCATAGTTGATGACACGCTCCATGTCTTCCATGCATGTGGAGCGGTCGTAGGTGTAGTTCTCTAGGTCCTCAAAGCATGCGGAATCATTGGCAGTGTAATGCTCCGTCATGTCCTCTGTACTCGTGGAGTCATAGTCATGGTGGCTCGTCATGGATTCTTCATAGATATCATCCTCGGTTCCGGAGTCCCTAGGCATGATTCACAAGACCAAGTGGTGTATATGGAAGTGGTAGGGGGTGTTAGGGAAACAACGTCAAACCTTACATTACCTTGGAAGATAGTATCATACAAGTGGCCACACTTGAGAGCAATCCAAACCAAGTAAAGTGAAGTTCACGCGGAACACCAAAACCAACTAACCACTAAAAAACACACGCACACAAAGCTTATGGTGGATAGGTATGGAAAGTGGCATGTCCAAGAACAATCTGAAATCAAGATATTGTAATGGCAAGTAAAGAACCATGATGATCACAATGCAAAACAAGTCAGTCCACAAGAAAGGAATTATGTACAATGAAACACACATAGTGGGATAAATGGACTTGTGCGACTGAGAAAGTGAGCTAAGAACCAAATGAATACCTAGCGAAGACTATAAGCTCGTGTCGCACAAGTGCATGGAGAGACGCTAGTTCAATTGCATAAAATTGGTGGGATACAAGATATACACAAAAAGTACCACCTATATGATGTTCATCGAGCTTGCGCTTCCTATTCTATGAGGCACTTGTTTCTTTCTTGTTCTTTTTATTTTTCTATTTTTTTCTCATTTTCTTTTATTTTTCACTTGCCTCTTCCTTGTGCCATCAACTATACAAGATAACTATATGAGATAGCATGCTCACAACTTTTGCTCGGAATTCTACAAGTATCAAATGCGCATAGCCCAAGGTATCATAGGAGGAACAAGTCTCAATAGGTGTTTGTTGATCGCAAAGATAGTGTATCTCACAAAGTAAAGCAACTAGGGAGAAGTAGCAGAATTTTTATACCTTTCGTTCGCCAATCTTCACCCTTTATTGGTGGATTCCGCCTTGCTCATGGAATTTGGATGGATTTTATAGCATCAACCACGTAGATGATGATGTAGAGCTCTTTCTCCTCTTCGAAACATGCTAAAGAACACCAAAATCTGAGTTTGAATGCAAAAGTTATGCTCAAAACGGTACGGAGCTAAAGTTGTTGGCGGCCAAATCGGCCGGCCAGTATTCGCACCGGAACTTCTAGCGGTGGAGCCGGTTTAACCGGAATTCTGACCCGAAATTCCAGTTGCTGAACTAGTCGACCGGACTTGGCGCCGGGACCCGTTCGGGACACGAAACACACGATTTTCTGTGGAAACAACTTGATGGAAAACTTCAGATCTGAGGGGCAAATGATGGAATTAGGCCATGGGAACGCATCGAAAGGTAGATCAACAAGTTTAGCAAGTAATCCACGGATCAAAGCCTACCAAAACGCACTCAAATCATAGATCGATCCAGAACATGAATTGGGGCTATTTTTTGGTGGAATTTTCGAATTTATGGGGAAAAGACCAAATCGATGAGGAATCTGTGGCAACCAAAAGCTGATGATACCAGATGATAAGGGGTGACCTCAAGGGTGGCATGATCTTCACAAATATCATCGTCAAATCGATGGGCAAGCGAGGGTAAAGGGAGAAGGTAGCGGAAGCGGGCGCACACCTCTCGAAGAACATGATGAACACATGAAAAACTCACATGATACAAGGCTGATTGCTCCCGCTGGTGGCCACCGGTCCATTAGAATCCTTGTAAGGAAAGATCGGTCAATGTGCTCCCTCGATCCCAAGTAGGGAGGGAAGAACACCTTGGAGGGGATATTAACAACTACCCCCCCCCCCCCCGCACTCGCAAATGTAGGCCTTGTACAATGAGGGAGACACGATGCAAACTCTAACGAGGTGGTGACGATAGTCGGTCCCCTTTGGTAAGGGGATGATGCAAAACTAGAGATTCCACAAAGGGGGTATCTTCAGCCTATCATCTATGCCTCCGGATACATGAGGGGGTGGGGGCTATGTTTATAGGCTAGCCACTAGAATGAGGGTAGTTTAGGCAAAGGGGTAAGTAAAGGGAATATTCCAGGACATCAAACCCAGATCCATGCGCAGACGGGTGATTCCGGCAATAAGTCTGACAGCGCCGGATCTAGTGCTGGAAGTTCTAGTGGTCACCGATATTTCTGGTCAGCGCTGGTTTGCACTTTTGTATGCGTTTCCAATTGGACTTTTGGTCCACCGGGTTGATCGCCGATTTGGTCGGCGTGGATTCCGGTGCGCCGGTTTTGGTGCCGGAAGTTCCGGTGGACGATCCGACGGCACCGGAGTCTCAGCCAGTTTCGCTCTACCTCTTCCATCTCCTCCTCCAAGCCTCCGTCTTGTCGGATGTGAGTCCTCGGGCTTCCTCCCTTGTCTCCGTGCTTGTCGGTGGGAAACCTATCATGGTCATAGGATGGACTATGAAGTAATATAGCATTCCATAAGGTAGGAAGTGGGGTTGCATAGAGTAACGAATTCACCTTTGGAGTCCATGATGACTTGGCATAAGTAGGAGACCTTGATGTGGTAATGACTGTAGGTCGGGCCGCATCACATCTAGGGTTAGGCACATGCCTCAATTCATCATCATCATCTCTAGGGTTTCAAGGAGGGGGTGGGGGCATATATATAGGGCAGCCATGAGCTAGTGGTATTAGGAATAAATGGAGAGTTTGGGGTGTTACATGGGCCAGGCCCAACTCAAGGCACGCAGGCCCGTGATGCTTAGGCCGGAGATTCCGGTGTGGATGGTCTGGAGACTACGGTGTGGTCTAGAGATTCTGTTCTCAGCTGCTTTTCTCTGGCCTGTCTTCAGAGTGGGGTTCTGATTCTCCCTGGCGCTGGTTTAGAGGCCGGTCCAGAGATCAGCCGGATATTCCGGTGTGGTAGACCGGAGACTCTGGTGTGCTGTGCCGGAGACTCCGGTCTGGCTCCAGCCTCTTCTTGCGTCTTCTCTTCCAGGCCTCCTCCTTGGGTGTCTTGGCTCCTGGTTCATCCTAGTTGTATCCTCTTGGCATCATGTTCATGGACCTAGTTACATCATACACATTTTTCTCAAGTAGGATCCCTTTCACATTGTAGCCAAAGGAAGGTGAGGTATGGAAGGAATTCACCTTTGTAGTGATGGCTAGTGTAGCATGATGTGGACCAATGGTGAATTCCATGTATTGGGCTGCATTACATTCCAGTCATTACTATTGGCTCAAGATGAAGCGAGACAGGGAGCGCTACATTCAATGATGCACGACATCCGGCAAATTCAGCCAATTCCTTCATCACAAATCTGACCAATTCCTCTTGATTTCCTCGTATGCACTATTCTAGCTCGATCTGGTCCCGCAAACGGTCTAAATAAGTTGAATCAACTCTGCGCTTTGGTCACTTCACGAATGTACTCGCAAACATAGAATCCACATAAATGAGTCCCTGGTGGCTGCTGCAAACCCGTCACCATTTTATAAGTTAGCTTATCTTTGAATTCTCCTGGTATTTCATTTCTGAATCGTGTCCAACACCTGCTTGGCAAAGAAAAATGAATAAATAAGTTATTAATTACATGATATTAGGATATGAACGAAACATGTCGATATAATGCGATAATGATTGAAACAGGCTGATATTACTTATGGAGCATTGCTTTCATGTCGCTCCACAGCTCTTAGTCCTAAATTAATGGGTCGGTGACTTCAACTAGGGACTTGTCAACCTGAATGTTCAGCAGAATCCAGTGGTACCTGTAGACATTTACATAGGCTGACATGCATAACTCATCAATTACACTTAACATCGAGTAAGAAAAAATAATGTGTATAAGATAAAAACAATCACTTGAAGTTGTAAGGAAGTAGTATATCCTTACAGTAATTATACTCGATTTAAAAGGTGAAGATGTCATCCTCCACGTCATTGGGGTGATTATCTAATGTATGTTGAATCTATATTGAGTAAGGTTTGAAGTGATGCTCCACTCTAATGTCCGCCGAAATCCAATCTTTCGAGGGCTTCTTTGCTGCATGTAGCATGTACCACTCGTGCATATTTCGCATATGTGTTGATAGGTTCTTTAACTCCTCATTACTGACCATAGGCTACCCTTTGACATATTCCTGTACTACCGCACTCATTGGCTCATCTTCATAGCCGAAATATTGACCAAGAGACATACATGTTTCGGTAGCAGCAGCTTTGGCCTGCGCTGCAGTGATACTCATTTTGCTAGCAGAAACTTTGGCTTTGTGGTCCCATAATATCATGTCCTTATCCATGTCGACTCTGAAGTCATTGTCGATATCGGAACCGACTATGAGCGGGAGGACCGATTGATTTTGTTGTTGTCCAAGATGGGGAATTTGTTTCCCATGTTTTGCACTTTCTTTTGTGTTTTTCTTAGACCTGGCACTTTTTGCTTGCTTAACAATTTCGCGGTCATAGTCTGATGGTTGATTCATCGATATTTGAGAAGGTTTCTCAAGAAAGGACTTAGCCCACTTTTTGGTTTTTTATTAAATACCGGCTTTGGCTTGGGATTTTTGCGTGCAAAAAAAGCCTTAGTGTAGGGAGATACATCCGTGGTGTTTTCCTCATCAGTCTGGACATAAGGTCCCTTGGGAAGAGCCGGCGGGATGTCCACTATCTTCGCCATAGTATCTTTCTTCTGAGTGAGCCGCGGGGGAGCGGCATCCTTCTATTTTTTCAGCGATGGCGGAGGCGAAGACTAAGTATTGCATGGAGGCGGATGCGGAGATCAAGTTGATGTACTCGCATTGTGGCGATCGGCATCCCTCCCGTCGAGGGGTGGACTTTAAGGTGGTTGACGATCATTGGGGTGGGGTTGACTTGGATTCCTCGGAGTCGGTGGCCTTGGCACCGAGCTTGGAAACTTGATGTACTTCTTCTTCCATAGAATGATGTGGCACTTGACATCTCCTAGTTTCCTAAGGCCTTCAGGTGTAGCGATGTCAATCTCTAGGTCTGCAAAATCCTCAACTAGGTCATCCACCAAGATACAAGCATAGCTAGGTGGAATCGGAAGTGAATAGTGGAGTGCTCTAGGTAGACAAGGTAAAGCAGTGTCGATCGCCACCTTGAAGGACATGTTGTTCATTGGCTGATGTAGATCACATGGTGTCATATCTCTGACATCATCCACGGGGTAATGATGCGTCGGTGCATCATCCAGCAGTGCTTGATCATCAGCCTGGACCTTCGTGGAAGCCATGCTGCTTCTCTACTCACTATGATCCATTACAGGATCATCATCATGCAGTTGAGATGACCTTTCGCTAATTTCTTCCACCAGCTTCATCATCCTAGCTAGGTCCTCTTCTATCTTCCCGATCCAGTATGCCTCTCGGTCCTTCTTCCTTTCATGGCTTCTCTAACTGTCATCATACTAGGGAAACCATTTCTTCCACGTAAAATGGGCGCCTTTACCTCATGTTCGTCCAGGTATTTCAGGATTCTCAAGGGTGCGTGTCAGCTCTTCATTCTCTCTCTCGGGACGGAACAATCCCACATGAGCATCGGCCATTGCTTGAACAAGTGCATTGGAGGGTATTACAATTTGTTCTTGAAAAATGGTCACCCCTGTTTCTAGGTTCAATGTTCCCCTATGCCTGGACAACCAGTGCTTTGACCTCCCAGGCCAACCATCTATACCTAGAGTGATCCCTCTAACCCTCATTTTGGACTTCATAGCTTCCCACTTAGGAACTACACTCTTGTAGCCACCTATCCCCATTTTATGGTGGTATTTCTTTTTCTCAGCATTTTTCTTATTTTTTTTCTGACCTTGCCTTGGCTACAGAAGATTTCTTGTACTTTACAAAATTGGGCCAATGTTCTCTCAAATTCTCGTATGCTCATGTGAATTCTAGAGTTTTCTTTTTCGCGAGATAGTTCGCGTTTAAATATTTCTTGTAGTTCCGGTTTGGCCATCTTCGATAGAGCCCACTCCTTAACTCTCGCTCTTCTTTCAAGCCCACCCAGAATTGGTGTAGTACCATCTGCCTCGAATTCTTCATACTCTGGAGGTAGTATGAAATGTGCTATGAGCTTCTACCAAAGGTCTTCTTTGGCATCATCGTGGACATAACTAGTGAATTCTTCACCTACAGTCTTTGGATTATTTCATTCTCGAATGGTGATCGGGATGTTTTCCCTAGCAATCACTCCGCATTGATTTCATTCTACCTGTCGATTGCCTCGATCCGGAGAGCTAAAAGAAGAAAGAAGAGTGATTAATATATATATATAGATCAATTAACACTGATCTAGTGATAAGAGGCTTAGTATATATACCTCTCTAGTTGTTGTCGAGGGGCCATCATTGTTGTTTGTTTGCCCTTCGTCCATCTAGTCTTGTCATTCGTCCATCTGGTCTTCCTCTAGTCCATCACCGGATTGATTCAGAAATGAGGATATCTCAGCCTTGTCTACAACATCTTCACCTATTATGATGCCCTCATCGACAACATCTTCACCTCTAGTAATAAGAGGAATTTCACCTCTTATCATGCCATCAAAAATATCATAGTCGCTGGGAGGATACATCACTTAACTATTATAGAAAGAAAGGTAAACAAGTTAGAAAACAAATAGTAAGAAATGAGCAATGTACTAAAAAAAGGATCACCTTTTTTAATACATTGCAATATAAGTGCCTTTCTTTATTTAGTTGAATAAAACTACTATACAAAATTTATTACTACTATGCAAAACAAATGTTACTACTATATATATACAAAATATTACTACTCTAGAAACAAACAAAATATATTACTACTATACAAAATAAAATTTCTACTCTAACAAAGTATTACTACCAAATAAAATTTCTACTCTAACGATAATAATAGCTACTAAACAAAATATTACTACTCTAGATATAAAAACTCTAGCAATATATATTACTACTAAACAAAATAAATGACAAAATTGTACTACTAAGCAAATATTACTACTAAGAAAATATTACTACTAAGAAAAATATATTACTACTAAGCAAATATTACTACTAATAAACAAAATAAATGAAAAAAATCTACTAACTACTAGTTGTCGGGGGCGACATCGATCGGGGGAGGCGTGGTTGACGGCGACGAAAGCGGCCAGCGTGGTCGGCGGTCGTAGGCGGTGGCAAGGTTGGCGCGGGAATCGGCAAGCTGCGCGGCGGCGGCACAGCAGTGAGCGCGCGTGGTTCCGTACGGCCGGAGATGAGGGCGACGGCATGGGAATCGGGCATCACCTACCCTGTGTTCTCTGTGTCGTCTCGCCTTTGTCTTCATCGATCGATTTCGCTAAGTGCTATGGGTAGGCATGGTTGAGGCAGGAGAAAATTTTATAAAGGGACGACCCTTTAGTCCCGGGTTCATCCACGACCTGGGACTAGAGGACCTCTAGTCCCGGGCGGTGAAAATACCCGGGACTAAAGCCCCCCTTCTAGTCCAGGGTGCAGCCCTGACCCAAGACTAGAGGGTTTTTTGGCCGCTTCATTTTAGCCCGCAAGCCCCCTCTAGTCCCAGGTGCAGTCACGAACTAGGACTAGAGGGGTTTTTTTGTAAATTTTCTTATTTTTTAGATTTTATATTTCAAATCAATTAGAAACTTCAGAAATTCATAGCTCCTATTGTATAAATCCATATAATACAAATAATGTGTCTATTATTATCAGAAAAATATAAGGAATCTGAATATATCATCCAATATTTGCATCTTGTATCAATTGTGCCATTTTCAAATCAAAATGCATTCATATTTTTTTCATATTTTTGAATTTGACAAAACTTTTATATTTTCTAAAATAGAGGTTTCTTGTAATTTGAATAACTTTTATATTTTCTAAAATAGAGGTTTGTTGTAATTTACTTATTTTTTTAGTTTATATAACTCAAATCAGTTAGAAAACTTTGGAAATTTATAGCTCCTATATTATAAATCCAAATAATACAAATAACATGTCTGTTATTATCAGAAAAATATAAGGAATTTGAATGTATCATCCATACATTTGAATTTGACAAAACTTTCAACATGAAAAGTATTTGAATTTTAATAATTAATCCAAAAAAATTTATGTTTGAATAACTATTTCGGGGGCCTTTAGTCCTAGAGGTAATAACCGGGACTAAAGATATTTCCCGCCATTCTCAGAGCCATCTAGCCACGCACCATGCTTTACCGCCATTTCTCTCCGTTTTCTGCTATGTTTTCTGCCCTTTCCCTCTATATCTATGCCGACTATCATGGCCATCCACACACAGCCACACCTTCCCCTCTCACAACAATGGACACCACATACTGGGAAATTGTGACCCTCGAGGAGACCGAGGCACTGTGCGCCTCCAGCTACCCATGCCCACCACTCTACTGGTTGCCGCTGACTGGATGCTGAGCGCTGGAGGGGTTCCTGTCCCTCCTGTGCCTCAAGGTTCCACACGTTAGGCGGCCATCACAAACCACTTCTACCTCGATCTCATGGCGGAGCAACGGATGGATCCCCATTGGGATCCCGAAAACTATGACACCTGGAATGCCTTCTTTGCTAACCGGCGAGAAAGGGAGCTCACCAGCTACAAGGGTGATGGCCCTCCCTAGTGAACCACAATGAAGCCGGTTGCCGCTTGTAGTGGGTGATTTGGACTATCGTTGGAGCGATGTGCTATATCACGCAGGGAGATCATCCTCGCCTATGGTGCCCGCTCCCGCCACAGAGCCATAAGAAGGGTGGCGGTGGTGAAGGTCGTTGTAACACCCTAGAATCGGCCCTCTGCAATTTTCAGTGCTTCCCACCAAACCTGCATAGAAACGATTCAAGGACGCCCACCAGGCACTTTCGTGTGGGTGGAAAACGAAGTAATACCATTACACACTAGTCCACGATGGAACCCACAAAACATATATATACAACAACGACTCCATAAGTCAAGAATACAAATATACTATACAAAGATTCAAATCACCTTGAAAACGATAGAGCGTCCGACTACGGAAAAGATGCAAATGGGGCTAAGAGCCCTGAAGAATAACCAATGGCATCCATAACCCTGCCCAGTTCAACCCGGAAGGGTATCCCTGCTAACGACATCGATCTCAAACTTGCTAAAACAAAAGGGGTGCCGACAAAGGGCAAAGGAAAAAGAGGAGCGTCAGTACTCAGGCCAGTACACGGCGAGGCTAGAATTCGGCGGCTCTCGCCTACATAGGTACGGTGGACTGAAGCGGCAGCGCAGCAGCACTAAACAACCTATAGAGACTCAGTAAAACTGGCGGCTATTAGAGAGGGATAAGAAAGACCTATTCGGATCCAACCTGATGCTAACACCAAACATACCCATCCTGGTATTTCCCCCTCGAGACCAAACGAGGAAGTCGGCCCAAGGAACTCGACAAGGAGGAGAGGAGAGGGCCAGGCGGCGGTCGGGCTCGCGTGGGCGGCTGCGAGGTGGTGGGGAGGAGCGGGGTAGGTGGGGGACGCGAGGCAGGTGGCGGGGTAGACGCGGTTGCGTGTCCGCGCGTGTGAATGTGTGCGTGGTGGGGCCAGGCAGGGACTAGGGCCTGGTGCGGGAAGCGTGCAGGGGGACAGGTGGGTCGGGGCGACCGGGTCAGGTGGGGGTGGGAAGCATGTGTGCACGTAGAAAGGAGCGGATGGGGCGTTGGTCGGCAGGCAGGTGGGCGGTAGTTTGGCAGCTAGGGAGGAAAAGAGGAAGGAGGGGGTTGGTGAGGTGTGGAGCAGGTGACGGTGGCGGCTAGTGGAGGGAGTAGGTGGGATTAGGGTTTAGGCTAGGCAGGAGGTGGCCGGCTGGGCTTTGGGCCTAGCTGGCTGCCTCCAAAAAAACAACTTCAACTTTTATTTTTATTTTAAAATAGGTCTTTGTAAATAATTTTAGACAAATAAAACTATCCGGAAAAGACCAGAGTTTTTATTTGAAATAAAGAAGGGGCGTTTAGAAAACAAAACCAGACTTTTCGAAAATAGTTTTTAAACAAACCATGCATGATGATGACGATGTCCAATTGCAATGTTGCATGATGACATGAGCATGCGGTCATGATGATGCAATGCACAAAAACACCGCGATTTTCTAGTAGTGGTTTTAGCGGGGTGCTACAGCCGTGGGCGTAGCAGCGTCATCATCTGGAGTTTTCATATCCAGATTAGTAGATCAGTTAAATGAAGAGATTATCTTGGAAACTAGTCAGAATGATCAGGGACTATACACTACATAAAAGTTTTCTTCTTAGTTTTTAGAAACACAGTTATATAATTTTTTTAATACATTATTACACAACATTTATTCGCGTGTGTCCCTTGATGATTGCGCCATAACCATGGAGCATCTTCTTTATTTAACAAGGTTGTTGGATTAGTGTTCACTGTGAAGGGTGGAATTTCATGAAACTTATCATAATCTTCTAACATGGCTATCTTGTCCTTCACTGCCACGATGTTTCTTTTTCCTGAAAGAACTATGTGGCGCTTGGGCTTATCGTTTGATGTATTCTTTTCCTTATTTTTTCTTTTTCCCGGTTTGGTAGACATTTCCTTCACATAGAAAACCTGAGCCACATCATTGGCTAGGACGAAGGGTTCGTCTAAGTACGCAAGATTGTTGAGATCGACTGTTGTCATTCCGTACTGCTCGTCTACCTTTACACTAGTAGAAACCGAGGCTTTTGTTTGGAGCTGTCTAAGGCTGTTGAACCAGTTGTGCCACCAACCTAGAGTAAAGGTTCTATTTTCACCGGTTCGTATCGCCTGGGCCACGCGCGGAGCCCTCAGAGCATTTGCACCGGTTCGTAAGGAGGCTTTAGCACTGGTTCGTGTCATGAACTGGTGCAAAACGTTCCGCGCCAGACACGTGGCAGGCGCGAAACCTTTAGCACCGTTTTATGACACGAACCGGTGCTAAAGGCGCCCCTTTTGCACCGGTTTGTAGCCCGAACCGGTGCTAAAGGTCCTGCCTATAAGTACCTGATAACCCACAAGTATAGGGGGTGTATCGCAGTATTTTCGATAAGTGAGAGTGTCGAACCCAACAAGGAGCAGAAGGTGCTGGCGAGTGGCTAGGAGCAGGAATTCTCTGTAAATACTTAGCAAACGGATTTTTAGGGGGTTTTGATAATGCAGGTAAATAAATTACGAGTAAATAAAAGACAATAAGAATAAAGGCAGCAAGTGGCCCAATCCTTGCTTTAGCAAAGGACAAGCCGGTTGTATTACTTAAGATGACCAAACATTGTCAAGGACACACGGGAATATCGTCAAGTGCTTTCGCTTCATATAGTTGATTAATGTTCTTTAGTTTGCTAAGTGTTGTGTGGGTGAACCTGTGCTAATGTACTAACCTTCCTAGGACTAATACATACTTGTGATTATATCCTTTGCAAGCATCTGCAAGTATAAGAAAGTAATTAAGGTAGAAACCTAGCCACAACTTTAAACTCTAAGACCCTGATGTCCGTTGTGCAAAGGTTTCCTAACGGGGGTTCGGGTTTCTATCACTCCGGCAACCCCTACGATAAGTAGCCAAATAAACAATGCATTCCCCTAGGCCCATATAGGTGAAGTGTCATGTAGTCGACGTTCACATGACACCACTAGAAGAAGTACACCACAACTTAAATATCAAACCATTGAATCTTTCTCAACGCAATTCTACTACTAACAACATGACTTCTCCCATGTCCTCAAGAACAAAACGAACTAATCACAAGACATCATATGAATCATGATCAGAGATGAAATAATGATATGTAACAATCTGAACTTAAACGATAATTCAATGGTTCACTCAATAGCATCAACTACAAGGAGTAATCAACACCGGGAAAATTTCCCCTAAGAAATATGCAAGATTCAACCCAATTGTTACAGCGGTATGGAGTGGAGATGACGGTGGTGATGGAGATGATGATGGTGATGATGATGACGATCCTGATGAAGTCCAACTTGATGGTGGTGTTGATGGCGACGATCTCCCATCTCCGGAAAGGAATTCCCCCGACAGAATTCTGTCTGCCGGATAGATCTTTCTCTCTCGGTGTTTTCCGCCCCGCAGAGGCGGTGGAATCTTTCTGTGGTCGCTCCCTGAGTCTTAGGGTTTTGGGAGGATAATATACGTCAGAGGGGAGAGTCAGGAGTGGACCAGGGCAGCCACACCACCTTGTGGCGCGGCCTGGGGTGGCCCACGCCAGGGGTGGTGTGGGCCCCTTGTGGCCCATCTCCACTTCCCCTTCTGGCAATCTTCGTCTTCTGGAAAAATAGAATTTTCCATGTATTTTCCCGGATTTTCTGATCTTCGCGAATTTTGCCTCCAAACAGCACCTTTTCCATCAGAATCCTGACTGCAGCGGTCCATGCTCCAAAAGTCATCAACCATGCAAAAACAGATGAAATTACATAAGTACCACCTCTTAATATGAAATATATCAATGAATAACAGTAAATTATGATATAGAATAGTGATGTAAAATGGACGTATCAACTCCCCCAAGCTTAGACTTTGCTTGTCCCCAAGTGAAAACTGAGCTCAATAAACATGACCTCAGGTTTATGGAGTGAAGAGTCGATAAAAGAATACATACAAGAAGCATCAAATTCATCAATACATAAAATCATAATAGAAGACAACTCACTATTATATAACTTAACTTGCAATAGGTAAAGGAAACGCAAAAAGGATACACAAAGTAAATCATAATTGGTAATGGAAAACTTAGCTCTTAATCGAAGAATAGTTGACAATTTGCAGCAGTTCACAAATAACTGAATTTCAATGATAGCTTTCAAAGTAGTTGACATGGGTATGCCCAATAGGCACTTGACTACAACCTACTTGGTGCAGCCCGACGGAAGGCCCACTCGACGAATTGCTAAGGTCCATGACGCCTATGACAGTTCGAGTGGTATGAAGCCCATATGGACACGGACTCCCGACGTACAAGACAAGGAAAGCTCAAGACTAGAGTTGTAATCTAACTTGTAACCAACTCATATTGGTACTGAGACCTAGCCTCCCCATATATAAAGGCTAGGAGGGTCCAACGAGGAGGACACAACCTAAGACATGCTACGACACAATAGATCTAGACATCGCGACTCTCCCAATAGATAACAATCTCACATACGCCAGATACAATCTGCGCGACACCGCCGTCAACGACATTGTAATCCTTCGGATCATCATCAATCAAAGAGCACACAAGCAGGAGTAGGGTCCTCTACGAGGCCTGAACCTAGGTAAACCTTGCGTCCCTGTGTGCTTGTTTGCTAGCCGTACCGAGATTTCCAGCGCTTCCTCCTTCTCCAAAACCCAAGTCCATAACAATGGGCAGATGAGTTAAACCCTCGTCAGTAGTAAACACTAAGATAAGAGCAAAGTGCAAAACAAGGGACATAAGAAACCATATTGAATAAATCATCATATGAATGAATGAAACACAACAACTCAAAATACTTGCTGAGATAGAAGGGAATAGCTTTACTGACTCAACTAAAAAGTAAAAGATAGGCCCTTCGCAGAGGGAAGCATGGGATTTCAAGTTTCATAAAGAGCTTCCAAAAATTATGATACTTATTAGCTTCAGCTCTCATTGCCCCTATCATAGGCATCTTTAGGTGATTAAGGTTAAAGTGATCAAATATGAGGATATGATTGACAATTTGCAAGTTGAAAATCTCATGTCCCTTGAATACGAGGGTCGCTCCTCATGCTACTCAAGTTTTGTTACCAGTAAGTTCTTGTCATAGTAAATACATGTGTATCATTGAGAACCGCCAACGGGGTACCCCTTTCCCAATGATACGGAAGAATCCCCATATCAAAATGACAAGGCAAGCAGACAACGAGCATCTCAGCAATCTTCTTATTTACCATGGGAATATGGTGCTTTTTTCTCTATTTCCTCTTTTCTCATCACTTTTTTTCTTTTTCTCTTTTTCTCAATCTCTATCTCCTTTTTTTATAAGAAGAATGCTTCATAGATGCTCAGCATGGTTACCCTGTAGGTTTCAACCATGACAGCATGGATTAGACCAGCGGCCCAGGCGTCTCTCTAACACACATACATAACTCCATGGACTTACAAGCTCCCCTTTCATTTCACACCGACGACATCCATAGACAAAAGAGCATGATATCAACTAGGTACAAAGTACCAGTGCAATGTTGAAAGTGTTCCCCATGACAGCATGGTTCTGCTAATTCACAACTTACAAAGCGCAAGCATATACGCAGCATAGATGGGCACAATGGTTCAAGTTTATTAAGTGCAAGAAAGTAAAGTGTGCCATCAAGTTCGTGAGAGCTTTAATCACTAATTTTCACATAACAAGTTTAATTCGTAAGGTATATAAAAACATGAATTAACTTGGAATAGCATAGTGCTAATAGGTAGGTATGGTGGACCCAAATGGCATAGGTTTTGGTTTAAGGATTGGATGCACGAGAGGCATTCCCTCTCAGCGCAGGTTTTTGGCTAGCAAGGCTGGTTAGCAAGCATAATAATTGAAGGAATGAAACAAACATACAAGTGATAAAAAACAAACATGCAATCTTCCTTGGAAGCACAAAAGATCTTAACTAGAGAATACTAAGCCTATGAGCAAATCAAGAAAGAAAGATGATGAAATTATATTTCTTTAGAGTACTTTTATCTTTTTCATTCAATTCTCAAAAATAGTGTTGCTACTGACCGAGCCAGGTTTGCCAAGACCAACTAAATTAACTCAATGATACCAAAGTGATACCAATACTACAACAATATCAATCATATAACCATGAATTGAAAACTAAAATAAGATATGCAAAAGAGTAAGTGATAAAACTTCTCATTAATATTCCGTAATGGCAACTCACACCAAGGGATACATATCTAACGAGAGAGGGAATACTTCCATAATGCAAACCATCCTACATAATAACTTCTCTATTCATGATATGACTCTCCTAAAAAGGTAAAAAGATAGAAGATAGTGATGTGATACCGCGGAACTCCCCCAAGCTTGGAACAAACCAAGGGGATAACAAAACCTGATGACGAATTACTCCTTCGGTGGTGGTGGTATTCTCTCGTCATTGTTCGACTTCCAAGGTAAGGGCTCCCCATCAACAAAAGACATCATGGTCTCTAGCATCCTGAAACTTGCAGCAACACTTATGCGTTTGAACCTAACCTCATACTCACAGATTTGATTTTGAATGTCGTAGATTGATGCTTGCAGTTAGTTCGTTGTTTGGTGGAGTGGGAGAATTTCATCCTTGATCTCAGCAGTCTCCTTTTGGTGCTCGGCTATGAGTTCGGAACATATCTTATGGATGATATCCACTTCCCGTTCTGCCATCTTCTTGTACCTAAAGACTTCTTGCTCCAACGCTTCCATCCTAGCCTCCAGACTCCCTTCACCTTTAGGGCCTTGAACCTATTTTATCTGTACCTCCCCATCTTCAAGAAACAACTCCTTAGGATGAATCTTCAACTAACGCATGTATGGGTTGATGATATACCCTGAGAAATCACCCTTGGCTAATCCAGAGGAAGACACTATGGCTCCAAAACTGGGACTCTTCCTGTCAGAAATAGATCGAAATGAAAACACCACGAGAACATGATATGCGAACCTCGGAGGATCCGGGGGATTATGTATTACAAAGTTTTACAACAAAAGGAAGGTACTGGGAGAAAATGGGTCGGAGACAGAGTCGAGGGCGGCCACACCACCTGGTGGTGCGGCTAGGGGTGGGCCCGCGCCACAGGGTGGTGTGAGCCACCCAGGCTCCGTTTCCGTCCTTCTTTCACTTCGTTGCTTTCCTTGTTGGATAAAAACTGCAAAAATAGAACTGGACAAAAAAATTGTGGAACTTTTCTTACGAGAACTATTACCTATTCGAAAATGGACTCTGCAGGTCTTTGAACTTGGTCTTTAATGAATTTTTCTGGATTTACCACTTGAATAACATCAATATCTTCATCTTCATAAACTTATTGCTTGAGTCATGAAACCTTTCACTTTCTTATTGCACCATTTTCTCGACTAACCTAGAAATTTCTTTCACACAATTTTTATTAGCAACATTAGTATTAAGCGAGGAAATATCCCTTTTAAGTCCAATTTCAATTGAAATGCATCATAACTTAAGATACTATAGCAACTCCTTCCGAAAACCCAAAAAGAATTCAAAAAGGACATCGATTTAACAAGCAAATGCAAGAGTGGGAAAAATCTGTCAAAACAGACCAGCAGGTAAAGATCAATTTTTTAGAAAATCTTCTGTTGCTCAAATCAAAAAGTGTAGAACTAACGAAAGTTAAAGAACAACCTGGGGCAGAAGCACAAACAATTACAGCTCAAACAGATGTATAAAGACCTCTCACGAAGTTTTACAGTGAAGCACAGAAATCTGGTTCGGGACAGCAACTTCCCCAAATCTTACTTCTATTTCATTAGAGGTGGATCTTGACATAAAAACCAAACAAAAAGGATAAGGAGAGGTTATGACCAAAGTACTAACTTCCAAGCCTCAAATAAACAAAAACAAACTGAAATAAAAAATATATTGGGTTGTCTCCCAAAAAGCTCTTTCTTTATAGCCATTAAGATGGGCATGATAATTTCAATGATGCTCGCATAAGATATGAATTGAAGTGAAAGAGAGCATTAAGAAGAAAAAATGCACATGTTTAAGTCTAAACCGCTTTCTATGCAAGGGAACTTTGTAAACAAACAAGTTGTTGAAACCAGAAACTGTAAGCATAAGAAGGCAAAACAAGTGCAACATAAAGACTTTAAGCATAAAACGAGGAAACTTAATATTATTGAGATGCATTAGAACAGTCTTTCCTCTCTCATGATTACTTTCAGTATGATGCATAAACTTAACAATATAACTATCACAAGAACCATCGTATCAATGATCACTTATCCTAACGGAAAACATAGGGACACTAGCTCTCATAACAGTACTTTGTGAAACAATATTAGAGGTATCCTTACAAAGGATAGTGTGTCCCTCATCTACATATTTAGTGATAAAGTCTTTCACATTTGCTATTATAGGTTCATCATCCATTTGTTCATCAGGTTTAACAGCTTTATTTGTACTTTCATTAACCATACTAGCTATCATAGAATGTTCTTTTATCTTAACTAGAAAAGGTATTTTCTCAATGTAAGGTTCAGGTAAAACATGATTAGCAGTATAAACTTCAGTATTTCTTTCAGGAACAATACTAACAATGTCTTTATAAGGTGCATGATACTTGTTCCACTTCTTTTTAGGCACTTCAATATAGGAAGCAAAAGCCTTAAAATAAGTTGCAATAGCTTGAGAGTCTAGACCATAAGCATTTTAATATTTTAAAAGTCATGAGTTCCCATAAAAGATTCAATGCATTCATAATCGTAATTTATACCTGACTTTCTTCCTTTGTCATTCTCCCATGCCTCAGCATTGTCTTGAATATGGTCTAGAAGATCCCATTTAGCTCCTTCTTCCATGCGAGTGAATGATCCAGCACAAGAGGCATCCAATAAATCCTTATCATGAAGAGAAAGCCTTGCATAAAAGTTATTGATAATAATATTGTTGGGGATCTCATGAATGGGACATTTGAGCATTAGTAACTTTAATCTCCCCAAAGCTTGAGCTGTACTCTCTCCATCAAGAGGCCAAAATTTGTATATTTGATTCCGATTATTATGAATCTCACTAGGAGGATAGGATTTTGAATAAAAGAGAGGCACTATTTCCTCCCATTCAAGAGCTTGACCATTCTTCAGCATCTTATACCATTCTTGAGCTCTTCCTTTCAGTGATAATGAGAATAACTTCTTCTTGACTTGATCTGTTGTAATACCTGCACACTTGAACAACCCGCATAATTCGTGTATAAAGAGCAAATGATCACCGGGATGGACAGTTCCATCTCCAACATATTAGTTATCCATAACACGATCAATAATTCCTATAGGTATTTTAAAAGTATCATTCTCAGCAGGTGATGGTTCATATACTACCTTAGTAGTGGTAGTAGCATTGCGAAATAAGAAACTTAGCAAATTTGCCATATTGAAAATAAAGCAACTAATAGAAATAAACAATACTCATAGTAGAAGTTTCCTTTAGCAGTTCCACTCTCGAATAGCGCTTAACTCCTCGGCAATGGTGCCAGAAAATAGTCCCTGAGCATTGTGGTGGGCGAAGCAGACTATCGTTGGAGTGATGTGATATATCACGTAGGGAGATCATCCTCGCCTACGGTGCCCGCACCCGCCGCAGAGCCATAAGAAGGGTGGCGGTGGTGAAGGCCATGGGCATAGCAGCGTCCTCATCTAGAGTTTTCATATCCAGATTAGTAGATCAGTTAAATGAAGAGATTATCTTGGAAACTATTCAGAATGCTTAGGGATTATACACTAAATAAAGGTTTTCTTCTTAGTTTTCAGAAACAGTGTTACATAATTTTTTAATACATTATTACACATCATTTATTCGCGTGTGTCCCTTGCTGATTGCGCTGTAACCATGGAGCATCTTCTTTTATTAACAGGGTTGTTGGATTAGTGTTCACTGTGAAGGGTGGAATTTCATGAAAGTTATCATAATCTTCTAACATGGATGTCTTGTCCTCCACTCCCACGATGTTTCTTTTTCTTGAATGAACTATGTGGCGCTTTGGCTTATCGTCCGATGTATTCTTTGGCTTTTTTTTTTCTTTTTCTCGGTTTGGTAGACATGTCCTTCACATAGAAAACCTGAGCCACATCATTGGCTAGAAAGAAGGGTTCGTCTAAGTATGCAAGATTGTTGAGATCCACAGTTGTCATTCTGTATTGCTCGTCTACCTTTACACTAGTAGAAAACAAGGCTTTTGTTTAGAGTTGTCTAAGGATTTTGAACAAGTTGTGCCACCAACCCACACTAAAGGTTCTATTTGCACCGGTTCGTATCGCCTGAGCCACGCGCGGAGCCCTCGGAGCATTTGCACCAGTTCATAAGGAGGCTATAGCACAGGTTCGTTTCATGAATCGGTGCAAAACGTTCCGCTCCAGACGCGTGGCAGGCGAGAAACCTTTAGCACCATTTTATGACACGAACTAGTGCTAAAGGTGCCCCTTTTGCACCGGTTTGTAGCCCGAACTGGTGCTAAAGGTCCTGCCTATAAGTACCTGATGACCCACAAGTATAGGGGGTGTATCGCAGTATTTTCGATAAGTAAGAGTGTTGAACCCAACGGGGAGCAGAAGGTGCTGGCGAGTGGCTAGGAGCAGGAATTCTGTGTAAATACTTAGCAAACGGATTTTTAGAGGTTTTTGATAATGCAGGTAAATAAAGTACGAGTAAATAAAAGACAATAAGAATAAATGTAGCAAGTGGCCCAATCCTTTCTCTAGCAAAGGACAAGCCGGTTGTATTACTTATGATGACTAAACGTTCTCGTGGACACACAGGAATATCGTCAAGTGCTTTCGCTTCATATAGTTGATTAATGTTCTTTAGTTTGGTAAGTGTTGTATGGGTGAACCTGTGCTAATGTACCGACCTTCCTAGGACTAATACATACTTGTGATTATACCCCTTGCAAGCATCCGCATGTACAAGAAAGTAATTAAGGTAGAAACCTAACCATAGCTTTAAACTCTATGACCCTCACGTACCTTACGCAAAGGTTGCCTAATGGGGGTTCAGGTTTCTATCATTCCGGCAACCCCTACGATTAGTAGGCAAATACACAATGCATTCCTACTAGTTAGGAAACCGGGACTAATATATCGTTTCCTACTAGTGTTGGTCTCTCTACAACTTTCCTGAACTATGAAGATGTTCTATTCTTGTGCAGGGGAGGTAACTAATTTCACATATTAGGGAGTGCTCTATGGCCAGCTTCAGAGAGATGCTTGAGGACTGGATCCTTAGGCATCTCCCTGAAGCTGGCTGTAGTGTTGTCCCTGCTCTCGCACACCATCTTGTAGTTCATAACTTCTCTAGCTAGATCAATATGCGGGGGAGCTAACTAATTTCACATATTATGGATTGCCTCTATGGCCATCTTCAGAGAGATGCCTGAGGACTAGATCCTTAGGCATCTCCCTGAAGTTAGTCGTAGGGTTGTCCCTGCTCTGGCATACTATCGTGTTTCATGTTTGTTGGAGATGCCGGAGGACTAGGCTCCACCGACATCTTGCTCAAACTGGCCATAGTGTTGTCCCCGCTCTTTCACACCATCTTGTTTACAGTTGATAACTTCACATGGATGCCTATTTATAGATTAAGTAGCATGACATAGTGTCGACACACACGATATAATTTCGACACTCACCCCTATCGTAATGCCGCAACCCACCGAAATAGTGTCGTTACTCACTAGCATACTGCCACTACTCACGAAATAGTGTCGACACTCACTGTCATAGTGTTGCCACCCACATTTAGTCCGGAATGGCGTCTCCAACCTGGACTACAGGTTCATCTTTAGTCTCGGTTGGAGACACCATCCAGGACTATGCACGGGGCTGAGCCTCCCTAAACTTGCAGTGGATCTCTGATGAAATAGCATGTTGTCAACCTAACAATGATTTAAAAAAATTCATGAGCATTATATCATGTAGTTGTAGTTCAAATCTACCCAGCCTCCTATCGATTCGGCAGGAATTTGTCTTTTTCAAGAGGGGTGGATGGAAAGGTTTCAGATACACGAGTTGGGAAATTGTCCATCTAAGGTGGTCTAGTATTTTTGAAAAATGGATTGGTACCAATTCCAAACTTTAGTTTGCTGGTGGCTTCACAAAACACCCCGATTTTGGCACCTAAAAAATGGAAATTGCCTTTTTCGTGCGATGAAAAGGAAAACTTCCTCCTACAACATCGTACACCATCCTAAGATGCACATGTGTGCACAATATGAGCATATTATCACAAACTATGCCATGATTCTAGCCATAACATTGTTGGTTTCACCTAAATACCATGAAACCTCAAAAATGATAGGTCTTTTTTTGAAGGATTTTTTGTGATGTTTGAAATTTTCCAAGTTTCATATTTTTTTCCTTGCAACTATGACACATAATATGACACCACACGAAGATTTCACATTGTTTGGATAGTTTTTGAATTTTTAGACCCGTTGTAAACTATATTCAAAATGGCGGGCATGAAGATTCCTAGCCCGGGGTTGAGCCTCGCTAAACTTGAACTGAATCTCTAATGAAATAGCATGTTGTGAACCTAAAATATAATGTAGCTGTAGTTCAAATCTACCCGGGCTCCTTCCGATTTTGAATTTTGTCATGAGCCTCATGATTTTAAAAAAAATTCAGCATCCAATTGTGTTGTACTATTATAGATATTTCTTTTCTGAACATTTTGATATGATATCTATTTTTTCTGATTTATAAATATTTTATTATGTATTATACAAGGTTAAACATTGCTTCAACTCTGAATAAGGTGGGAATCAAATTTCACCCTAACAAGTTCATATTTTTTCTAAAAATAGACCTTTAGCACCGGTTGTTGTCTACAACTGCTACAAAAGGTTTGGCCCTACATGCCAAAAACTGTAGGACAAAATAACTTTTAGCACTGGTTGTTGTCTACAAAATTTGAAAAGGTTAGGCCTTTTGCACCGGTCGTGTAGACAACAATCTGTGCTAAAGCACCTTTAGTTTTGGTTTTTCACTAGAACCAGTGCAAAAGGATTTTCCTTATAAATTACTTCCTCTTCCTTCCCAAAATCCAATCGACGCCAAAATCACGAGGAGCTACACACGGCACTGTCAGGCTGCCGAATTTTTCCATTGCCGCCGCGCCTTCGCTCCCCGCGGCTGCCGCTGTCGACCCTCTGCCCGCGCCCCTCACCTCACCTCGCCGACCGACCCTGCGCTCGCGCCCCCCACCACCACGTCGTCCCTTCTCACGGCCGACGCCTGCACACCCACCTCACCTTGTCGACGCCCGCACACCGGAGGTCATCGCCGATGTGCGCACGCCGGAGGTCATCGCCAACGCCCGCGTGCCTTCGTCGCCAACAAAAGGTTGGACGAACATGAAAGGTACAAAATTACAGAAATTGGTGCAGATGGCGGGCCGATTGCTCCTCTGGACCATGCAAACAAGTTTAAATCTCAGATATGAGTTATTGTTAGGGACCATATCCCAATCACCATGCAAGAATGGAAGAAGACAAAGATGGAAGGAGTTAGTCATGTGGACAAGAGAGTCAAAGATAACCTTTGGAGAACGCTCATGGTAAATTTCACCATGCCGTTGCCAGAGGAGGATCCTGATGAAGATGAGGTTCCAGATAAGGAGGATCCTGATCTGAATACCATCGAGCGAAAAGTAAAGAAGTGGGATCTTTCGAAGATGGCAACAATGTTCAACAAATGGAAGAAAAAATTGGACAGGAATTTTGTGTAGAAAAAGAAGACTCCGGTGTTTGAAGGAGCTTATTTGAAGAGACGAGACCAGTGGGCCATTTTGTGTTGTACAAGACATCAAACAAAGCTAAGAAAAGGTCAGAAATAAATAAGAAAAATTCTGCTAAAAAGTTGTATCACCATACTATGGGGCAAGGAGGATACAGGTCTGGCAAGCCAAAGTGGAAGAATGGGAGGACGATCTAATTGCTAAAGAGATCGAGCCAGAGATACTGAAATGGAACAATCGGGCAGGGGATTGGTTTTGCGGGCATGGGGGCATGTTGGACTCGGAAGGGAAATGTCTTTATAATGAAGACATAAGGAAAGCCCACTTCCCATCGATGCCTTTAGAAAGGTTCACAAGGAGGTTGAAGAGGGGAGGTTCCACCCTGAAAGAGAGAAGGACGAGCTCACAAGCGCCCTTGGGAATCCTGAACACTTTAGAAAAACGTGAACCATAGAAGGCTCCAAACCGTGAAAATATGGGTTTCCACCCAAAATGAAGAAATATCCCGATACAAGCCGTCAGAGGAAAAAGGAAAGGGAGGCAGACCGCTTGGCTAAGATAGAAGACGAACTAAGTAGCAATGGGATTTAATTGCCCACCTTAGCTAGTAAGGTACCACCGACTCATCTCGACCGCAGATAGAAGCTGCTCCCGATGCTACCGGCCCACCATCTCAGCAAAAAAGCAGCATGGCTTCCACCGAGCAGCCGGGTGGTGATGATGAAGTGGCTCTTCGATACCCAGTGGATGATATCATGGGCTCGACACCCTGCGAGCTACATGTGAAGGTTGTGAACTTAAACATGAAGGCGGAGGTCGGCTATGCCTTACCCACGTGCACGCCAACTTACCATTGCAGACTGGTTCCACAAGGCTATGCTATTGCCGGGTTGATCAAGTTACAAGCGGGTTTGAGCTGCTGGCGCTTGACTACCCTGCCGGTGAAGGGGCTTTGCTTGTGCTGGGAGATGCCACAAACACCACCGTTCTATGGAGAAAGCAATACATTGTGCTTCAAAATTGGATGCCAAGGTCTCCAATGCATCACTCGTCTCTGCAGCATCACCCGTCTCTAGCGTTTCAGCCTACTCCGCCTCCGGGTCAGCCTACTCCATCACCGCGTCAGCCTACTTCGCCGCCCGTCACCCTACTCCACCACGTCAGCCTTCTCCTCCACCGCATCAGCAGTCTCCGCCGCCACCGCCGTCCACTAAGGCTGAAAGCCAAAAGCATAAGCATACCAGCACAGCTCAACCGGAGCCCCTTCCAAAAGTACAGGAAAAAGTGAAACAGTTCCTTGGAAGGAAGAAGAACCCCGCCGAGCCACCCATAGAGAAGGAAAAAATATTAAAAATGCTGAAGACCCTGTCAAAACCCGAGCCAAGCCTTATATCAGACTATGACTGCTCTATTCTCAAGTCACATCAGGCATCAAAAGAGCGGTCGAGAAGTAGTAATTCAAAAGGGAAATCAGTTCCCTTGCTCGGAGAACAGAAAAACTCGTGCCCCCCGCTACAAGTGTATCCCATCGAGTGCTTGGATCCGGAGATGGTAAAACTATACAAATATGAAGCCAATGCTTTTGGTATGAGTATTCCTGAGTACTTAAGCTGGGTCAAATTCCTCGTGGGTGATCAAGTAGCATACCAATACAAGTACGGGGACCCTCTCGTCAGATTTGAGCAGATCCCGCATCTACCAACACAATTGTGAAAGTTGCATCGGTGGTACGTGCAAGCCTGTAAGGATGGGGCGAACTAGATCATAATGGGACTTAAACCGGATCATTACGGGCATGGATATGACGAGATAAACATCGAATTTAGTGAATTATTCTAGCTCTACAATCAAAACACCATCGATAAATCACTCATCAATACCTATTGTCTGTAAGTATTAATTTTGTATTTAAATGTTCTCTAGCTCAGCTTGTTCATTGCATATATGTACCCATCATTGTATTAATTATGCAGATTGAAGATTTTCGAATGCAGAAACTGACGAATAATCTATGACATTCGGTTTGTTGACCCATATACCGTGAATGCATATTGTCTAGATAACTATCCCAAGGACACAGAGGATAACTTGGTACGCGTGTTAAGGTTTAATGAAACCAAATCGGAAATACTATTTCCTTACAACTACAGGTGAGTGTTACTGTCTTGTACGATCATAGGTCATCTGGCAAATGAACTCGCCAACGTAAAATCCACATAAATGCATATTGCTAGATGACCTATGATCATATATCGGTAAATACTATTTCAATACAAATACTATTTCCTTATGATCGTATTCTAAATCAAATTAATGTACATAAACAATATTCTTACTATTTTATTTTATTACCATCAATTGTGTGTTGAGTTTCATTCATATATATTGACCCCCTTCTTTAAATTAGATGGAAAAGTCGTGGGACAAGCTTCTAGCAATCAAGCATATACAAGCAATTGAAGAGGAACTGGCGGGATTCCTACTTGACCAGGTCATATACCTGGCTGGAGAATAACATAAGTCCTACAAATTTGGACAATAGGAATTGTAATAGAAATTATATTGTTTATATGCATGAACGCATGTACCGTTATGTAAATATGTCCGACCAAGTACAATGAAAGAGGTCACTTCGATCTCTATATGAATGACAATTTGTGTAATATAATGGTTTGCTGCATGTTTGTGCGTCAACGTGTTCCAAATGCCAAGCCCGGCAGGAAAATGCACCAAATCTCTACCACGGCAGATCCCATAGCCACGCCCATGGCTCGCCATGCGGTCGCCCTTTAGCACCGGCTCGTATTACGAACTAGTGCTAAAATTCCCCAGGCTAGCTCAGCCAGAGGCGCCCACGTGGAGCCCCTTTAGCACCAGTTCACAGCACAAGTGGTGCTAAAGGGTTGGACCTTTACTCCCGATTCCTTTGCACCGATTGCACAACCGGTGCAAATGGGACTTAAAAACCGGTGCAAATGGCCCAGTTTCTACTAGTGTTACCCCGCCTCCTATCAGCTTGACCCATTTGCACCGAAACAGGGGGACCTTAAAAGTAGGTCCATAGTCAAGTTCCCATATCTCCTCTATGTAACCATAATATGTGGTCTTTCACCCATTGTCGTGTGTTGCATCAAAGAGGACATCACTGTTTTGGTGGGTGCTCTTTTTATCTTAGGCGATCGTGTAAAATGTATTCCCATTTATCTCGTACCATTGGAAAGTCGATATAGTCGAAGATGGTGACCTGGACAACAAGTACAACTCATCTCCAAGAGTGTTGTTTTTTATGATATGTTACAACCAACCGCAAAAAGTATTCATGTGTTCATCTCTAATCTAGTCGTCATGCTTCCCACGGTTGTTGGAGCATAAAATTTTCTTTTGGTCCTCGATATACGGAGCCTCCAAGTTTTAATTCTGTAGAGCTGTGTAACATGCTTCAGTGTAAGAATGCCCATCCCTACATATTATTGATTTCCTTCCTAAAGTGCCTTTTCCACTCAGTCTCCCCTCATGCCGCGATTGAGGAAGACTAATCACCTTAAGGTTAGGAACAAAGTCAACACAAAACTCAATGACATCCTCTGTTCCATAGACCTTGGAGATGCTTCCTTCAGGCCTAGCACGGTTACAAACATATTTTTTTAGGACTCTCATGAACCTCTCAAAGGGGAACATATTGTGCGGAAATATAGGACCGAGAATGGAAATTTCTTTGACTAGGTTAACCAGGAGGTGTGCCATAATATTGAAGAAGTATGGTGGGAACACCAACTCAAAACTAACAAGACATTGGACCACATCATTCTATAATCGTGGTAGATCATTAGGATTGATTATCTTCTAGGATATTGCATTGAGGAATGCACATAGCTTCACAATGGGTACTCAAATATAATCCGGTAGAAGCCCCTCAATGCAATCGGAAGCATTTGTGTCATAATCACATGGAAGTCATGAGCCTTTAGGTTTTGGAACGTTTTCTCTACCATATTTATTATTCCCTTCATATTCGACAATAAGCTAGACGGGACCTTGATACTGCTCAGGCGTTCAAAAAAGATTTCCTTCTCTTTTTTGGTAAGAGTGTAGCTGGCATGACCTTGAAGCATTCTGGATGCAGGCCTTTTGGGTCTTCCATACATTGCTGGTCTTTTCGTGCTTCCGGTGTATCTTTTGTCTTCCCATACATGCCCAAGAAGCCTAGCAGGTTCACACAAAGATTCTTCATCACATGCATCACGTCAATTACAGAGTGGACCTCTAGGAATTTCCAATAGGGTAGCTCCCAAAATATAGATTTCTTCTTCCACATGGGTGTGTGTCCGTCAGCATCCTTCAGAACAAATTGTCCGCCAGGACCCTTTTGAAAGGTTACCATTTGACCCAAATCCTTGACCATACCAAATACATCATCACCAGTACGTTCCTTAGGCTTCAACTGGTCACATGCCTGACCATTGAAATGATTGCCTCTCTTACATAAGGGATGATTGGCCAAAAGAAATCAACGATGCCCTCGGTACACATTCTTCTTACAATGTTCCAAATATATACTTTTAGTCACATCTAAACCGTGCATGCATTGTATCTCTTGTTTTTCTATCCTGATAGGTTACTAAGAGAAGGCTAATCATTGATTGTTAAGAAAAGCAATGCTTGAAGGTCAAATTCCTCCTGCTTGTGCTCATCTCACACACAGACGCGGGGTTCGTGCCACAACTGTAAAAGTTCTTCAACTAATGGCCTTAGGTACACATCAATATCGTTGTCGGGTTTCTTCGGGCCTTGGATCAACACTGGCATCATAATGAACTTCCGCTTCATGCACAACCAAGGAGGAAGGTTATAGATACATAGAGTCATGGGCCAGGTGCTATGATTGGAGCTCTGCTCCCCAAAAGGATTCATGCCATATGTACTTAGACCAAACCTTAAGTTCCTTGCGTCATCTCCAAAGTCGGGTAGTCTCTATCGATTTTTCTCCACTGCAACCCATCAACGGGTTATCTCAACATCCCTTCTAACTTACGTTCCTATTTATGTCATCGCAACAACTTGGCATGCTCTTTGTTCCTGAACAAACGTTTCAACTATGGTATTATAGGAGCGTACCACATCACCTTGGAAGGAGCCCTCTTCCAGGGGGCTCGCCCTCAACATCATCAGGGTCAACTTGTCTGATCTTATACTGCAATGCAGTGCATACCGAGAATGCATCCAAATTCTCATACTCCTCACCGCGGCAGATGATGCAGTCATTAATGCATGCATGTATCTGATGTCTACGCACTTCTATTCTTGTAGACAGTTGTTGGGCCTCCAAGTGTAGAGGTTTATAGAACAGCAGCAAGTTTTCCCTTAAGTGGATCACCCAAGGTTTATCGAACTCAGGGAGGAAGTGGTCAAAGGTATCCCCTCTCAAGCAACCCTGCAATCAAGATACAAGAAGTCTCTTGTGTCCCCAACAGACCCAATACACTTGTCAGGTGTATAGGTGCACTAGTTCGGCGAAGAGATGGTGAAATACAAGTGGTATGGATAATTATAAGTGGTAACAGTGATAAAAAATAGCTTAATGGCGTGGAAAAGACTAAAGTAAAACTGAAATAAAGATAAAAGCAAGCAAACATGTAATAGATCTAATAGCAAACGGTGTTTCAGTGCTTAGAAACAAGGACTAGGGATCATACTTTCACTAGTGAACACTCTCATATGAGTATATTCTTTTTTATGATACTACGCTAAACTACTCTCCGGTTGGACACTCTAATCGTTGGTAGGGCTATAACAGCACACCTCAAAGTTCATCTTTCCCATGTAGATAACCCCACACTGTCACCTTGAGTACTAGATGGGTCCAACAAACACCACAGTTTCATAAAGACATCCAACTCCAAATATAACTCATAACAAGTATTTGTAATCTCTAGCCTAAGTGCCACCATGGTGTGCATGCTGTCACTTTCACACACATGGGGAGAGCAGAGATCTATTAAAGCACTAGAGTAGCAAGGTTGATCTACTTGATTACAAAGCTCATGATCATAATATGATCATGCATAGAGAGAGAGAGATGAACACATAGCTACCGGTAGAACCCTTAGCCTCGAGAGAGAACTACTCCTTCATCATCATGGGAACCAGCAACGGCGATGGAGATGGTGGTGGAGATCGATGGAGATGTCTCCGAGGGCACTTCCCCGTCCCGGCAGGGTGCTGGAACACAGACTTTCTGTCCCCTGAATCTCCCCTTCGGTGGCGGCGACGCTGTGGAACTTTTCGTGGCTAGAGGCTTGATGATTTAGGGTTTATGCATCGGGAGGCTCTTATAGGCAAGATGGGAGGCCAAGGGGGTGCCTGGGCTGGCCACACCACCCCCTGGCACGGCCAGGTGGTGTGGTGGCCCCTGGCTCCTCTCGTCTCGTATTCTGGCTCCAAGTGTCTTCCGGTAAAATAGTGATTTTGGCTTTTGTCCCGTCCAATTCCGAGAATATTCATTTTCTGACTTTCCTGGAACCAAAAAAACAGCAGAAAACAGGAAACTGGCACTATGGGATCTTGTTAATAGGTTAGTCCAAGAAATTCTATGAAAAGTACTCCAAAGTTGGAACAAAACATAACAAAGTAGATAAAATCAAGCATGGAACATAAAAAAATTTAGATACATTTGCAATGTATCAACATTCCCAAGCTTAACTCCAGCTCGTCCTTGACTAGGTAAGTGATAAAAAGAAAGAATAATTTTTGAGGTGACATGCACCATCATAAACGTGATCAAAGTATTTATAAAACATTCAAAGATGGGATCATAGTACTTCAATCATAACATGAAGTTCTAACAATAAGGCAAAGAAACTGTGTTGCAACATGAAAAGGCATAACCAAAAGATTCATGAATAACAATGCTTTGCAAGACGTTTGTTTCTTTCACATAAAGAAAACATAGCATAGTAGCATTCAGTTTGTCCCTCATAGAGTAGCAAACATAAATGCATAGGACACCTTCAAAGTTTATAAGAGTGACTAGATACAAGTAGTTTAAAACAAGCAATATCAAAGTTATACATCAATCAACAAGTCTTGGGACAATGCACATAGAACTAAGAATGGCCACTGTGCTCTAAAAGTAGGTGCATAAAGATAGAAGGTGGAGACTCAACATAAAAGTAAAAGAAATGGCCTTCATAGAAGGAAACAGAGATTCAAGTCTCATAAAGAGCTTCCAAAAATTATGGTACTTGTTAGATTTCAGCTCTCATTGCCCCTATCATAAGCATCTTTAAGTTATTAAGGTTAAAGTGACACAACTAAGAGGATATGCTTGACAAGTTATAAGCCGAAATCTCATGCCCCTTACTTACGAAGACCGAACCTCATGCTACTCAACTTTAGTCATGAGTAAGCTCTTGTCATTGTAAGTACGTATGTATCATAAGGAACCGCCAACGGGGTACCCCTTTCACATGATACAGGAGCTATCCCATAATCAAAATGACAAGGCAAGCAGACAATGAGCATCTCAGCGATCTTTTTATTTACTATTTGCATAGGTTTTTATTGAGGATGCTTCATAGAGTGCTCATTATGGTGATGCTGCAAGTTTCCACCATGATTAGGCATGGCTTAGGCTAGCGGCCTAGGCGTTTCTCTAACACACATGCAAACTCCATGATCTTACAAGTTCCACTTTTATTTCACACCGTCGGGATCCATAAGCAAAAGAACATGATATCAACGGGGTACAAAGTAAAGGTGCAATGTTGAAAGCGTTCCCCATGATACATGGTTCTGCTAACTTCAACTTATAAAGCGCGAGCATATACACAACAAAGATGGACGCAATGTTTCAAGTTTATTAAATGCAAAAAGTAAAGTGTGCCATCAAGTTCGTGAGAGCTTCAATCACTAATTTTCACATAACAAGTTTAATTTGGAAGATAGACAAAAACATGAATATACTTGGAATAGCAATTGCTAATAGGTAGGTATGGTGGAATCTTTGGAATAACTTGGTTTAAGGAGTTGGATGCATGAGTGTAACTCATACTTGGTTACGGAGGCTAGCAAAAGACTGGGAGCGACAAACTAAGAGAGCAATAATGGCCATAATCATATAGAGCGACAAAACATCATTGATCAAAGCATAAAGTGATACTACAAGTTGAAAACTAAAGGATCATAAAGGCTATGGTGACTTGTGATAGTCATAACATGGTGTGAGCATGTGCCAAGTCAACCCAAATAAAGCATCAAAGGAGAATACCACAATACTATGCTTTAATATGCTAAAACAACGCATGATTCATCCAAGGCACATTAAGAAATCTCAATTGTTTATAGCATTTCATGCTACAGCAAATAATACTAAGCATAAAGCCAAAACAATATCAATCATGGCATGACAAAGCATAGGCCACAGTCAAAAACAAGCTCTCTTTAGCACGAACTTTCCTACTCTTTTCCAATCCAAACTAAACTATTTGAAAACCAATGTATGAAAGAGGGGGTCCAACTAATTTATTCAGCAAACTAAGCAAACCAAGCAACCGAAAAAACAAAACAAAAACGAAAAATAAGACGCTCCAAAAACAACACAACTGTGCACGAAACAATAAAAATGAAGCGTTTGGAAGAAGCCTGGGATTTTTATTGATGAAGAGGGGATGCCTTGGGCATCCCCAATCTTGGATGCTTGTACTTCTTGGATATTTCTTGGGGTGACACGCGTGGCATCCCCAAGCTTGAGCTTTAGTCCATCCTTCATCTCATTACTCATTGTTTCCATACATCTGAAATTTTTCCTTCATACAAAACTTCACAGAATCTTTATTAGAAACATTAGTGCACTCAAGATAATAAGCCTTTAAGGTTCAGTTCTAACACCAATAAAACTTCCATTAAAACACTAGCTACTGTAAAACTTTCCTCAAAAAGCTCAATTCCCCAAAAGAACTCAAAAAGGAACCAACAAGAAGCAAATGCAGAAAATGGCAGAAATCTGTCAAAACAGACCAGCAGGTAAAGACAAAAGTTTTCGAAGAACTTCTGTTGCTCAAATGGAAAAGTGTTGAACTAACGAAAGTTAAATATCAATCTGGGGCAAAAAACACAAAAAATCACGGCTCAAAAGGACGTACAGAGATTTTACACGAATTTTTACGGTGAAGCACAGAAATCTGTTTCGGGACAGCAACTTTCCCAAGCATTACTTCTCTCTCATTAGAGGTTACTCTTGGCACAAAAAACAAATAAAAAAGATAACAAGCGGTTATTATAGAGGTAATAACTTCCAAGACTCATCTAAAACTTTTGGGTTATCTCCCAATAAGTACGTTTGTTTAATGCCTTTAAGATAGGCATGATAGTTTGAGAAGATGCTCACATAAGACATATGAATTGAAGTAAAAGAGAGCATCAAGAAGCAAATTCAAAGCATATTTAAGTCTAACACACTTCCTATGCAGAGGAATCTTGTAAAGAAACAAGTCATGAAAGCACAAAGCAACAATCATAGGAAAGCAAAACAAGTGCAACTTCAAGACTTTCAACATAAAGAGAAGAGACTTAATATTATTGAGATACATAAAACCATGTTTCCCTCTCTCATAATAACTTTCAGTAGCATCATGAATAAAATTAACAATATAACTATCACATAAAACATTCTTATCATGAGCCACATGAATAAAAGAATTAATACTCTCCACATAAACAAAGTCATTCTTATTAATTGTAGTGGGAGCAAATTCATCAAAATAGCTATCATTATTATTCTCATCATCATAATCATCAAATATAGGAAGCATATTGTAATCATAATTAATTTTCTCCTCAATAATAGGTGGACTGAAAATATCATATTCATCATTGTAATCATCATATATTGGAGGCATAGTATCATCAAAGTAAATTTTCTCCTCCGTTCTTAGGGGACTAAAAATATCATGATCATCAAAACCAGATTTCCCAAGCTTAGACTTTTCCATAGCATTAGCAATTATGGTGTTCAAATAATTCATACTAATAACATTGCTATTAGCACGCAAATAAAGTTCCATAGTTTTTTTAATTTTCTCTTCAAACACTTCATGTCCTAACTCAAGATAAATACTATAAAGCTCTCCGATTTTTTTGTTGTTTTCCATTAAGCCTAACTAGTGAAAACAAGAAACAAAAAGACAAAATTGCAGAATCTAAAGGAAATAACTTCGAGCACTCACACCGGAGAATGTGAGTACCTTTTACCTTACCTCCCTGGCAACAACGCTAGAAAATAGCTTGATGTCTACGCACTTCTATCCTTGTAGACAGTTGTTGGGCCTCCAAGTGCAGAGGTTTGTAGAACAGCAGCAAGTTTTCCCTTAAGTGGATCACCCAAGGTTTATCGAACTCAGGGAGGAAGTGGTCAAAGGTATCCCCTCTCAAGCAACCCTGCAATCAAGATACAAGAAGTCTCTTGTGTCCCCAACAGACCCAATACACTTGTCAGGTGTATAGGTGCACTAGTTCGGCGAAGAGATGGTGAAATACAAGTGGTATGGATAATTATAAGTGGTAACAGTGATAGAAAATAGCTTAATGGCGTGGAAAAGACTAAAGTAAAACTGAAATAAAGATAAAAGCAAGTAAACATGTAATAGATCTAATAGCAAACGGTGTTTCAGTGCTTAGAAACAAGGACTAGGGATCATACTTTCACTAGTGAACACCCTCATATGAGTATATTCTTCTTTATGATACTACGCTAAACTACTCTCCGGTTGGACACTCTAATCGTTGGTAGGGCTATAACAGCACACCTCAAAGTTCATCTTTCCCATGTAGATAACCCCACACTGTCACCTTGAGTACTAGATGGGTCCAACAAACACCACAGTTTCATAAAGACATCCAACTCCAAATATAACTCATAACAAGTATTTGTAATCTCTAGCCTAAGTGCCACCATGGTGTGCATGCTGTCACTTTCACACACATGGGGAGAGCAGAGATCTATTAAAGCACTAGAGTAGCAAGGTTGATCTACTTGATTACAAAGCTCATGATCACAATATGATCATGCATAGAGAGAGAGAGAGAGATGAACACATAGCTACCGGTAGAACCCTTAGCCTCGAGAGAGAACTACTCCTTCCTCATCATGGGAACCAGCAACGGCGATGGAGATGGTGGTGGAGATCGATGGAGATGTCTTCGAGGGCACTTCCCCGTCCCGGCAGGGTGCTGGAACACAGACTTTCTGTCCCCTGAATCTCCCCTTCGGTGGTGGCGACGCTGTGGAACTTTTCATGGCTAGCGGCTTGATGATTTAGGGTTTATGCATCGGGAGGCTCTTATAGGCAAGACGGGAGGCCAAGGGGGTGCCTGGGCTGGCCACACCGCCCCCTGGCACGGCCAGGTGGTGTGGTGGCCCCTGGCTCCTCTCGTCTCGTATTCTGGCTCCAAGTGTCTTCCAGTAAAATAGTGATTTTGGCTTTTGTCCCGTCCAATTCCGAGAATATTCATTTTCTGACTTTCCTGGAACCAAAAACAGCAGAAAGCAGGCAACTGGCACTGTGGCATCTTGTTAATAGGTTAGTCCAAGAAAGTCTATGAAAAGTACTCCAAAGTTGGAACAAAACATAACAAAATAGATAAAATCAAGCATGGAACATAAATTTTTTTAGATACATTTGCAATGTATCAACATTCCCAAGCTTAACTCCAGCTCGTCCTCGAGTAGGTAAGTGATAAAAAGAAAGAATAATTTTTGCGGTGACATGCACCATCATAAACGTGATCAAAGTATTTATAAAACATTCAAAGATGGGATCATAGTACTTCAATCATAACATGAAGTTCTAACAATAAGGCAAAGAAACTGTGTTCCAACATGAAAAGGCATAAACAAAAGATTCATGAATAACAATGCTTTGCAAGACGTTTGTTTGTTTCACATAAAGAAAACATAGCATAGTTGCATTCAGTTTGTCCCTCATAGAGTAGCAAACATAAATGCATAGGACACCTTCAAAGTTTATAAGAGTGACTAGATACAAGTAGTTTAAAACAAGCAATATCAAAGTTATGCATCAATCAACAAGTCTTGGGACAATGCACATAGAACTAAGAATGGCCACTATGCTCTAAAAGTAGGTGCATAAAGATAGAAGGTGGAGACTCAACATAAAAGTAAAAGAAATGGCCTTCATAGAAGGAAGCAGGGATTCAAGTCTCATAAAGAGCTTCCAAAAATTATGGTACTTGTTAGCTTTCAGCTCTCAGGTGTATAGGTGCACTAGTTCGGCGAAGAGATGGTGAAATACAAGTGGTATGGATAATTATAAGTGGTAACAGTGATAGAAAATAGCTTAATGGCGTGGAAAAGACTAAAGTAAAACTGAAATAAAGATAGAAGCAAGCAAACATGTAATAGATCTAATAGAAAACAGTGTTTCAGTGCTTAGAAACAAGGCCTGGGGATCATACTTCTAGTAGTGAACACTCTCATATAAATATATTCTTCTTTATGATACTACGCTGAACTACTCTGCGATTGGACAGTCTAATTGTTTGTAGGGCTATAACAGCACACTTCAAAGTTCATCTTTCCCATGTAGATAACCCCACACTGTCACCTTGAGTACTAGATGGGTCCAACAAAGACCACAAATTCATAAAGACATCCAACTCCAAATATTACTCATAACAAGTATTTGTAATCTCTAGGATAAGTGCCACCATGGTGTGCACGCTATCACTTTCACACACATGGGGAGAGAAGAGATCTATTAAAGCACTAGAGTAGCAAGGTAGATCTACTTGATTACAAAGCTCATGATCACAATATGATCATGCATAGAGAGAGAGATGAGCACATAGCTACTGGTAGAACCCTTAGCCTCGGGAGAGAACTACTCCTTCCTCATCATGGGAATTAGCAACGGCGATGGAGATGGTGGTGGAGATGGATGGAGATGGCTCCGGGGGCACTTCCCCGTCCCAGCAGGATGTCGGAATAGAGACTTTTGTCCCCCGAATCTTCCCTTCGGTGGCGGCGGGGCTGCGGAACTTTTCGTGGTTGGAGGCTTGATGATTTAGGGTTTATACATCGGGAGGCTCTTATAGGTGAGAGGGGAGGCCGAGGGGGTGCCTGGGCTGGCCACACCACCCCCTGGCGCGGCCAGGCCTGGCCCACGCGGCCAGGTGGTGTGGTGGCCCGCTGGCTCCTCTTCGTCTCGTATTCTGGCTCCAAGTGTCTTCTGGTAAAATAGTGACTTTGGCTTTTGCCCCGTCCAATTCCGAGAATATTCATTTTCTGACTTTCCTAGAACCAAAAACAGCAGAAAACAGGCAACTAGCACTATGGCATCTTGTTAATAGGTTAGTCCAAGAAAGTCTATGAAAAGTACTCCAAAGTTGGAACAAAACATAAGAAAGTAGATAAAACCAAGCATTGAACATCAAAAATTATAGATATATTTGCAATGTATCAGTATCTTATGAACCTCTAAACCTAGAGGGTAAACAACCTTCTTTGGTTTGTACGTACTGGCGGGAAATACGTTATACTTTGGAAGCATATTTTTGATCATTTTTAGCAACTTTTCAAATCTGGAATCAGATAGACCACACTCTGCCTTCCATCGCAGCATGTCTAGTGTATTACCCAGCTTTTTCAGACCATTTTCAAAATTTGGGTCGAACAACTTTTTGGTATCCTCTAACATGTGATCGAACTTTTCCCTCTCCTTTTCATTTTCACAGTCTCTCTGTGCATCAGCAGTGGTCCAACCAAGATCATCAGCGGACTCATCATGTGCCTCTTATTCAGCCTCCCCTTCAGCTTCCCCCATGGAAGTATCATCGTATTCAGGGAACCCATGATAGTTCTCATCATCCTCTTCTTCTTCATTGTCTTCCATTATAACCCCTCTCTCCCCATGCCTGGTCTAACAATTATAGATTGGCATGAACTAGACTTCAATAGGTGGTTGCGAAGGGTTTATGAGTCAGAGTAATCCTCCTGATTCTTACAGACACTACATGGACAGAACACAAAAACTATTTTGCTTGTTCACATCAGCCACACTAAGAAATTTCATGCACGCCATTTATAAACTCGCCAGAGCATCGGTCAGTACCGTACATCCATGCCCGGACCATCTGTATTAATACAAGTTATAATGTGAGCTTCGAGAGCATTAAATTTGAAGTTTGAAAATTTTACATGCATGTATTTTTGAATTGGACAAAACAGTTAACATGAAAAATGTGGATTTTTTAATTTTTGATCTAGAAGTGGAGCCCTCATTCCATTATGAGCTTTGAAACTCTAAGATTGCACATTTCAATTTTAGTAACTTTTTTACTACAATCAAAATTTGCCTAAAATTAAAATTCCCTCTACGTCTAGAGTATGAAATCCCTCTCTACTTCTAGAGAATTGAGCTAAACTATAACAAGAGGAGATGAAAGAATAGAGTTGCTAATATTTTCATAAAACCTTGGATTTAGGGATTGCCACCAAATCTTGGAGAAAAAATGGGCATGAACTCGGCTTGCTCTTGGAGTAAAAAATGGCCATGGCTCGGGCATGGACAAAGCCAACTTATATATAGGAAAATAAACAGTCCTAGTTTATATTACAAAGCGGGACTAGTGATTTACCTCTAGTCCCGGTCCGTTATACGAACCGATACTAAATGTTCCCACACCATGCGGCTAGCTAGCGCACGACCTCTAGTCCCGGGACGTATCACAAACCACGACTAAAGGTCCGGAACAACCCGGGACTAGGATTTGCCAGGGCTCGTAGCCGTTGGAGCCGGTACGAACTAGGACTAGTGCCGGAATTTGGACCGAACCGAAGCCTTGTTTTCTATTAGTGGACTATCCCTTGTCACTCCACTTCTATATACTCCTAGATGGGCTCAATGCATGAGGCCCATTTAGGCTGTATCCCAATCTCCACATAGATCAAATCCGCATGTGCTCCTCTCCCTTAAGTGTGTGACCCTGTAGGTTCACGTACACCTGGATACGACACGAGTCACCACTCTGAGTCGATAGTCAGTAGCAGCCTCTAGCAAGACGTGTCAACTCTCAAGTGCCGTAAAGTCAGAAGAGAAACCTTTCTCAGTGTGATTTGTGTCCTAGTCCCTTCACTACAAGAAATCTGCTCACTAGTGACATTTTCTTAATGACCATGCATTTTTTCGTCATAAATCTATGACCATTCTGAGCCAGTTGGTCGTAGGGAATTTGTAGGGTCCAAATCTTGAAAAATAACGACCAATTTACTCAAGAAGGTCACAGTTTCGTAACATGAAATGGTCATACACGAATAACCCTGGTTTAGAGCCATTTATTTGACAGACTACGACCAATTTAGATGGTTGTTCTGGTTATTCTAAGAACAAAATGTTAGGATCACCAACTCAGCAGTATCATCTTCGTGTCACATCCACGTGTCAAATTTTGCTTACTTGTCATGTCTATGTGTCATCTGGGAAATATTTGAACAAAAATATACTGGTGGGGGATCGAACTCAGGACCTCACGAAGTCCCCAGCACGCATAGAAACACTGCAGCAAACGACGAGTTGTTACAAAATTAGGACCTCGACATCCTTTAACCCCTACATGTCGGCAGAATAGGTTCAGACTAACACACGAAAAAAGGGAGAGACAGCGCCCAACGGGAATTGAACCCAGGACCCCATAGTTCTTCTAAACGAACCGAACCACTAATCCAAGACAGGTAGTGTATGAGATATACCTGCGTGTGTATATTTGTATGTATCTGCCTGGTGTTATGCGTGGGCCTGCTACGAATGAAGCCGCCTTCTTTTTTTTTTGCTCAAAATTTTAGCCGACCGGCTGGACCAACAGCCCAATACACCATTAACGGGCCAAGTTTATTTAAAATTATAGGCTTCTTGTAAAGTTTGAGCCCATATAAATAGACAGACTTTATTGTTTTTAGAAAGTCTAAAAACATATTTTTTCCATAATTTTGGCACATGGGATCGGATTAGGATGATATAAAAATCAATTTGGTTTATCTTTAGCACTTACATAACATTATTGTCATATAAAATTATGAAATGCGATGGTTTTCTATTTTTTAATGTTTTTTAAATTAGTTATGTCGGTTTCAAGACATGGTCAAAACATCGGGGTTAACCATCCTCGTCTAGGGGTTGCGCCGTGCTAAAATTTTAGTTGATCTCTGATAAAATAGCATATTATGAGTCTAAAAATGATATTTTCAAAAATTCACGAGCATCAAATCATGTACCTATAGTTCAAATTGGACCCGCTTCCTACCGATTCCGCAGAAATTTATATTTTTCACGAGGGATGCACAAAAAGGGTTTTGATACTCTAGTTGGGGAATTGTCCACGTAAGGTGGTCTAGTATTTTGTAAAAATGGGCTGGAACCATTTTGAAACTCTCATTTGGTGGTTGCTTCACAAAACGCCCCGGTTTTCCCACTCGGATAATGGAAAATGCATTTTTTTGAGCGATGAAAAGAAAAACATCCTCGTACAATATTGTTAGGCATCCCAATATGCACATATGTGCACAATATGAGCATATTATCACAAACTATGGCATGATTCTGTCTATAACATTGGTCGTTTGACCTCAAAGCCAAGAAATCTCGAACATGATAGGTCATTTCTGAGAAGATTTTTTCGGGCATTTACAATATTACAAGTTTCGTATTTTTTCTTGCAAGTATGTCACATAAGAAGACATCACACAAAGGGTTTACCTTGTTTGGACCGATTTTGAATTTCTTATGCCCGTTTCAAAGAATGGTCAAAACGGCGGGCATGAAGGTTCTTTGGTAGGGGCCGAGCCTCGCCAAACTTTCAGTGAATATATGATAAAATAGCATATTGTGAAGCTAAAATTGATTTTTGCAAAAAATCATGAGCATCAAATCATGTACATGTAGTTCAAATCGGACCCGCTTCCTAACGATTCGGCACACATTTGTCTTTTTTGCGGGGGTGCACAGAAATGTTTTTGATACTCTAGTTGGGCAATTGTCCATGTAAGGTGGTCTAGTATTTTATAAAAATAGGGTGGAACCATTTGGAAATTCTCATTTGTTAGTTGCTTCACAAAATGCCCTGTTTTTCTGTCTCGAATAATGGAAAATACATTTTTTTACCGACGAAAAGAAAAACTTCCTCCTACAATATTGTTAGGCATCTCAAGTTGCACATGCGTGTACAATATGGCACACTATCACAAAATATGTTATGATTCTGGCCATAACATTGGTCGTTTGACCTCAAAGCCATGAAACCTCGAACATGATAGGTCATTTCTGAGAAGAGTTTTTTGAGATATTTACAATATACCAAGTTTGGTATTTTTCCATGCAACTATGGCACATAATATGACACCACGTGATGGGTTTACCTTGTTTGGACTGTTTTTGAATTTCTTATGCCTATTTGAAACGATGGTCAAAACGACCGGCATGAAGGTTCTTTGCTAGGGGCCGAGCCTCCCTAAAATTTTAGTGGATCTCTGATAAAATAGTATATTGTGAAGCTAAAAATGATTTTTGCAAAAAATCATGAGCATCCAATCATGTACTTATAGTTCAGATTGGACCTGCTTCCTACCTATTCGGCAGACATTTGTCTTTTTCACAAGGGGTGCACATAAAGGTTTTTGATACTCCAATTGGAAAATTATCGATGTAAGGTGGTCTAGTATTTTGTAAAGATGGGGTGGAACCATTTTGAAACTCTCATTTGGTGGTTGCTTCATAAAACGCCCCGTTTTTCCCACTCGGATAATGGAAAATGCATTTTTTGAGCGACGAAAAGAAAAACTTCCTCCTACAACATTGTTAGGCATCCCAAGGTGCACACGCGTGCACAATATGGGCACATTATCACAAACTATGTCACGATTCTGGCCATAACATTGGTCGTTTGACCTCAAATCGAAGAAACCTCGAAGATGATAGGTCATTTCCGAGAAGGTTTTTTTTAGATATTTACAATATACCAAGTCTGGTATTATTCCTTACAACTATGTCACATAATATGACACCAGTCGAAGGGTTTACCTTGTTTGGACCGCTTTTGAATTTCTTATGCCCCTTTCAAACTATGGTTAATATAGCGGGCATGAAGGTTCTTTGCTAGGGGCCGAGCCTCGCCAAAATTTCAGTGAATCTCTGATAAAATAGCATATTGTGAAGCTAAAAATGATTTTTGCAAAAAATCATGAGCATCAGATCATGTACATGTAGTTCAAATCGGAACCGTTTCCTACCGATTTGGCACACATTTGTCTTTTTGCTAGGGGTGCACAAAAAGGTTGTTGATACTCCAGTTGGGCAATTGTCTATGTAAGTTGGTCTAGTATTTTGTAAAAAGGATTTTCTATTTCCGTGCCCTCGGGTCCTTAGTTGTACTCAGTTTTCCCCAGCTCCTTAGTTTTTCCTTAGTTTTCTCCAAGTCCTTGTTTGAAACCCGCAGAAGGAGCTCAGACGGCAGGATTCCCGTTTAGTTGACCGTTCCGTGCTGACGTGTGGGGCCGCGTCGCGTGGGGCTGGTAGAAAGGGACCGTGTGGGACAGGACAAGACCGTGTTTGGTTGCACGTGTGCAGGAGCTGGGTTTTATCTCTCTCGGCCCAAATTGGAATTTTCCCTTTTAAGAGTACCTTTTCCCCCTCATTCTCTCTGTCTTTTTTCACCTAATTAGTATCAAATCTAGAGAAGCTTGCATTTCTGTATTTCTTCAATTATTTGTGCCTTTTGGGCCTCGTTGTTTGCCCAATATGGCAGCAAATCTATTACTCCATCTGGTCCATATGTATGTAGTTAAATCTAGAAGCAAATCTACAGGGTAATGTACGATAAATTCACACAGTCATATAGTAGAATAGGGATAGATAATAGGGATCCCTCCCTAGATAATAAGCTGCATACAACAGCCAAACATAGTAACAGGTTCAAGGTTCTTCACAGCACCATCATAAAACAACATAACAACAAGGGATCCCTAGCTAACAACAAAATAGGAGGCAGCCACAGCACACGTCCAAGACTCCGCCTACCCCATCTGCCTCTGACTCCACTTGTTGCTCCCCTTGGGAGCCTTGGGCTTGAGCGGAGGCATGCGCCCGGCGGAGATCTCCACCCGCTGGAAGCTGCGGAGGTGCATGCCGAGCGCCTTGTGCTTGGCGCGGAAGGAGTAGGCGTTCACCGTTGTTCCGACCTTCGGAAAGGTGTTGCCGATGTTCTCGGCATGCGTGAGGAGGCAGTTGAAGTCAGTGCCGCCGAGTCTACTAGTGCCGAAGGGGCACTTGTAGACACCCTTGGCGAAGTAGGAGATGTCCTGGCTGACCTGCAGCCTCCGCAACACCTGGCGAGTCTTGGTGTCATGGTGCTCGTCGTCGCTGCCGACGTCGCTGCCAGACACCTGATCCATATCAAACGGAAACTATGAGTGAATGAGTTGCAACGATGACTAACGTGCATGATAACAAAGTTAGGAAAAACAGAGGCAGCCTCAGTTAGAGTGGACACGATTATATATCTATAGGGATGGTGTTAGCGAACCAAAGCTCATGCACAACCGAACGGCCGAACCCCAAATCTTAAAGGAAATCAAGAAGGGATCAAAACAAAATGGAATAAATCGGCGCAAATATTAACCCAATACTCATCCATCTACAGATCCATCTACACCAGCAAAAATAGGGTTCAATAAGGAATGGAGAACAAAAAAGGAAGCAAACCGTAGTTACCTCGTTCCATGGGTCCTCCATGGAGGTGTTGTAGGGGTTCGGGGGCGGCACGTACGGCACCTCCTCGTAGGGGTCCCATCCCGGCCGGATCTGACCGCCACCGGCGGCAGCAGCCTCCGATGCACCAGCGGCGGCGGCAACGGCCGTTGAGGGGACAGCGTCGAAGAGGGAGGCGTCGCGCTTGGAGCCGACAGTGTCGTGGACGATCGGATTGGCATTCTCCTTGTCCAGTTCGCCGGCAGAGGAGAGGGAGAGGGAGAGGGTTTTTTGCTTTGGAGAATATGATGGGACGTGAGAGAGGCGGCGTTGCATGAGCAAGTGAGAGTGACAGAGATAGTGGGAGGAGGCGTCTATAAAGGCGAGGGGTGGTTAATGCGACCCGCGTCCTATGCGTCCACCGTTGCACGTCTGCACGTCTTGGACTTCTGCAACACGACACACGTCCACGATTGCACGTCTTCGACTTCTGTACCGCGACCTGCATCTACGCGTCAACAATTGCATGTCTTCCATTTCTGCACCGCAATACGCGTCCTCGAGTCTAACCCTGGAAATTTAGATATACTCAGGTATACCCTCGAGTCTTATACTAGCATTTTTTGTGTGCTCTGTTTTCCCCTTGAGTGCTAATACTGGCTAGTGCAATATGCTCAATTTTACCCTCAAGTGGCTGGTCAACAGAGAGTCAACAAATGGGATTAACTAGTTAAATGAGTCATTTAATGTGCAAAAAATTCCGAAAAAGAGTGGCACTTACTCATGGAGTCTTTGCCACAAATTGCCACTTCTCAAATCATAGATAAGTCATAGATAAATCAAGTTTTACCACAAATTGACACTTCTCAAATCACCTAGTAGATATAAAGGTGCATGGTTTTCCACAATAAGCCCTTCCCAAACCAGCTTTCCCCAAAACATACTTTGTCTAAATGAGGCCACAATTCTCACACTCATGTATATTTGTATTGCAAATAGTTTGAGGTAGGCCAAGATGGGTTTCATTGTACAAAACACACATTTTCCATTTTTTAAATCTCATATTTGAATCCCTTAGTTTGTTTACTACTCAGGTGCCCTAGGTTTCTGGATACTACTCAGTTTTGCCTTCTCCCTTCACAGATTCTCGCAGACGTGCAACATTGCCCTGATTGGTCTAGCCCATGTCACGCGGATCGTGTCTGTCGACCGTTGATCGTATGATCTAACGGGCATGATAACCCCTCTCTCTCTCTCTGTCGGCGGTTAGCTTCCACCCTCTAAGTATGCTAAATGGCGGTTTTCTGTATTATGTTTCACGCGCTAAAAATTATAAACTCTTTTAGGCATTACTTTTCACGCAAAAAATGATAAACCATCACCGATTTGTTGTAGCCATTACTTTTCACGCAAAAAATGATAAACCATCACTGATTTGTTGTAGCCATTAATTTTCACGCAAAAAATGATAAACCATCACCGATTTGTTGTAGCCATTACTTTTCACGCAAAAAGTGATAAACCATCACCGATTTCTTGTAGCCATTATTATTGAAGGTAAAAATGATAAACGAAACAATCTATCTATCTCTGTATTTGAAGTTTGGGAGGGTTCACCATCTACTTATGTTAACTTTCGAGGTTTTGACCTGAAAATCAAATGGGTATTATAAAGGGGAATAAAAGTTCAAAAAAATGTAAAGACGAAACAATCAACCTATCTTTGTATAGAAGATCGTCTGTATGATTTTTGAGGTCAATAGAGAAGGTAGAAAAAAATCCCTTTTGAGAAGGTCAAAAAAACTTAATTTGTTACAAAAGCTGGTTTCAGTGAGACCTAACCAAGTTTGGCATACATGATGCCATACCTATAACAACAAGGAATATCTAAAAGGGAAAGTTTCACAAAATTTGAAATTTAGGGTGAAAATGATGCCATACATGATGCTGTTTTTCGAGGTTTTGACCTGAAAATCAATTGGGTATTATAAAGGGAAATAAAAAGTTTGAAAAATGTAAAAACGAAACAATTTATCTATCTATGTATAGAAGATCAGCTGTATGAAATTTGAGGTCATTTAGAGAAGGTAGAAAAAATCACCTTGTTAGAAAAGCTGGTTTCAGTGAGACGAAACGGCATGCGCTTAAGCAAAGTGATTTTTTCGAACATCTCCAAATGACCCCAAATTTGCCATACATGATGCCATACGTGTAACAACAAGGAACCCTATCTAAAAAGTGTCAAAAAAGTTTTCCCAACCGTATAGCTCTATCAAAAAGAACCTCACCATGGCGCTAGTATAATTTTTAGTTACAAACTTTCTTTACCTAACCTTCAACATGAAACTTGTTTCAAATTCATTTTGGCGTATAAGAAACAAATCCCACCTTGATTCGAGCACCACAGCCTCCAAACGATGCCGATGCCGATATCGGCATGGTCAGAACGGCTATGCTCGCCGCCAATGCTAGGTCACCGTCGGGATGTACCCTCAATCCCGTCCCCTCATTCGATCACTGACACACTAGAGATACCTCTGAGGCCAATGCCGAACGTACATGCTGATGCCAATGCCGAACATGCATGCACGCCGCTGTGGGCACGGCCACGCCGCCCCGCTATGCCGGACGCCACAGACCACCGCGAGGTCTTTCCCTTCGCCACCACACTCTTCTAGCACCCATCTATGAACGCCAGAAAGGAGAGACACTAGTTTTCTCTACATTGCTCGCGTTCTTGTCCGACACGGTCAGTCAAAGTTTTGAGGTAGTCGTTGATGTCGTCGACCATTTCTTCTCTTCTTTGCATGGTTAAACGCGTCTAGTTCATATCTATCTAATGCGTCTGGTCTCGCCTCATGCAGTTCTTTGTGGACGTCGATCTCATCTCGGCACCCCGCAGGCCACCTCCTCCGTGCCATCGCTGTAGAGCTCCGTTTAAAAATCTAATCCTATCCGTGTATTGCCCCTTGTATCAGCGTCATGGCCCCACTAGTCATTCGATATACCGAAGCCCCACTCGTTCGCGTTTTGGTCAGGGATACAGCGACGATTACGGTCAAACAAAGATGGATGGTCTGACGTGTCTTTGTGGGCTCTACGTGGCACCACTAGTCAGAAGATAACGGTCAACCATCGGGCAACAGGCCATTACTGCACATGTGATGGTTTCAGACAAGGTCTTGGGGAAAACTGAGAAAAAACTAAGGAGCTGGGGAAAACTGAGCACAACTAAGGACCCGAGGGCACGAAAATAGAAAGCCCTTGTAAAAATAGGGTGGAACCATTTTGAAACTCTCATTTGGTGGTTGCTTCACAAAACGCCCCGTTTTTCCCACTCGGATAATGGAAAATGCATTTTTTGAGCGACGAAAAGAAAAACTTCCTCCTACAACATTGTTAGGCATCCCAAGATGCACATGCATGCACAATATGCGCACATTATCACAAATTATGTCACGATTCTGGCCATAACATTGGTCGTTTGACCTTAAAGCTAAGAAACCTCGAACATAATAGGTCACTTCTGAGAAGGTTTTTTTGAGATATTTACAATATACCAAGTTTGGTATTTTTCGTTACAACTATGTCACATAATATGACACCATGCGAAGGGTTTACCTTGTTTGGACCGTTTTATAATTTTTATGCCCGTTTCAACTATGGTCAAAACGGCGGGCGTGAAGGTTCTTAGCTAGGGGCTGAGCCTCGCTAAACTTTCAGTGAATATCTGATAAAATAGCATATTGTGAATCTAAAAATGTTTTTTGCAAAAAATCATGAGCATCAAATCATGTACCTGTAGTTCAAATCGGACCCGCTTCCTACCAATTCGGCAGACATTTCTCTTTTTCACGAGGGGTACACAGAAAGATTTTTGATACTCCAGTTGGGAAATTATCCATGTAAGGTGGTCTAGTATTTTGTAAAAATATGGTGGAACCATTTTGAAACTCTCATTTGGTGGTTGCTTCACAAAACGCCTTGTTTTTCCCACCCGGATAATGGAAAATGCATTTTTTTGAGCGATGAAAGGAAAAACTTCCTCGTACAACATTGTTAGGCATCCCAAGACGCACATATGTGCACAATATGAGCATATTATCACAAACTATGCCGTGATTCTGGCCATAGCATTGGTCGTTTGACCTTAAAGCCAAGAAATCTCGAACATGATAGGTCATTTCTGAGAAGGTTTTTTAGGTATTTACAATATACCAAGTTTGGTATTTTTCCTTGCAAGTATGTCACATACTATGACACCACGCAAAGGGTTTACCTTGTTTGGGCCGTTTTTCAATTTCTTATGCCTGTTTCAAAATATGGTCAAAACGGCGGGCATGAAGGTTCTTTGCTAGGGGCCGAGCCTTGCTAAACTTTAAGTGGATCTCTGATCAAATAGCATATTGTGAAGCTAAAATTGATTTTTGCAAAAAATCATGAGCATCAAATCATGTACATGTAGTTCAAATCGGACCCGCTTCCTACCGATTCGGCACACATTTGTCTTTTTTGCGAGGGGTGCACAAAAAGGTTTTTATACTCTAGTTGGGCAATTCTCCATGTAAGGTGGTCTAGTATTTTATAAAAATTGGGTGGAACCATTTGGAAATTCTCATTTGGTAGTTTCTTCACAAAATGGCCTGTTTTTGCCACTTGAATAACGGAAAATGCATTTTTTGACCGACGAAAAGAAAAACTTCCTCCTACAACATTGTTAGGCATCTTAACATTGGTCGTTTAACCTCAAATCAAAGAAACCTCAAACATGATAGGTCATTTCTGAGAAGGATTTTTTGAGATATTTACAATATACCAAGTTTGGTATTTTTCCTTACAACTATGTCACATAATATGACACCAGTCGAAGGGTTTACCTTTTTTGGATCGTTTTTAAATTTCTTCTGCCCATTTCGTACTATGGTCAACATAGCGGGCATGAAGTTTCTTTGCTAGGGGCCGAGCCTCGCCAAACTTTTAGTGAATATATGATAAAATAGCATATTGTGAAGCTAAAAATGATTTTTTCAAAAAATCATGAGCATCAAATCATGTACATGTAGTTCAAATCGGACCCACTTCCTACCGATTTGGCACACATTTTTTTCGCGAGGGGTGCACAGAAAGGTTTTTTATACTCCAGTTGGGAAATTGTCCATGTAATTTGGTCTAGTATTTTGTAGAAATAGGGTGGAACCATTTTGAAACTCTCATTTGGTCATTGCTTCAGAAAACGCCCCGTTTCCCCACTCGGATAATGGAAAATGCATTTTTGAGCGATGAAAAGAAAAACTTCCTCCTACAACATTGTTAGGCATCGCAAGATGCACATGCGTGCACAGAAATGTTTTTGATACTCTTGTTGGGCAATTGTACATGTAAGGTGGTCTAGTATTTTATAAAAATAGGGTGGAACCATTTGGAAATTCTCATTTGGTCGTTGCTTCACAAAACGCCCTGTTTTTCTCTCTCGAATAATGGAAAATACATTTTTTGACCGACGAAAAGAAAAAATTCCTCCTACAACATTGTTAGGCATCCCAAGATGCAACAAAAAGGAAAACTTTATCCATGAATAAGGCCATAACATTGCTCGTTTAGGTTGAAAGCCATGTCAATTTGTGGACAATTTTCTCCAACCAATCAAAACGCAGTAACCGTAGTGCCATGGATCTGAGTCCAGAACTCGATTTGCCCGTCGATATCATCTCGATCCAACGACCCGGAGGAACCCCTCACGCCCACCAAATTTTCGTGCGTGGACGCTAGGGTTAGGCACACCCCACCCACCCCCACCCCGTCACGTAGCCGGAGTGCCAGACCCACCCACGAGCACGGCCTCCCTCCTCTTCTCTGCCACCGCCAGAGTCCCCTCGCTGTCTCCTCCTTCCCTGGCGCATCGACTCCGGCCATCCCAAGCCTCCAGTGCCCCTCCTCTCCCTAAACAACATCCAACCCTACCCAAACCGCTCAGGATCCATTCTCCCAGCGTGCCGCCATCGGTTATGGAGAACCTCGGTGAGCTCCCATCTAGATCTTGATGTAGGGTTGGCCCTCCCCTCTCGCTCTTCGGCAAGGTGCTTGATGATGGAGCCAGCGGCAGACACGAATCAAGAAGGAGGCCGCAGTGGAGAGGGAGGTGCTCCACCTTCCTGACCTCCCATCCTCGTCCTACCTCCGGATTGCGTAGGTCCCCTTTGTCATCCACTTCGACACCATATTCCCCGATGCTGGTGAGCTTTCTGGCATCCACGATACCGCATGACCGCTCCTCCTTTCCCCTCTCCCTCTCTCTCTCTATCTCTCCCTACAGAGGCTGCTACACGCGATGGTGGAGCCTCCACCTAACCATGGACGGGCAGATAGGAGGTGGAGTTTAGCACGGATCCAGCGTCTCTGACTTCCGCTACGTCGATTCCAAATGAGAAGTGCTCATGCTAGAAGAATTCTAGTTTGAGGTGAAGCAGCATGACAATTTACCTTTACTGATTTGAATTTAGGGTATATAATACTACTGTGCAGTGTGCATTTGATTGTCACATGGTTCAAATACTAGGGTTGCCCAACGAAACAAAGGAGACCAAAGGCAGGGCCTGTTTGATGCAATACCTAATTAAATCATACTATGGTTATACTACTAACTGCATATTTGCTAATGATAGAGTTATAGCATGATGGAGATATAGCGGCTTCATCTCGATTTGATTGGTAAGACTCGGATGATCTACTCTAGTGTAGCAATTTCCAGGTGTGCACAGTATTGTAATATATGTGTGAGACTTCATATAATGTGGTAGTTAGTTATTGCCAGGTGTGCACAACATCTGTATTGAATGTATCTTTCTTTGAACATAGTAACAACTCATACCTCCCAGGAAAGGATTCGATTAGTAACTTCAGGGCATGAGTTACTAGGGCAAAACAAGTGATAACACCTTGCACTAGTCAGTATCTTTTGGCTGAATAGTGTAGAGGGATCACAATTGACATTAAGAATCTGGTACATTTTACAACATCAGACCTTCTATGCTCTGTTATAAGTTATGGGGTTATCTGGACTTGTTTCTTATTTATGTAGCTATAGCATCTATGCTCTGGTATACCATGTACTCCAAGGAGTATATATACTCAACAAGTAGCTATAGCAGCTATGTTACCATGTACTCCATATTAGTACAGGTATAGTAGTGTATGCCATGTAGCTATGCTACCATGTAATCCATCTTAGTACAGATAGGGTATACTATACATCATCTATTCCGCTAGTAGCAGTAGTACTACTTGTTCATGTATGGCCATATAGGTAAACAATATATATACCTCGATTCTCTCATGCATACGCCTCTTCTAGGAATCGATTTGTGTTGAACGCGTGTTGATAGTCATTTTTTCCCATGACACCTTGTTTTTCCAGTGTTCTTGGTGCCCTCCAATGGTGTTTTGGTGGTGGTGGTGCCCTTCTGTGGTGTCAAAAAATTGGTGGAGAAGGGGTGTAGCTCATGATACTATGAATCAATTATCCTTCTTGATGCATGTCGTTGTATTGGGAATGGTAGTACCTAAAAAGGTTAGATAGAGGTGTGGGGACTAGCAGGGAAGCTCTCAACAGCGTCCGCAGGCGGGATTTGATACGAGCAAGTGTAGGGAGACATAAGAAGTATCCAGGTTTGGAGCCCTCATGGTGAGGTAAAACTCCTACTCCTGTCGATCTGACTATGAATAGTATACGGACTACAATCGCTCCTTGAGCTGTATCTACTAGCTACCTTCTTAAATGCACTGAGACCAACCCTTGTTACGAGAGCCTTGCCCCTCCTTATATAGGTAGAGGGGCAACGGTCTCACTAGCCAGTCCAGCTGGCGGGCCCCACAGGTGGGTCTCAACCGACCGGTCATATACAGTATCTGGTATGGTTACATCCCATCGAGATACATGCGATAGGGGTTGTGGGTACAGTGAATGTCGTGCGAGCCTATCGTCAGCGTCTGGCCACTGTGCCCACGTCGCCCAGCAAAGCCTTCGGTATGGCCATGTAGTTGTGGGTCTTGTCGTTGTACCAGGGAGTACTGCGCATTGTGCAACATGTCGCTGTGTCCTCTTGATTGCGTCCGGCTATGCTGATATAGCCGGTCCTGAGTCTTGCCGCTCCTCCTGGTTTAGGCTACTGGATGGTAGCTAATACGAAGTGCTCGGGTCCGGATACTGCGCGAACCGCCTGCCGTAGATCTTGTCTGGTTGGGGTATCTAGGAGTCATCCCCCCAACACTAGCCCCCGAGCGTGTGTAGATTTCGCCCTTAGGTGAAATGTGTACGCGCTCCCTCCTGAATTAGAAATTTGTGACTGGCTATACCTTGCAGTTGCATTACCCGTGACGTTAGTGCTGACACCGGCCACGTGCGCACGCGCCATCATTGCACTACGGCACGCAGCATAATGTCTCGTCGTGCGTCACCTCGGTAACTGCCGTTTGGTGCTTCGGTCCCTGATCCTGGATCTTTTGCACACTCGGTGCCTGCACATGGGATCTGAGGCAGTAGCGGGAGTGGGGTGCGGCCCGATGGGTGCCGCGTGGTGCCGTAGACGTTTGCCCTCCCCGGCCCTTAAAAGGTCGCCCGGGGGAGGTTGTTCTCCCCTTCGCTCACTGCTTCCTCATTCTCCGCCCTATGCTCTTGCCTTCTCGCCTCCGCTCTGAGTGCCCTTGCCGCGGAACTTCGCTACGCCGCTCTTTTAGCGCCGCCAGAGACACGGTCCACTGCCACTCTGCCCCCAGCACGCCGGCTAGCGAACCCGTGATGGCCTCGGAGCACGGAGCCTGGTGCGGCTCCTCCTTCACGGAGGAGCACATCGAGAAGTACCGCGCCACCCACCTCTTTCCGCCGGAGACGGAGGTGAAGGTGCGCCTGGCGCCGCCGGGGGAGGAGTTGTCGTACCCGGTAGAGGGGGAGCGGGTCATCTTCCTTTCGCACCTCGCCCACGGCTTCGTGCTGCCGGTGCACCCGTTCTTCCTCACCTTCCTCGCCTTCTTCGACTTGCGCCTCCACCACCTCGGCACCAACGCAATCAGCACGCTGGCGTACTTTGATGTGTTCTGCGAGAGCTACCTTAGGATCCAGCCGGATCTTGGGTTATTCTGCCGGCTGTTCCGCGTGCGCCCACAGGTGTAGTTCATGCTGGGGCCACTGGTGATGTGCGGTGGTGCCTCCACCTACTCCCGCACCCAGACTGGCTACCCGAAGTTCCGGCTGCAGGACACAGTGCGACTGTGGCAGCAGTCGTACTTCTACATTAGCAACATCACTACCGTCGACCGGATCAATCTACCGGCTTTCTAGGACGTGGAATCTAGCCGGTAGAACTGGGACCTGAAGATTCAAGGGAAGAAGGCAGAGTCGGACACGATGCTGCAGTGAATGCGCTCCCTCGTCACCACCGGCTTGACAGGCCTGGACATCACCCTTAGTTGGATGTCCCGGTTGATGATGTCGCTACAGTAGCACGCACATAATATGTGCTTTTACTCCGGCCGGCTGGACCCAACCCGGCTATCCTGCCATGATCCCCGGGACCACAACCTTAAGGAGTGGGTGTGGACGATTATGAAGGAGCGGCTATTGGAGAATTGGAAGTTCGGGCTAGTCCCCTATAGCCGCGACAACCATGCATCCTGGGTATGTTCCTTATCTGTCGGTTCTTTCTGCCTGTGTCTTCTTTGCTATCTGGCTAACCTCTTGCATTCCTTTCTTCTGACAGCACTTCCCCTGTATCATCCGGGAAGAGGGCGAGGCCCCCCTCCAGAACTACACGCCTAACCTTCCCGAGCCGCGTGCGCGCTAGTCTAGCAAGGACTTGGACGGGGATGGCGACGTCTTCCCTAGCGGGAACGATGAGCCGGCGCACGACCCCCACACGGAGATCGACAACGTGCGGCGGATGGCGACTCCAGCCGGTCAGGCGGCAGAGGGAGCGGCTCCACCCGGTCCGGCGCTGGGGGGACTGGGTCTAGCCAGCCCGCCGTGGAGGAGTCAGCCCCCAAGAGGAGTCGGACCAGCGCTCTCCCCCATAGCCGGCTTGGCTGGATGAAGACGGCACCCCCAGTGGTGCAGGGGTGAGGTATCCTTTTTTCCTTGTGTTTCTTTTCTTTTTCTTCTTGCACGACCTTTCCTATCTTTTGCTTTTTCTTACTTGCTTCTCTTCTTTGTCTTTTGCCTTTCAGTTTGCTGGTTTCCTTTGGTGCCGCGAGCCTGGCATAGGTGTCCACTGGCTCGCCGCCCCACACGCTAGACACTGCACCATCTTCTACTGCCGCTGGTTCCACCGCTCCTTCCCCTAGGGCCCCGCCGCCACCTCCGCCTCGTGCTGATCCGGTTGCCACAGCCGAAGCAGGGGGTGCCTCGCCGACCATGGTGGTGCAGCCGGAAATGGCTACGGTGACCCCACAAAGTGGAGGTAGTTCTCCCGTGGGGGCAAGGAGGGCCATAGCCGGCAAGGATCTCGTGGTCGTCACCGATGACAATTATGACGACGAGTTGGGGGAGGAGTAGCGGACGGCAGTCTTGGAGGCGAAAGAGCTGCTGACTATCAACGTTGTTTACGACGACGCTTCTTCTGCTACCTCGTTGGCGGATCTGGCTGCCACCCTTGAGCTGGCGGTGAAGGAGATCTAGCCACTGGAAGCCACGGCTGGCGGCAACTGGACCTTGCAGCAGAAGCTGGCCGCTGCCAATGGCACCTCCGAGAGTAAGTCTTTTTACCCGGGTTCCGCAACCGGTTACTTTATTCTTCTTTTTTTTTCTTTTTTATGACGATAGCCGGTTTCTCGCAGCCATCATGGTGTGTGCGCAGCGGGAGATCAATCGTCGGAAGAAGGCGAACGACCAGCTATCCAAGTCCAACTCCACCCTCTGGCTGCAGAATAAGGACTGACACTCCAAGGCGGATGCGCTGGAGGCCACCCTCGAGGAGCGCGACTCCACCCTCAATCGGGCCTAGGCATTTGATCTTCTTGACGCTCAGAACAAGGACAAAGAGAAGGAGATCAAATGGCTGGCGGACCGGGAGAAGGCCCTGCTCGAGGAGCTGATGCAGGTCGGGCGCACCACCAAAGGTAAGCACTTTCCGACTAGCTTTTCTTGTCTGAATCCGGTAGTCGGACCTAACCTTCGCTTTTCTAATAGCCTTTTATCCCAGCGTAGACCTTCTTGCGTACAACCGGCTGCAGGAGAACTAGCGAGGGGAACAGCCCACTTCCTAGGAACTGGTCACTCTGCTCGGCAATGAGGGCGTTGTGCTGTGCAAGGGGGCTCACGCGGTCTTCGGGTTCCTGTGGCAGGACACAGCGGCTCCGGAGACGATCGCCCAGCTGGCGGCCAAGGTGGCGGAGGTGTCGGCTGCCATCGAGATGCTACAGGAATTGGTGGCGCGAGCCAGAGCGGAGATGGCCTTGGCCTTGATGCTCTCCTGGTACAAGGACGCCCGCGTCGTTAAGATCGATGGAGGCTTCTGTGCTGGCGCCGACCTCGCCGCCATCCGCGAGCCCATCCGGAGCTCCACGCCTCCACCGTCAAGATTGCCGACTACGCCGACGTTGACGAGGTCATCACCGACTTGGAGTCTGCCAGGATGCCGGATGCGGGGGCCGAAACCTCGTCGTAGTCGACTGGCAGGGATGTTGGAGCCGGAACTGCCAGCGCACCTCCTACTCCTCCTAAAACCGCCTATGGCCAGGATCCACCTCACGGCAAGGGCCCCGCCGCTTAGACATGATCCCCGGGATGCCGGGTGGATTTGTAATTATTTTGTCTTGTTGAACTCTATTGCCTGTGTCGGCTGTCTCTAACACCGGGTGAACCTATGGGAGCTTCGACTCCCTTTTTATCCAATCGTGTTGTTTGCTTGCTTCTATTTTCCTTGTGATTTTTGCATGCTTCGAAGTTTTTATCTTTTGCCGATTATGGTTTTCCAGCTACCTTCCCTCGGCTGAATATCTTTACTCCGGAGAACTTCAACTCCACTGGGGGCGCGCCAGCGCACCCACTGGGTGTAGCCCCCGATATTCGAAGTAGCTGGCAAACGCCGGTGCTTCAAATCTTCTTCATTCTGTTCTTCAAGCCTTTAGCTTCATCCGTCTAGAAACCTCTTAGCTGGCTAATCTCCATCCTGCTTGGGACAACCGATTACCACAACCGGTAGTGGGGGCTATAGCGCACCCATTGGGTGTAGCCCCCGAGATTCGGAGTGGCTAGCAGAGCCAGGTGCTTCGAATCTTCTTCCTTTTCTCGTCCTAGCCCTCACATGGGCTCCAAATATCCGGCTAAACGCCTTTAGCCAGTCAGAACTACATGATTCCACTTGGGGCACACGAGCGCACCCAGTGGATGTAGCCACTGAGATTCGGAGCGCTTGATGAAGGCAAGGAGTTCGAATCTTCCTTCTTTTTGAAATCTGACTCGATGTAGTCGTAAAAAACAAACACACATATAGGCCCATTTGTTAATAGGTTAGTCATTTAAGGTAATGCTTATTTACCGGAGGACAACTTTGGTTTTTGATAACTAGCTTGTGCTTCTCTGGACACTTATTTACTTTCCCGTGCACTCTGGTGTTTACGCTGCATCCTTGCCAGCAGCCGGGTTGCGGTCTGTAGCCGGAATCAAAGGGAGCTGACAATGCATTGCGCACAGTACTGGGGGCTTAGTAGTCGGATCATCTCAAACTAGGCGCGAGGCCGAAACGCTCGATCTATTGCCTCTCTTCCCCGTTTTTCATGTGGGATGCCTTGGGCTTTTGCCCTTGCTAGCCGGACAGCCGGGTCGCGGTCTGTAGCTAAGACGAAGAGTGGGCCTCTAACATCGTCGCACACTACTCAGTCGGTTTGTCGATTTAGCAGGTCAGGCCAGCCGGCGAGCCCTGGGGTCAGTGTTGCCAGAGCCAGAAAACTGAACTGGAAAAAAGAACACATACAAATTTCTAGCAAGGAGCCCTCGAGTATTTCTCGGGGTTCCGCATTTTTCATTCATAGAGTTCATGGGATACATACACTATCCGACGACTAGGTGTAAAATGGACAGAGTAGGTCCACGTTCCAGGGGCGTTACGTCTCCTCGTTCAACTTGCCCATCTTGTTCCTCTACGGCTGCTGCACGTCGATGAGGTAGTAGGAATTGTTGTGCTGCGCCCGGCTGATAATGAAGGGGCCCTCCCAAGGCGGTGATAGCTTGTGCATGCCCGTCGTGTCCTACACTAGCCGAAGAACCAGATCGCCCTCGCGGAACGCAACAGGCCGGATCCGGCTCGAATGGTTGTGGCGTAGGCCTTGCTGGTACAGTGCCGATCTGGATAGTGCTAGCTCGCAGGCCTCCTCGAGGAGGTCCCGCCATCCTCCCGTGCCTCCTGGTTGGCCCTTTCGTCGTAGAGGAGCTTGCGTAGTGACTCAAACTCAATGTCCGCGGAGAGGACGACTTCCAAGCCATAGACGTGGAAGAACGGAGTGAAGCCGGTTGACCTATTTGGTGTGGTGCGGAGGCTCGACAACACGGCCAGAAGTTCCTCGATCCAGCATCCGAGCAATCGTTCCAAGGGCTCGATGAGGCGTGGCTTGATGCCGGCTAGCACTAGGCCATTTGCCCTTTAGACTTTCCCGTTGGACTGTGGGTGCGCGACGGAAGCGAGGTCTAGCCGGATGCCCTTGTTGCTGCAGAACCAGGCGAAGGCCCCCTTGGCGAAGTTCATGCTGTTATCGGTGATGATGCTGTTGGGGTAGCCAAACCGGTGGATGATGTCCATGAAGAAGGTGACCACTGTCGCCCCGTACAGCTTTCGGATCGGCTTGGCCTCTATCCACTTTGGTGAGCTTGTCCACCACCACCAGCTGGTGGGTCATGCTCGCGCACGCTCGCTTGAAGGGATCGACCATGTGAAGGGCCAGGTAATCGGTATGGTCTTGAGTACCAAAGCCCGCATGTGCCTGAGTTGGCCGAAGCGTTGGCATCCATTGCACACGCGGACCAGCTGCTCGGCATCCTCGAGGGCGGTGGGCCAATAGAAGTCGTGGCGGAATGCCTTGGCGACTATTGCCCGGGGTGAAGCGTGATGCCCGTACTCGCCCTGGTGGATGTCCTTCAATAGCCGGTAACCCGTGTCCACGTCGACACACTGCTGAAAGATGCCGGATACGATGTGTTTGTACATCTCCTTGTTGATGATGGTGTACGTGTGCGCGCGTTGTGAGATTTGCCTGGCCTCCACTTTGTCATCCGGAAGTTCTCCATTAGCGATGTAGTTCATGAAGGGCTACTCCCAGGATGGTATCTCCCGGATGGTGAGGACGCTCTCGTTCTCTAGATGGGGGATGTCAGGGGGTCGTCTAGATGCGGTACCCGGAACGGCATCCCCCGAGCCACCTGATGAGTCGATAGCCCCCGGGTCTTTCGAGCCAGAAGGTGCATACGTGCCAGAGTCGGTGCGACCCTTTTTCTTCGCCGGTTCCGTCGGTTCTACATCTACCGAGCCATCCACCGCGCGTGCTTCCCGCCCAGATAATGGAATCCGACTCGGGAGACAGATTGATGGAGGGCTTGCGCAGATGCTGCAAGGAGACCCCTGGCAGGATCGCCTGTCTGGTGGATCCGATTCAGGCGAGCGAATTGGCTGCCTCGTTGTTGACACGAGGGACGGGATGGAATTCACATCCGTCGAAGCAAGCGCTGAGCTTTTGTACGTGGAACTGGTAGAGGGCCATGTTTGTGTTATGGGCATCCCATTCTCCGGATACCTACTGCACCACTAGATCCGAGTCGCCGAAGCAAAGAATCCGGTTGACGCCAATCTCCCTAGCCAGCCGGAGGCCATGCACCAGCGCCTCGTACTCGGCAACGTTGTTGGAGGCCTTGAAGTGGATATGGAGAACATACACCAGTCGGTCTCCCTTGGGCGAGGTGAGGACAATGACGGCTCCCAAGCCCCCGAGCATCTTCGAGCCATCAAAGTACATCCTCCAATGGTCCGAATTGGGAACTGGTGGGAGGTATTGGGTTTCGGCCCAGTCGGCGAGGAAGTCCGCTAGAGCCTGCGACTTGATCTTGACGCTTGGCTCGTACTGGATGGAATAGGCGGTGAGCCCGATGGCCCACTTGGCGACTCGGCCGGTGGCGTCCTTGTTGCCGATGATATCCGAAAGGCTTGCAGTGCATACGACCTTAATCGGATGCTCCTAGAAGTAGTGCTTGAGCTTCTTGCACGTCAGGTACACACCGTAGCACATCTTCTTGTATTGGGGATAGTTCTGCTTGGAGAGGGAGAGAACCTCGCTGAGGTAGTAGATGGATCGCTGAACAGGCTGAGCCTTGCCTTCCTCGGGGCGCTCCACCACCAGGACAATGTTGACGACCCGGCTGATGGCTTCTATATAGAGCAACATTGGCTCCTTGCTAGCCGGTGTGGCTAGAACCGATGTCGTGGATAGCATGCGCTTGAGGTCATGAAAGGCGGCATCGACCTGCAAGGTCTAGGAGAACTTATCCGTCTTCTTCATCAGCCGGTATAGCGGAAGTGCCTTCTCCCCAGCCAGTTGACGAAACGGCTGAGGGAAGCCAGGCATCTGGTGAACTTCTGGACTCCAAGAAAGCTCTTGGGCGGCTGCATTCTCTCGATAGCCGCAATCTTCTCCGGGTTTTCCTCGATCCCTCGTTGTGAGACAAAGAAACCGAGTAGCAGGCTAGATGGTACGCCGAAGATGCACTTCTCCAGGTTCAGCTTAATCTGGTACCGATGGAAGTTGCCGAACATTTCTCCCAAGTCCTCGAGGAGGGTGCGTTTCTCCTTTGTCTTGATGACGACAGCGTCAACGTAGGGATGCACGTTTTGGCCGATATGCAAGTGTAAGCATTTCTGCATACAACATTGATAGGTAGCACCTCCATTCTTTAGACCAAAAGGCATGGTTACATAGTAGAAAGCCCCGTACAGGGTGATGAACGATGTCTTTATCTAGTCAGCCAGGTTTAGCCGGATCTGATTGTAGCCGGAATAACAATCCAAAAAGGACAACAAATCGCAGTCGACCGTGGAATCGATAACCTAATTGATACGGGGCAAAGCAAAGGGGTCTTTCGGGCATGCCTTGTTCAGGCTGGTGTAGTCAATACACATACGCCAAGTCTTTTTTTTCTTCAACACCAGGACTGGGTTGGTCAGCCAGTCCGGGTGGTACACTTCCATGATGAACCCGGTGGATCTCGTCACCAATGATCTTCCTCTTCTCTTGTGCAAACCGGCGCAAGGGCTGCTTGACCGGCTTGGCATCTGGTCGCACATGAAGCGAGTGCTCGGTGAAATCCCTCGGCACCCCTGGCATGTCCTTGGGTGACCATGCGAAGATGTCCCAATTCTCACGGAGGAAGTCGATGAGCGCTCTTTCCTATTTGTTGTCCAGGTTGGCATCAATGGTGACGAACTTGGCCGGCTGGAAAGCCGCATCGCCAACCGGCTTCCTGCTAGCCGGGATCTCTTCCTTGGCCACAGCCACATTGCACATGATCTCGCGCTTGTCCTCGGCTATGATGAGGGCTTCGGCCAGCTTGGAGCCGGCTAAGGCGCACTCCATCGACCGCCTGAAGCAGCCGGCGATGGTGATCACGCCATTTGGCCTCGGCATTTTGTCTTGAGGTATGCGTAGTTGGCGACGGCCATGAACATCGCGAGGGCGGGGTGCCCGAGGAGAGCATGGTAGGAGCTCGGCAGGTTCACCACCTCGAACCATACCGGCTCGCACCGGAAGTTCCCCTCGGTCCCGAAGATGACGTCTAGCTGGATTTTTCCCAGCGGAGCGCAAGCTGGCCCTGGCAGTACGCTGTGAAATGTCATGGTAGTCGGGCGCATGTCGCACTCATAGATGCTGAGCTTCTCCAGGGATGACCGGTAGAGCAGGTTGACGTTGCTTCCCCCATCGATGAGGACGCGCGAAAAGCGGCAGGTGCGCTCGTTGGAGACGATGGGGGGTCGAGCACCATCGTGCAGCCCCCGGGATTCGGAAGCTGATCCGGCTAGTCCTCCCAGCTCCAGGTGATGGGGGTCTCCGACCAGTTCAGGTACTGGGGGACTAGGGAGACGATGGCGTTGACTTCCTTGGAGTGCCATCTGCGGCTGTGCTTGTCGTCCAGCTCGGTCTCGAAGATGCGGTATGCGGCGTGCGGCTAAGTGTAGTAGTTGTTGTTGTTGCTGTCGTTACCATTGTTGCCGGTCGAAGGTGAGTCACGGTTTCTGCCTTCTTGCATTGCCAGCCGGTGCATTGGGCGTGCCCTCCACAGCATTGACCTGCCTCGCGTGGTAGCGGGGCTTCTGCTACCCGTCTTGACGGTCCTCGTGGAACCGGTTGTCGTTACCATGGTGCCTAGAGGATCCGTCTTCACCAGCCGGGTTGCTTGGCTGGTCGTGAGCCGGCTTCGAGGGAGTCGGACGCCCGTCAGCACTCACCCAGAGAGATTTCTTCATTGCGGCGTCAGCCGTGGCATACTAGTCCGCAATCGTCATGAGCTCCTCCATGGTTTTCAGCTCATCATATAGTAGCCGGTGGCGAAGTATGGTGCCTTCGTGGCACCCCTCGACGAAGAACCCGATCGCCTGGCTCTCGAAGATGGCCTCACAGATTTTGTGCAGCTCCGTCCATCTGGCGAGGTACTCGTAGTCCGACTCGCGGTCGCCTTGGACGTACAAGGCCAGGTCGTGCGGGCGGCCTGGACGCTTGTACGTGTCGTTGAAGTTGCAGACGAATACCTTCTCGAAATCTGGCCAGGCACGAGGCTATTGAGCCATGTACTTGCTAACCCAGTTAGCATGAGAGGTACATAGCGCACCGCTATGCGCTTGTTCCCATGGGTGATGCCGACTGCCATGGCGTAGTCGGTCAACCAGTCCTCTGGTTTCTTACTGTTGTCGTACTTGGTTGTATCCCGGGGCATGATAAACTTATCCGGAAACGACTCATTCCGGATGTGGGGTCCAAAACAAACCGGTTCGATGGAGTCTTCCTCTTCCATGACACGTGCTTGAGATAGGAGCTCGATGCGGTCACGGGCATCCAGATAGTCCAGGTTGCGTGCTCCTACCCGGCCCGAGAGACGGGAACCGGCAGGTCGTGGCGCTCCGGTTGGTGGAAGGGATGTGGTGGGTTGTTGTTCACCATTTTCTCCTAGTGCGGCTGGCCTCTGTTGCCATAGTTGCAGCGCCATCTACGGGATCTAGCCGGAGGAGAGGACGCCTGATGAGTCTCGCGGGGTGCGCCCCTACTGTTGCCAGGCGGCTTGCTTCCCCTGGAGCAGCTAGGGTCCTCGTGCATCTGTCGGATGGCATCAGCCTGCTCGTCCGTGATCCGGAGGAGCTCCTGCACCTAGGCTTGTTGCCAGTCTCGCTCCTCGCCCTCCATGCTGGGCAACTCATTTTCGTGGCTCGTGTCGCGTGCAGGTTCTTGATGGGCATGTTATAGGCAGGTCGGACCGGGATAGGTAGCAAATTCGGCTAGCCGTCTCTATGTAGCCTTCCGCCCAGCTCGCCGCGCCGACGCTACACTTGTTCGTGCCAGCTCGGCTCCACGGTAGCCAGAGTGTGGCCATGGGCGCGGTCGTACTCGCGTCGGGTGATGTCAATCTGCTTCTTGGCTGTAGCAAACTTGATGGCCTCCTGCAGGAGAAGCTGCCTCTCCATGGTGAAGTTGGCCTCCGCCTCCTCCGGGTTGTCCCCAAGGTTGACCGGCGTGAGGAGCTGGTTAATGGCCTCTTCCACCGGGTTCTTTGACCGTGGCGGGGCGGAAGTTCCGACCTCGTCCAGGCCCTGCTCCCGAGGACAGCGAGGCTGGGAGCTAGAGCCGGCCATCATGACCTTGACACGGCACGAGGCGACAGAGATGCTGCTACTAGGTAGCAGCGATTCCGGGACAGAGACACTGTCCCTAGGGAAACGCTCCAGCACGGTGGCGACATAGACGGGGAGGTCGCCGAAAAGCAGAATGGAGCCATTTTCTAGAAATGTGGATCCGACAAAACACGTCGATGACACAGTCGAACTTGCCGAGCGTAAGCACTAGGCCGGAGGCCATGCACTCACCGGCTGAAGTACGGGGTCCCGTGTGGAAAGTGACTCCGGTCGAAGCCATGTAGCCCCATGGTGGGCGCCAACTGTCATTGTATTGGGAACGACAATACCTAAAAAGGTTAGATAGAGGCGTGGGGACTAGTAGGGAAGCTCTCGACAGCATCCTCAGGCGAGATTGGGTACGAGCAAGTGTAGCGAGACAAAAGAAGTAGCCAGGTTCAGAGCCCTCGTGGTGAGGTAAAACTCCTACTCCTGCCGATTTGACTATGAGTAGTATACGGACTACAATCGCTCCTTAAGCTGTATCTTCTATCTACCTTCTTAAATGCACTGAGACCAAACCTTGTTAGGAGGGCCTTTCCCTTACCTTTATATAGGTAGAGGGGCAATAGTCTCACTAACCAGTCCGGCTGGCGGGCCCCACAGGCGGGTCCTAGTCAGCTGGTCATCTACAGTATCCCGTATGGTTACATCCCATCGAGGTACATGCGGTAGGAGTCATCGTGGGTACAGTGAACGCTGTGCGAGCCTGTCGTCAGCGTCTGGCCACTGTGCCTGGGTCACCCAACAAAGTCTTCGGTATGGCCATGTAGTTGTGGGTCTTGTCGTTGTACCAGGGAGTATTGCGCACTGTGTAGCACGTCACTGTGTCCTCTTGATTGTGTCCGGCTATGCTGATGTAGCCGGTCCTGATTCTTGCCGCTCCTCCTGGTTCTGGCTACTGGATGGTAGCCGATACGAAGTGCTCAGGTCCGACTACTGGAATGTAGCCGGACGCAAACCGCTTGCCGTAGATCTTGTCTGGTTGGGGTATCCGGGAGTCATCCCCCGACAATGCATCTAGTGCTTTAGTATTGTTTTTCATATCAGGTCCATATATGCATTACTTTTACTCTATGAATGTTCTCACTTGTATGTCCTTAACAATATGCTTCTTTCTTATATGTATACTACTTGCTTAGAGTTGTAGCATGAACAACTACAACAAGTTTAGTATTTACCAATCCTGTTAGAATGAACAACCGCGAAACAAGTTGAATTTGTAGTGTTATGAGATATAAGTTGTTTACGTATGTCCTGAATTGTTAGCTTGTTTGTTTCAGGTTGTCTATTGGTGTTGCTTACTGATGTGCTTTTTTCTATCAGGTAGTTCTCTTTACCTGTGTTGTATTATAGTATGTAAAGCTCCTTTTATATGCATCGTTCGTTTGTTCACGCTTATAAATGTTGTGTTCCTAATAAGAGTGTATCCTTTGGATGGATGATTGTGGTTGGATGATCAGCCTCTATGTCCAATAGACAGCACCTGAGCTATTATGCATATGTTCTATAATTGTTAAAGTTTCATATTACCTATTGTGGATGGTGATACAGTTTTTCTTCAGCACTACGTTGTTCAACCTTCGCAAAATATCCGTAGAATGTAAATACGAAGTATATCTACTATGTTCTGTAATATATCTATGACTCTGACTATCTATGAAATTTATAAGCCCTATATCTGATACTCGGTTGTTTTCTTTGTATAATGGACTGATCCATCAGGAGGATGTGTCATTGCTACAGATATCCTGGAGTTCTTGAAGAGGCATATGCTGGAGTTTTTGAAGAGGCATATCATGCTGCTGATGTCCTGCATATGCCTGGATGTGCCATTGCTGCTGATCTTTTTTGTAACATATTTAACACGTAGTAGCATGGCTTGTGACCTGACAAATGTTGTTTCTGTATTTATCTGTTATGCAAATCAACTCAGCGTGTATTATTTTGAGTTATTACTCCCTCCACTCCTTGATATAAGGTGTATAGTTTTCTTGCACGAATATTAGCGCACATGCTGAGAGGGAAAATTTTGTTGCTTTCCGACGTGAATACCCTAGGTGATTGATGTGATATAGAGGGAACATACAAAATTTGGGTATCCTCTCTCTCCTGATCAGATTAATTGCCTCCTAAATAAGAGGAATAAATCCCAAAATTCTCTATACACTTTATATTATGGAAATTTTCACAAAAAACTATACACCTTATATTAAGGAACGGAGGTAGTATTTAATATATTTTGCATGTTCTCTCTTTTCCGAATGAAATATTTGTTATTAGCTGTAACGCTATAATTCCCTAGCGTGTGGGACTAGATGGAAATAGAAGTCAAACTAGTGGGGCCAATACGAAATAGAAACCTAACAAGTGGGACATATCTGACTGGTGGTACCAACAAATAGAATAAAATAGAAAATAGAAATTATCCTAAAAAGGCCAAGCACAGAACTAATGGTCCTTGAGAAGGCCAGAAGCCTAGAAAGAAAAAGGATAATTTGTTGGGCTTGGCCCATGTAGATAGTTGAACTGGACTAGGCTAATTCTGATCTACGACTATTTGATTTGGTCATAGGTTTCCCACATAGGATTGGCCACGTCAGATCCTAGGTGGACAGGGTAGATGGCCTGCGACCAAAATAGTTAGTCATAGAATCTGCGACCATGTGTATTGGTCATAGACGTCTATGACCAATTCAGAAAAAGGTCGCTGTGTTTAACTAGTGATGCTCAACTTTTGACAATCTGTATTTGGTCACAAAAAGTTCATAAATTAAAAACTGTGACCTTTCAGTGCCCAATATGGAGGGTCATGTATCACCAAATTTCTTGTAGTGCTTTTCCTCACGATATACCTTGTCAAGCTATAGGAGAGTAGTTGACATCCCCTTAATAGTTCGACTCTCTCTTCTTGTTCCATGATATATGATTCACTGGACTAACACTTAGTCTGACTCCTTGTATAACACTTAACCGAGTCACGCATGGCCATGCTTCCAAATCATATCACACGAGAGGGCCCAGAGAATATCTCTCCATTCCGGAGGGACAAATCCCATCTTGGTAATTCAAGTCATGCAGCTTGCTTCATGACCAGCCCGAACTCTACCTTTATAACTTCCCATTTATGGAACAACGTTTGATAGAACCTAAGCTGGCGCTCCACAACTCGGATCATGCAATCACCTCAGGTCAAAGTTTTCCATTGCTTGAGACTACAAATGACAACATGTTCGTTGCATCTCAACTGTGGGTCAGTCCGACTTGCTAAACTCTTTAGCCGAGTCCGTGTAAGTTGGAATGACATCACCATGCTCATGACAAGTGGAACCGTGTCATCAGTCGTCTTGCACACTGGTCTGAGTTGTGTGTCTAGCACAACCTTAACGACCAAGGACAATCTAGTATGAACAAACATGAATATATATTACCACAACTGAATGATGCATTCAGTGATATATATCTAATGTTCATACAAGGAAAACTTTATTACTTTATGAATACATTGGGAATTACATCATATATGATTGCTTCTAGGGTTTATTCCCAACAGTCTACCACTTGCACTAGAGTCAATCATCCCAACATTACATGTCTAGGTATCTAATGCCCATGGCTCTTATGTGCGCCTCATGCTTAGGCTGTGGAAGCGGCTTTGCTGACGGATCCGCAACATTTGCATCTGTGTGTACCTTGCATAACATGATATCACCTTGATCCACAAACTGGTGAATCAGGTGGTACTGTATGAGTATATGTTTGTTCTTCTGGTGTTTTCTAGGTTCCTTGAGTTGTGCAATAGCACCATTATTGTCAAAATACACGTCTAATGGATAGGATGATCCCTGAACCACACCAAGATCCATCAAGAAGTTCCTGATCCAAACGTTTTCCTTTGCTGCCTCCGAGGCAGCAATATGCTCAGCCTCTATTGTACATGCAGACACAGTCTCTTGCTTGGAACTCTTCTAGCTCACAGCCCCTCCGTTCATTACAAACATGTACCTAGATTGCGAAAGAGAATCATCTAAGTACATAAGATAACTCGCATCATGTAACCCTTTACACCGAGTTCAACCTCACATCCATAAACTAGGAACATATCCTTAGTCCTTCTCAAGTACTTAAGGATGTTCTTAAACGCTTCCCAATGGATCTCTCCAGGGTCAACTTGGTATCTGCTCACAACACTTAGAGCATTGGAAGCATCTGTCCTAGTACAAATCATGGCATAAATGATGGATCCGACTATCGAAGCATAAGGAATCACACTCATCCGACTTCGCTCATCAGTTGTCAAAGGACACAGAGTCTTGCTATGTTTTACACCATGGGACATCAGTAAGAACCCCTTCTTAGACGATTCCATGTTTAACTTCTTCAGCACTTTGTCCAAATATGTACTCTGACTCAATCTAGTGAGCCGCATTGATCTATCTCTATACATCCGGATTCCTAGTATGTAAGTTGCCTCACCCAAGTCCTTCATTGAGAAACTCCATTCCAATGACTCCTTGGTTTCTTGCAACATTTGTACATCATTTCCAATCAATAATATGGCATCCACATATAAGATCAGAAAGTTTACTTTGCTCCCACTAGAATTCTTGTATAAACCAGAATCATGATCAGTCTTGATGAAGCCAAACGATTTGACTACCTCATCAAAGCGAATGTTCCAACTATGAGATGCTTGCTTCAACCCATAAATGAATTTTTGAAGTTTGCATACCTTGTCAGCATTATCCAGATCGACAGACCCTCAGGCTATATCATATACACATCCTAGGTTAATTTTCCATTAAGGAAAGCCGTCTTGACATCCATCTACCATATCTCATAGTCGAAATAGGATGCTATAGCTAACACAATCCGACCCGATTTAAGCATCGCTATGAAAGTCTCATCGTAGTCAACTCATTGAACTTGTTGGAACCCCTTCATGACAAGCCGTGCTTTATAGACAGAAACATTTCCATCCATATCAGTTTTCTTCTTAAAGACCCATTTGCACTCGACGGGTCTTGCACCGTCTGGCAGATCAACCAAGTTCCAAACTTGATTTTCACCTATGGACTTTAACTTGCATCTCATGGCTCCAAGCCATGACTCAGCATCAGATCCCACCGTCGCTTCCGAATAAGTTGTCGGCTCATCACTGTCCAACAGTAACACATCATGAGAACACTACATAATCATGCCGATCTTCATGGTGTAGGTGTAGCTGCCGGCTCAGCTACCATGACATGCGCAACCTCTAAGGCTTTTTCCGACTCGCTACTGGCCGGTTCCTCTTGAATTTCTTCGAGCTGCACCATACTCTCACTGACTCCCCGACTGAGAAAATCTTTCTCAAGGAAGACACTGTTCCGAGCGAAAACACTTTGCCCTCTTCTCGGTTGTAGCAGTAGTAACACAAGGATTCCCTCGGATACCCCACGAAAATACACTTATCTAACTTGGCCGTAAGCTTGTCCGACTGAAGTCGCTTGACAAATTCTTCACAACCCCAAATCTTAAGAAAAGACAAAGTCGGATTCTTGCCAGTCCACATCTCATGCGATGTCTTATCTGCCGATTTTGATGGTACCCTATTTAGTGCGAACTCCACTATTTCTAGACAATAACCCCAAAATGATAAAGGTAGGTCTGTCCGACTCATCATCTATAGTACCATGCACAACAAGGTATGATACCGCCATTCCAACACACTGTTTCTTTGCAGCGCACCTGGTAGAGTGACTTGAGGAACTATTCCACAATTCTTTAGATGGTCATCAAACTCGTGGATCATGTACTCACCTCCTCGGTCTGACCGAAGAAACTTTATTTTCTTGCTAAATTGATTCTGTAACTCATTCTGGAATTCCTTGAACATTTCAAAGGCTTCCGACTTATGTTTCATCAAGTATATATACCCATACCTACTCAAATGATCAGTGAAGGTAATGAATTACTCATAACCACCTCTGGTTGTCGTGCTCATTGGGCCACCAACATCTTTGTGTACTAGAACCAACAAGTCGGACACCTTTTCACAACTCTTTGCAAAAGGTGTCTTGGTCATCTTGCCGAGTAGGCATGATTCACATGTCTCGAACGAATCCAAGTCGAACAAAGTTAGGAGTCCATCATCATGGAGCTTCTTCATGCGTTTCCAACTTATATGTCCAAGCCGACAGTGCTAAAAGAAAGTCATATTTAGATCATTTGGTTTCAACCTTTTCACATTTATGTTATAGACCGATTCACCATCAAGATTCAAAATAAAGAACCCGTCCTAGATGGGTGCAAAGCCGTGAAACATATCATTCAAATATAAAGAACAACCATTATTCTTAATATTCGACTCATAGCCCAGTCTCATCAAACATGGGGCAGAAATGATGTTTTGACTAAGCACTGGAACATAATAACAATTATTTAGCTCCATTAAGAATCCTGAAGGTAAATGAAGTTACATCGTGCTGACTTCCAACACAGCGACTCTCGCTTTGTTGCCAACTCGAATGTCAACCTCGCCTCTTGCCATGCTCCAATGTGGCGCCCTACTAAAACCACTACTAGAAAATCGCTGTGAATTTGTGCATTGCATCATCATGACTGCATGCTCATGTCATCATGCCACATTGCATTTGAGCATCGTCATCATCCTGCATGGTTTATCTCAAAACTATTTTCGAAAAGCCTGGTTTTGTTTTCTACACGCCCCGTCTTTATTTCAAATTAAAACCGGATCTCTGGATTATTTTGTTTCGTCTACAATCAGTTTTCAAAAGCCCCGTTGTAAATAAATAATATTTAAGTTGTTTTAGGAGGCACCCGTCAGGCCCAAAAACCCGGCCGGCCACCTCCAAAATCCCTAATCTACCCGACCCTAGTATACCTAGCTACTTCCTCCACCCCTCCACCTCACCCCCTCCACTCCCAGCCTGCCACATCACCCCACCTACCCCTATTCCCACCTACCGCCGCCGCCAGCAGAGCGCCCGCTCACCCAGCCGCACGCACACACTCACGCAGCACACGCACCCCACGCGCCACAGCCCGCATGCACTTGCTGCAGCCGCATCCCTCCCGAACCCGACCACACACGCACGCTGCGCACGCCACCCAGCCCGCCTGCACCTGGCCCCACCAGGCGCACGTCTTCCCGCGCGACTACCCCGCACCCGACAACCGGTCGCCCGCTTGGCCCCCACCTGCCAGCGTCCTTCGCCCCCAACCCCGATCCCGCCAGTCCCGCGTTCGACCCCAGCCGCAGACGCGCAAAGCAACCCACGTGCCCCGCGTGACGTTTTTCCCCTGGCGCTACCCGACGCCAGCTCACCCCGGTCCCACCCCCACCAATCTCTCTTCCCACGTCGCACGCGCCCACCGTCCCGTAATCCTCTCCTCGGCCGCGTCTTCCTCCTCCCTCCTCGTTCCCCACCACCGACCGGCCCGTCCTCGCCCGAGCTCCTCCACCACCCTCCACTGCGCGCCCCGCTGTCCCGTCCCTCTTGAGCCGGCCCACCGCCGGGGCCGCCCCTCTCTCCTCCTGCTCGCCCACCATGCCGCAGCGGGCCCCCACCTCGCGCCGTCGCCACCATCTCGCTCGCATCCCCGCCGCCTCCTCCGTTGGCTGTACACCCCCTGCTCTGGCCAGCACCGCGTCCTCTGCCTGTGCCCTCCCTCGAGCTCTACACGAGCCATCGGCCCTACCGACGACCTTTTGTGCCGCAGCCAGGCGCTCCGTCACGTCCTCCCTCCGCCGATGCCGACCTCGCCGGCGTCCCTGTGCCTCCCTGCGAAGCTCCTCGAGCCCGGCCTCCTTCAACCATAGACCCCGCGCCGGACCAGCTCGAGCGGAAGCCCCAAGGCCGCCGTCGCCCTGGTTCTGCTCACCGTTGGGCTCACCGTCCGGCCATCTCCACGTGAGCGTCTCCGGGAGCTTCCCGCATGCACGCAGCGGTGCTTGTTCTGTCTCCGTGCAGACATGTAGAGAGCACATCGGTGTGATGCCCATGTGATGATTTATGATACGGGTGGGTGATGTTCGGCTATTCCAACACTGACGAGTACCGTCTAATGTCAAGTTCTTCCGAAGACCGATCCCCGGAGCCGAAACCGAGTACGACGCCGACCCCGTGTTCTCCCTCTCGGACCATCAAGCACTCCTACATGGATCTGAAGACCGAACCCTGGCGCGCCAAGTTCTTCGACCCCGAGGACCGATTCATCACTTGCGACAAGACCTCCTTCCCGGATGCGATGCCCGAGGACCCGGACGCCAAGGTCGCCAACACAGAACGCCAAGTAATTCACCCCAGACGACAAGACCGGCCCGATACGAGGAACCGACAAGATCTTCGTGACGAGAAGATCGACACCGACCAGGGCGAATCCGATGCGCCCTGACGCCAAACCAAGTTCTTCTTTCCGGAATGCCAAGCTCTCCTTCCGTTGACCGAGAACGATCCCGTCGAACCCTGAGTCCGAACCCCGAACCCTCGGAACCCAAGATCTTCCGAACCCAGATGTGTGCCCCTAAGCCCCTATTTTTTATAATATGACATTATCAACTGTCGCATATTAATTGTTCATGCATGCATAAGTGTCTGTGGTTTGGGGGCATTAGTCGATTCACCTAAATTAAATATGGAGTCAATATGCGGGATACTTTTTTCTTATTCTAGACTCCATTTAAATTGGTGTAGCGAACCGATGCCATGTTTCGCCCTGTTAATACAACATTTAAATTGCGGGGGTTCTAAATAACTCGAACCTATTAATTAATTGTCGGGACCCCGGTTCCGCTTATCACTGCCTAATTGCACCGCATCTGCATCATATCATAATCATTCCGGATCTTTTGCCGTAGTATTAAATATTGCATCCGGTGTTTCTTCTAGTGTTTGCTTCTTCGCGGATTAGGCCGATGAGTTGAGGCCAGTATTTACAAGTTCTCCGGATATGAACCTTTGGCAGTGTTTCCCAGGTGAGCATCTCTTCCCCTTCTACCTATTTTGCATTTTTAGTCTTTATTTCCTCCTGTTGATCTATTGCTAACCGTGTCGCGATGCTTTAGTTTCCAAACACCAGTTATATCCCGTGCAACCTCTATATTGCCTTGGACCTCCTATTAGCTGTGTTTGGTAGATAGCTGGCCTTGCGAGTCGTAGTTGCTTGCTCAGGTGCGATCTCCTGTTGTCAAGTACCACAGTTGTTGGAAGGTTGGCAGATGCTTAATGGAGGAGATGCTTAATGGTGGAGATGATCATGTCTTTAATTACAACTATTAAAATGCTAGATATAACTAATGCAGAGGCATCGGTGGGCACTAGATGTTATTTGGTTCTTCCACGCTCACTTGTGTCCCGTAGGACCCTGAGTACTTGATACATGTTCCTTGACTATTCGCACTATCCACATCCGGGAGGCCTTATGGACCCCCCTGAGCCAGACCTTGATTCATTTCTATTTCTTGGGGCCACAAAGTAGTTTGGGGCTTTATTACTATCCTGTACTTATGCCATGCTTTACTGCTTTATTTAAGATTGTGCGTGGAGCACCTGTACTGTTTTGGATCGCAGCACGATTTCGCTGTATCGACAAGCCCAGCCACACTTTCGGGTTCCCAGTCGTTTACAGCCGTTCTCGCAAACCCTGGGTCCGTTCCGGAGCCGGCCAACTTCGTTGCGGGTAGCTTAGTGGGGTGGTCCCCTGAAATATTTTATGAATCCTGTGATTGCTTTGCCGTGAAGGCCTCGTTGGTTTTTGAGTTGGTTTTTCCGAGGTTGATCGAGTGTGTGTTGCTATTTGTGCACCCCTGCAGGGTAAAACTTTCTGAAAGCCGTGTCCGCGGTTATGGACGACTTGGAGCACAGTATCTCGATCATAGACAAGCATAACTAAAGTAGTGTTATAAATTTGACTTAATATGTGACTAGTAATTCAGCTTCACTACAATGGAATGGATAATAAAAATGCCAACAACTGGTGGATCTGTGGTGATCTGTGTCATGCTATATTTGCCTAGTAAGTATTACAACTCAAATGGAATGTGATAAAAGTGCCAACAACTGCTGGGTTTTGGGATTCCTCGGGACAATTATATCTGACTAGTAAATATTCCAACTACAACGGAATGTTAACTAAAACTGCCCACTACTTATGCTATCAGGACGACTCGTGTTATTTATATCTGACTAGTAAATGCTGCAACTATAATGGAATGAATAAAACTGCCAACTGTGTGAGTTCCTCGGTTTGACTTCCTCCTTTGGTCTCGAGGGGGAATACCAGGATGGGTATGTTTGGTGTTACTATCAGGTAGGATCCGAATAGGTCTTTCTTACCCCTCTCTAATAGTCGCCAGTGATACCGAGTCTCTATAGGTTGTTTAGTGCCGCTGCGCTGCCGCTTCAGCCCACCATACCTATGTAGGCGAGAGCCGCCGAATTCTAGCCTCGCCGTGTACTAGCCTCAGTACTGACGCTCCTCTTTTTCCTTTTCCCTTTGTCGGCACCCCTTTTGTTTTAGCAGGTTTGAGATCGACGTCATTAGGAGGGTTACCCTTCCGGCTTGGCCTAGGAAGGGTTATGGACGCCATTGGTTATTCGTCAGGGCTCTTAGCCCCATTTGCATCTTGTCCGTAGTTGGACGCTCTATCGTTTTCAAGGTGATTTGGATCTTTGTATTGTATATCTGTATTCTTGACTCATGGAGTCGTTGTTGTATATATATGTTCTGTGGGTCCGATCGAGGACTATTGTGTAATGGTATTACTTCGTTCTCCACCCGCACGAAAGTGCCTGGTGGGCGTCCTTGAATCGTTTCTATGCGAGTTTGGCGGAAAGGGCTAAAACTTGCATAGGGCCGATTCGAGGGTGTTACATCCAAGTTCTTACTAGTCCCTGCAACAAGTTGCAGATGTGAATTACTGATTCGGTATCATATACCGAAGAACTATTAGGTGCATCGGCAAGATAGATGTCTATAATATTGCATACAAGCGTACCTAAGTTGGAAGTCATACCTCCCCTCTTGGCTTTGTCAGCCAAATACTTTCTGCAATTCCTCTTCTAGTGGCCATCTACCTTGCAATAGAAGCAGGTGGATCCAACTGAAGGAGATGGCTTAGTCCTCGAGGAAACGCTTGGGATTGAATCATGAGCATTACCTCCTGACTTAGCCTTCTTCTTCTTAGTCCAAGAACTCCTCTTGAACTTAGCCTTATTTTGTACCATCAACACTTGACTAGCTCCCTTCTTGATATTATCATCTACCTACTTGAGCACCCCATGTAATTCAATCAGCTTCTTATCCATACCATGCATGTGGTAGTTTCGAGATGAACTTGCCATATGCACTAGGAACATAGTTCAGGATTATGTCTGTAGCGAATTCTTAGCTAGTGGGGTAACCTAGCCTCTCTAGAGACTACATGTAACCAACCATGTTGATCACATGCAGACTTAGTGGATAGCCATCCTTAAGCTTACAACTCAGCAAAGCTTGAGATACTTGATACCTCTCGGTCTTTGCCTGAGCCTGGAACATAGTTTTGAGGCTTTCGATCATATCGTAGGACTCAACATTCTCAAACTATTGCTGCAAGTCTGGTTCCATCTGAGCGATCATAAGACAGCTAATTTCCATAGACTCATCACATGTCCTATGGTAGGCATTGGTTGCTACGACACTCGCATTCTCATTTGGCTCATCTGGAAGCGGGTTATCTAGAACATGGTCCCTCTTTTCTTGTTTGAGAACAATTCTCAGATTACAATACCAGTCGGTGAAATTAGTTCCATCAAGCTTATCTTTCTCTAGGATGGTCCTCAACACAAAACTGGATAACTAAGGGAGACTGCTACTAGGTGCCATTATCTACAACAGAAAATATGCAAAACACTTAAGACATGTATCCATAAAAGAGCAAGCATATTAAACATTTTAATACTTATGCTCTCACTAGAACCAACACCCCTCTGATGGTTACTTAGTGATTCGGGATCCTAAATAAGCAAGCCGACTAGTGATCTTTAGCATCACCGCTAGCCATCAAGTGATCTAGGTAGGCAATTCCTTCCCAATCGCATCTCATGTGACACCTGTTGGTTGGGTGGCATCACATGCCTCTCATCCCGATCGACCTCTCCCCGAGTCCCACAATCGTTGTGATAGACCCGTCCAGCTTACCAAGTGCTTCCACTGTAAGAGTCCGACTCGAACCCACCTAGTAAAAAAGAATTGGTAGCACCTCAATTTTATGAGCCCACTACCAAGAATGTCATACTTGTGATGGTGCAGCACCGGTGGGGAAACCGACTAGACCTTATTTGAGGGATTACTTTCTACCAACTATCTAATAGAGGTAAAACAGAGACATAAATATAACACAAAATAAAGAAGTTATAATGTGAAATGGTATGGCTCTCTTCATGGTGATCTCCTGCTCCATGGAGCTTGTAAGTCGACTCATGCCAACCCTTGTCATGTGCCATCTTACTCCATGTCACCGACTCATACATCGACTTACATGCCATCCAGATTCTCCAAAAAGTTGTACTAGCTCAGTAAATAAAAATTACATAGAGAATTCGACACGTATGTCGTAAATAAAATGACAGCACCTAGGCTCCAGCCGGCTGACAATAACCGTGATACGCATGTCACGTATGGATTACACACATCACATGCATATAAGCCATACCATTTACAACATCATCCTGCAAAAACAAGTTATGCATAGATACGATATCTACCGGTGTTGTGAAACTCGCAACGACGTCTAAGGCTCTACGACAGGGCGAAGCGGCGGTCCATACTCCGATTCGGTCAACTTTAAAAATGCATATCTCATCTGCATTCCGAACATGGATTTCTTCATTGGATAGAACAATTTTATCCAAATCCGATTCGTACTACGATTTGATCAAACTCCTTTGATCTTTGATCACCGTATCTAGATTTTCGTGTCACAGTCTACCCCAATGGCGGAAGCCGACTGGTAGGGGTATGTCGTTCCACGACCTTAGTAGTAGGATCACAGAAACCAGATCATCCATCTCCCAGAGTATGGTTGATCCAATCAACCTTGCACAAAACCGATCTATCTCATAGTTCGACCACCAAAACAACAAATAGATCCAATCTAATGCCAACCACATATCACATATGCGAGATATCAAACCTAAAACCAGAAGCTAACGCTCTAATACCACTGAAGGGCCACGTAGAGATAAACAAAACTTTTCCCCTATGATGTACTCCCAAGATCTAGCTTAGGTGATAGGCCACAAGATTTACCACTAGAGGTGCAGCTGCGGATTATTGATGAAGTGCGTAGGTTGATGTCGTGTCGAACGATCCCACGTACAACACATCCAGATCCCCACGAACCTCATTGTCTCCAGTGCCTCCCATGCAACGCCTCTATCGGTATCCATAAGTACAGGGAGGAGCTCGAGGCAGAGGACTGCTAGATCTTGCCTAGCCTGAAATGGGAGTGGAGAAAGTGACGGCTAGCTCAAGGACTATCCCTTGTCACTCCACTTATATATACTCCTAGCTAGACTCAATGCTTGAGGCCCATTTAGGCTGTATCCCAATCTCAACATGGATCGAATCCACATGGGCTCCTTTCCCTTAAATGTGTGACCCTATAGGTTCATGTACACCTAGACACAACATGAGTCACCACTCCGAGTCGATAGTTGGTAGCGGCCTCTAGCAAGACGTGCCAACTCCCAAGCGCCATAAAGTCAGAAGACAAACCTTATCAATGTGACTTTTGACCAAGTCCATTTGCCTCACGATATACCTTGTCAAGCTATAGGCGAGTAGTTGCCATCCCTTTAATAGCTTGACTCTCTCTTCTCGTTCCATTATATATGATTCACTGGACTAACACTTAGTCCAACTCATTGGTTAACACTTAACCAAGTCGCACATGGCCATGCTTCCGAATCATATCAAACGAGAGGGCCCAGAGAATATCTCTCCATTACGGAGGGGCAAATCCTATATTGGTAATCCAAGTCACGCAACCAGCCTGAACTCTACCTTTATAACTGCCCATTTATGGAACAGCGTTTGATAGAACCTAAGCTAGCGATCCACAACTCGGATCATGCGGTCACCTCAGGTCGAAGGATTCCATTGCTTGAGACTACAAATGACAACATGTTCGTTGCTTCTCAACTGTGGGTCAGTCCGACTCGCTAAACTCTTTAGTCTAGTCCGTGTAAGTTGGAATGGCATCACCATTCTCATGACAAGTGGAACTATGTCATCACCCAACTTGCACATTGGTCTGAGTTGTGTATCCAGCACAACCTTAATAACCAAGAAAAATCTAGTATGAACAAACATGAATATATAGTTCCACAACTGAATCATGCATTCAATGATATATATCTGATGTTCATACAAGGACAACTTTATTACTTTATGAATATATTGGAAATTACATCATACATGATTGCCTCTAGGGCATATTCCCAACACATTTCGACCATGAGTCATTGAAATATCTCAAAGGCCAAGCCAACTTGAGTGAAAGAAACGGTAAGTGGGTTGATGTCATGGAGTCTTTTCCTTACATTGTCAAGTATAAGAAGGGCAAAGATAATGTATTTACAGATGCTTTGTCTCGCGAGAACACAAGCCTTTTTACTCGACTCGAAGTAAGCGTGTTGGTCTTCATGAAATCAAAACTTTGAATGCTTCCGACATGTTCGTTGGACCAATTTTCACGAAGTTCTCCATTTACACGTTCTTTCTCTTTAAAAAAATAAGCTTTGCAATCTGAAGTCATCTCTCCAACCTTTGCTTCTCTAAGAATTTCATGGTGGAGGCCTCATGGGTCACTTTGGACATGACAAGATGTTGAACATGCTCTCCACTCATTACTCTTGGCCCAAGATGAAGAGAGACGTGGAGCACTACGTCCAACAATGCACCACATGTGTTCAAGCTAAGTCTAAGTCTAACCCAATTGGTCTTTATATGCCATTACCTATTCTGCATGCACCTTGGTCAGATATTAGCATGGACTTCGTATTAGGATTTCCTTGGTCTAAGCATGGTCATGACTCTATATTTATCGTTGTTGATTGCTTTTCCAAAATGGCACACTTCATATCATGACATAAGACCGACGATGCTTCACATGTTGCGAATTTTTTTTTCCAGGGAAATCATCCATTTCCACAGCGTGCCAAGAACAATCGTCTCTGGCCACGATGTCAAATTCATGAGATACTTATGGAAGACCCTCATGGCCAAACTCGGCGTCAAGCTCCTCTTCTCATCTGCATCGCATCTAGAAACCGATGGCCAAACCAAGGTCGCCAACCGAAGACTTGGCACTCTTCTTCGTGTGTTGATTAAGAAAAACTTGAAGGATTGGGAGGAATGAATTCCCCACGCCGAGTTCGCCTACAATTGATACAAGCACTCTACAACGAAGATGATCCCATTCATCGTCACCTATGGCTTGGAGCCCCTCGCCGCGCTCGACATCCTACCACTACATCTCCATGAGTGGAAGCGACCCAACCCGGTAGGGCTCCAAGTCTCTGTGCTTTATAATGCTAGTCCCTAGATCGACTCACTAGCACACATAGTTCATGATGTAATATCATGAAACAAAGGTCATATGTATATTACATTGCATGATCCAGAACTTTACATAATCACATACAAATTGCATAGAAGAAGGACTAGCTTCTCAATACAATGATCATTTGTGGAAGACTAATAACTATAAAGAGCTCCATGAAGAGCCATGGGCGAAAACATGATGAGGATAGACTCATAACCCTAACATCGTACCTCACTCATCTTTAGGGAAACCTGCAACATGAAATATTGCAGCCATGAATGGTCAATAATTTGGATGTATTGGCAAATTCACCTATTTGGTGGAATATAAATCTCAACCTACAAGTACATGCATATTTGGTTGGGTGGATTTTGGCTGAATTTGCGTAAAGCAATGGTTTTTGTCCTATCATTTTGAAATACAAATCATTCTTTCAAAACAAAAGGATACCACCTTTAGATATCAGTGAACTGGGGGGTACCATTGATTGACATCAATGAACCAAAAACCTTTACTTTGAAAACGGTACCACTAGTTGATAGCAGTGAACCTAGGTACCATTGGTTGATAGAAATGAAACCTCTACCCTTGTTTATCCAACAAAATTTTAATTTATGAAATTGGAATGGGAAGATCTTCCAAGCAGTTCCAGGCAAAGTTTCTCATAGTTCTCTTATAATACCCTCGAATCGGCCCTATGCAAGTTTTAGCCCTTTCCGCCAAACCCGCATAGAAACGATTCAAGGACGCCCACCAGGCACTTTCCTGCGGGTGGAAAACGAAGTAATACCATTACACAACAGTCCTTGATGGGACCCACAGAACAGATATATATACAACAACGACTCAACGAGTCAAGAATACAGATATACAATACAAAGATCCAAATCACATTGAAAACGTTACGGCGTCCGAGTACGGGCAAGATGCAAATGGGGCTAAGAGCCCTAAAGAATAACCAATGGCGTCCATAACCCTGCCCAGGCCAAGCCGGAAGGGTAACCCTGCTAACGACGTCGATCGCAAACCTGCTAAAACAAAAGGGGATGCCGACAAAGGGCAGAGGAAAAAGAGGAGCGTCAGTACTGAGGCCAGTACACGGCGAGGCTAGAATTCGGCGGCTCTCGCCTACATAGGTATGGTGGACTGAAGCGGCAGCGCAGCGGCACTAAACAACCTATAGAGACTCGGTACAACTGGTGGTTATTAGAGAGGGATAAGAAAGACCTATCCGGATCCAACCTGAAGCTAACACCAAACAAACCCATCCTGGTATTTCCCCCTCGAGACCAAACGAGGAAGTCGGACCAAGGAACTCACACAGTTGGCAATTTTACTCATTCCGTTATAGTTGCAGCAATTACTGATCATATATAGATAGCATGAGTCATCCTGAAGCATTAGTAGTGGCAATTTTAATTACCATTTCGTTGTAGTGGGAACATTTACTAGTCAGATATAATTATCCAGAGGAATCCCAAAACCCAGCAGTTGTTGGCACTTTTATCACATTCCATTGGATTTGCAATACTTACTAGGCAGATATAACAAGACACATGGAAACCCAGCTCCACCAGTTGTTGGCATTTTTAATATCCATTCCGTTATAATGGAGCTGATTACTAGTCACATATTAAGTCAAATTTATAACACTACTTTAGTTATGCTTGTCTATGATCGAGATACTGTGCTCCAAGTCGTCCATAACCGTGAACACGGCTTTCAGAAACTTTTACCCTGCAGAGGTGCACAAATAGCAACACACACTCGATCAACCTCGGAAAAACCAACTCAAAACCCAACGAGGCATTCACGACAAAGCAATCACAGGATTCATAAAATATTTCAGGGGGGCACCCCACTAAGCTACCCACAACAAAGTTGGCGGGCTCTGGAACGGACCCAGGGTTTGCGTGGACGGCTGTAAATGACTGGGAACCAGAAAGTGTGACTGGGCTTGTCGATACAGCGAAAACGTGTCACGATCCTAAACAGTACAGGTGCTCCACGCACAATCGTAAATAAAGTCGTAAAGCATGGCATAAGTACAGGATAGTAATAAAACCCCAAACTAGTTTGTGGCCCCAAGAAATAGAAATGAATCAAGCTCTGGCTCAGGGGGGTCCATAAGGCCTCCCGGATGTGGATAGTGCGAAAAATCAAGGAACATGTATCAAGTACTCGGGGTCCTACGGGACACAAGTGAGCGTGGAAGAACCAAATAACATCTATTGCCCACCGATGCCTCTGCATTAGTTATATCTAGCATTTTAATAGTTGTATTTAAAGTCATGATCATCTCCACCATAAACATATGCCAGCATTCCAACAACTTTGGTACTCGACAATGAGATTGCACCTGAGCAAGCAACTACGACTCGCAAGGCCAGCTATCTACCAAACAACAGGTTTTAGGAGGTGTCCATGGCAATATAGAGGCTGCACGGGATATAACTGGTACACGGAAACTAAGCATCGCGACACGGATAGCAATAGATCAACAGGAGAAAATAAAGACTATAAATGCAAAATAGGTAGAAGGGGGAGGGACGCTCGCCTGGGAAAACACTGCCGACGGATCATATCCGGAGAACTTGTCGATACTCACATCAACTCATCGGCCTATTCCGCGAAGAAGCAAACACTAGAAGAAACAACGGATGCAATATTTAATACTACGGCAGAAGATCCGGCATGCTTATGATATGATGTATGGCTTGGCATAGATGCGCTGCGACTAGACAAAATTAAGCAGAACCGGGGTCCCGACAATTAATTAGAAGGTTCAAGTTATTTAGAAACCCCGCAATTTAAATGTTGTATTGACATGGCAAACATGGCATTGGTTCGCTATAAAAATTTAAATGGAGTCCGGAATAAGACAAAGGTATCCCGCATAAACACTCCATATTTAATTTAGGTGAATCGGCATAATGTCCAAAAGACAAATTATGTATGGAAGCATGTCTAATTTAATATGCAACAAGAATAGATGACATATTTAGAAAAATATGGTTATGGGTGGAGTCTCACAGTTCGGATCGGAGTCGAAGTGATGGTCTTCGGATTGTAGTTGAAGCGGCGGAAGAAGAGTTTTGTCGAGAAGCAGTCGCATCGCCACTATATTCATGTTTGCAGAGCTGAAGTAGCAAAGTGGTTGAAGTACCGGATACCAAAAAGGCGATCTTGATAAGGAATGGTGGCGTCGGGCGATAGTCCAGATGCGTACCGACGAAGTGGAGCCAAACTTGGTGAAGTAGAAACCCATGGGACGACGAACTGTAAAGAACCGAGACCCAGTTTCTTGCCAGGATTTTGACGAACACCCTATGGGCAAGACAAAATCGGGAGACGAGGTGACACTAGACTGTCACACCCCAAGAGCAAATCCGGCCACAGATCCGAGACAAGCCGGGAGGATACGCCCACACACACAAAAATTTGATCCAATAAGCAGGAAACAAGCCGGTCGCACCAAGCTGCTGTCGTTGCTTGCAGAAAACAGATGGAGCTTCGGCTGTTGGTGGAGTCGAGCAGGTGTACGGCGCGCTCGTAGAGTAGATTGAAGAAGCTGGTTGCAGCAGCGGTAGCTTTGGGTGTGTGGAGCTGCTGCAGTGGACCTCCCGAGCACACGGCGTTCGAGGGCAGCATGAGCGGCAGCGTGGGCGCGTGCGCGTGCACACGCGCAAGCGAAGGGGCAAGCTGGGCAGCTGCTGGCAAGCATGAAAGGCAAGTAGCTGCTGCGATTTGAGCTGGTAGTGGTGCTGCAGGAACCAAGATGCATAAGAGGACAAGGAGCATGCGCATGGAAAACAAATCGGTGGAGGGGTTGCTCGGGCTCTTTCTCACGCGAGCAGAAGAAGACGGCCACGCACGACGGGCAAGAGAATTCTCCGACGATGGATTTTGGGGGAAAAAAGAGGAATTTGGCTCATATCTGAAACGACGGAGATGGGGAATTAGACAGAGTTTGGGGGCTAGGGTTCAGGGAGCAGCAACTAGTAGACTGGACTATTTATATAGTCTAAAGTAGACTAGATGCGACAAGTTATAGGCCAAAATTTTAGAAGGATTTTTTTTCTATTTTTATGTTTAGAAAAAAATAACAAAACCTTTTGTAGTCACGTAACGAACCAAAGATAATTATTATTTTTAATTTAAAATAAGAAAAAGGATGGGACTGGCTTTATATATTATACCGTGCGGATATATCTAACAAACAAACTATGGTGTTTAATACAAATAATTTTGTGCTCGAAAATAAAATAAAATATGCAAGATGGTTTCATGATGAAGCAAGCAGAAAAACACCAAATAATTCCAAATTGGAGTTTTTGCATAACAAAGAGGAAGATGGCTAGGTAGGAGTAGGTGTTTAGGCGGAAGAAAGGATAACATGAGCACAGATAGAATAAATAGAGGATTAAGATGGCGAGGACTTAAGATCATGTGAGCATGGACTATAGGGTCCCCATACACACACGTAGAAAACAACTCGAACCACATGATCACATTGATAGAATAGAAAGGTGGCCCTATGGAAAAAAACAAGATCAAGTAGATTTAACATACTTATCAAATGGGCATGAGTTCCAACCTCAAGGCAAAAATAAAAAGAGAACCCACTTGAGAACATATGATAGATTTTGAGAGGAGATCATATGGACAAACACGAGACCACAGGGTAGAGACAGAACATAATCAAAAGATGGTTTCCCCAACTCGATTTGGGTATTTTAGCAAATATAAAAATATCAAGACTCAAGTAATAGAATTTGGACATTATGGTTCCATATCAAATGGCACCAACTAGAGATAGAATAGAGGGAGGTTTAAATAGAGAGGAAGCAATGGCAAGCTCAAATAAATATATCAAGAACCAAACACAAGTATAATAATTTGAATACAATGATTTAATAATATGTTCCATGCAACGTGGCATGATGAACATGATGATGCATTATGATGTCATGATGATACAGAAAAATAAAATAACGAGCAATTTTCTAGTAGTGGTTTTAGCGGGGCGCCACATCTCTATAACTGGAGACACGGCTAAGTACTTAGAATTTAATCTTTTGCAGAAGTTATACACTTTACCCACATGACACGATGCACTCTTTTGGAATGAATCGTGACGAAGTCTTTCCCACGAAGTCCACCTATACACAAATAAAGCACACCCGAAGGTGATACCAATGTATGGGGCTACCCTGGTACACGTCTAGAACTCCTAAGGGGTACATGTGTGAAGATTTTTCTCTAAGTAATTGACTAAGCCAGAGCCCATTCAGCATGTGGGTATACTGGAAGCTACTAAACAAGAAACATGTCCAACCCCCTTTGGTCCTGAGTGGTCTGATATGAGTGAACAAACGAGAGGAGCGTGCCATTGATATGGCCCCATAGATATGAGTGTGCAACCATAGATATGGCCCCATAGATATGGTCCCAACATTTGACACTAATAATTGAACAACATCGAGAGGAGCAAGTCATGGATATGACCCCATAGGTATGGACACCTCAGAGCTGGTGGTGCGGCCATAGATATGGCCCCGATAATATGGTCCGAACGAGTCATTCCACCTAGGTGGTTCATTAAGTTATGTTGTTTTCATTATGCAAAATAATATCTTTCCAAAATAACATAACTTGGTATGAATCCACCCACGGAATATATAGCATGGCTAAGCATTCAAATCCTACGTTGTTTTCCACTCATCAGACAAGATACATGTGGCTATTATCTGGGTTGCAAGCATAGCATAATACAATAGATAGCTCTACACATGCAATCTTTGAAAACAACTAATTGCATAAGAAAAATAGTAGGACATTTATGAAGTGAACTTGCCTCTTGTTGAAGTTGTCGGACTCACTCTCTTCGCAACATGACGGTTACTCTCCGGTCAATCTACACGATTCACAACATTGCAACGAATAAACAAACCAAAGACACACTAATCAATGCAGTACACTGAAATCAAGCAAGGCACTCTAAAGGGTTTGGTTTAGGTTGTGAAAGTTTTATTAAACAAATACTTGGTTCACAAAATACCCTACTAGTCTTAGATTTGAAATGTTTAATTTTATATGGTTGCATTTGACCACATAGTCCTTATAGTAGCACTAGGTCATATGCAACTACCATGATGTATATATGTTTGGAAAATAGTTTTGTATATTCCTATTGGACAACTAAATCATTTCTGAACATTTTGCAAAAAAATTTGTTTTCAAACTATTGTCTTAATTTAATAATGTCCAAAATGGCATCTAAAAGAGGTAAGGCTTTTGTAATTTAATAACATTGTTGTAAAACTATATAATAATTTTATACTCTAGTCCTAATGGATAGGGGATTAAAATATGAGCCTTTTACAAAAAGAATCATTCCAAATCCATGTTTAGGATTAAAGTTATGCCTATAATGGCTAAATGGAATTTTTGAAATATTGTTCCATTTAAAAGGTTCAATTTTGAAAACTAGCAGTGGGGTATTGTAGTAATATTCACAAGGATTCTAGAAAGGTATTATTTGTAATTTTTGGATATACAGAATAATTACTATGATTTAAATACTATATATTAGAGTTTAAATATTTAAAATAATTTTATTTGGCAAAGTTCAAATTTTAAAATACGATAGTATTCCAAACATTTTTCTGAATCTAGGGATATATCATATGCATTTTTATGATAGGCAGAACATTGTCTATGCATTTTACAAGATAAAACATTGTTTTGCCTATTTTAAATCCAAACAGATACACATAGTGCAGGGCTGGCCCACATGGCACTGACGTAGTTCCCACGCATCGCTGATGCGGCGCCGATGTAGCGGGTGACAATGCGGCCACACGGCACATGTTAAATGGACGATAGCGTTACGGCTCGGGTTTAATCCTAACCGTCAAATCCCGATCGCGTGGTACAAATGAAAGGTTGCAGGAGGGGGCTCACCGGTGGCGGAGATGCGGTGGCGGCGACAAAAACGACAATGGCGAGGTAGTTGTGGTGGTCAACGACGTGCGTGGAGGCGACAACAATACGCAGGTGATGTCATCGAGGGTGATGTCTTCTCTTCCTAGAGTGACGGTGAAGGGCGGCCAGAGCGGAGCAGGAGGAGGCGCCTTTCGGGCTGTGAGATAGGGTGGGAGAATGGGGTTGAGGAGGTGCGCGAGTTCATTTAGAAGGGGTAGGAAGAAGGAGGGGTAACTCTACTCATGGATTCAACGTTGACGACGACGGAGAGGCAACATGGTGGCTCCGGTAAGCAATTGCCACAGCCTGGGGGCGTGTAATGGCAAGGTTGTAAGGGGAAATGGAGAAGGGGTCAGGATCTTCGAAGGGGTGGGTTGAAGGAGTCCTGGAGCGAGTGGGGGATGTGGAGGAAGTGGGGCGGCGGTGTCGTGCGCCATGGACATAGGCGAGGGGTGGTTTCCAGGAGGAAACGGAAGGAGCTGACAAGTGGGGTCGGGTTGACTGTGAGGGCCCACACGGCAGTGAGTGGAGGGAGGGGGTGCGGTCCTAGATTGGGCCATTGGTGGGCTGCTCAGGCTGCGTGGTAGATAGGGGTAGCCGCGTGGAGAGGAATGGGAGCAGGCTGGCTTGACTCGCTGGGCTAGTTCACTAGCCGGCCTGGCTAGCTAGGTTTGTCCTTTATTTTCTATTTCTTATTTTCTTTTTATTTTTTAATTCTTTTAGCCTCCAAAATTGTTTAAAACCTGTTAAATTAATTAGAAATATTTATTTAAAATTTAAATAGGAAAATTTTGTTTTATTTGTATCCTATCAAATACAAAATAAAATTTTAAAACATAAAGATATTTGGGTATTAAAATTACCATAGGGGCATTCTCCCCATGGGGTTTATATTTGAATAAAAGTCAAATAGAATAAGATAGGTAGATTTTATAAAACACAAAATAAACGGTTTTGAATTTAGTAAATCCATTTTTACACTAAAATTTCAACCTTGTAACATTATTTTTGAAATAGAAGCTTTGCACAAATCCTTTTTAGGGAAAAGTATATGGCAACAAAAGGCAACCAAAATAGTTTTTAATAAAATGGTTTGGTTATTTCTTTTCAAATCGAAAGTTTTTTCAAAATGACAATTAGGTTTTGCAAAATCCATTTAAAAGCTTTTGTTTTCCATAAAACAAAAATAACTTTAATAAGTTTTGGAATATGGTTTTCCCAACCCTCTTGTTCAAAAACATTTGTTTGGAAATAGGATTTGCATTATTTTCCATAAACCTTGAAAAGTTTTCTTTTCTTTTGAAAATTCAAATAAGGAAAAGAATATTTTTTTTGCAACTACTTAAATAGTTTTTTATTTTAACATTCCGAAATTTTAAATAGTTTCATTTTAGTTAAATAGTTTTATTTTATTTTATTTTAACATTCCAAAATAAGGAAAAGAAGGATACCTTGTGTGGATACACTTGAGAAAGGACCATTTCCCCAAGGAACGTGATTCCAAGCTCAAATCAAGAGGAGATGGTCCCTTCAAGGTCCTCAAGAGAATCAACAACAACGCCTATATCATCAACATCCCAATCTCCAAGTACCTTGTGAGCAATATATTCAACGTCAAGGACCTTTTTCCTTTTCATGGAGATGTTTAAGATGATAACCATGAAGAGTCAAGGATGACTCTTTTCCAGGGGGAGCTAATGCAGCCCATCCTACGGACATCCCTACATCTACACCTCCATGTCCCCCAAGTGGACCAATGACTCGTGCCCAAGCCAAGCTCCTTCAGGCTAAGGTGAATTCGTCCTCTTCTCATGTGATTTCGATACATCCTTGGATGGCTTGCTACTTCATGCCAATACCTTATGCATCCTCAACTATGAACCCCATGGAGAAATGCCAAGAGAAGGAGCCAAGCCATCGCAAGACGAAGGTCTAGACCAAACCAGCGCCAGGTCCAACGAACCGGAATCCTCGTCGGAATTCCCGGTGCACAAACCAGCAGACCAAACCTCCGACCGAAAATCCAGGCGCACATCAGAACCAATCAGCATCGACCAGAACACATCATTGTACGCCATTTTGGTAGTCAACCAAAATTATCGGCGGTGGCCGAAATTTCTGGCTCCCAGTCCAGCGCGACCAGACTTATCACCGGAACTCCCCAATCTCAAAGTCAACATTGGTTTGATGCCTGAGAATATTCCTATTTCGTCCAGATTTTACCTTTTTGTGCCCAAACTACCCATGTTTTAGTGGTTGGCCTGTTTCGTCCAGATTTTACCTTTTTGTGCCCAAACACCCCTTTGTAATACTCAGACTTGGATAATTGAAATTACAAGACACCCTTTTGTATCTCCCTAATTTCTAGTCTGATGCTCCTAGATAAACGAGCACCAATTATCCCCCACCTTGTTGGAGTTTGCATCATGCCTGCCTCGTTGTACCAGTCCTTGGCATGAGAGCCCTTGCCAAGACGTCAAGATCTCGCCAAGACTCCCCACTCGTTGTGCCGGATCGAGAGAGATCTTCGCCCAACACCGATCCTTGGGATTGTGCCAGACCGGTAGCCGCCGGCGTGAGCTATCGGTGTGTATCATGTCTTCATGTGTGAGTGTGTGTTCATCGTGTTCTTTGTGCGTGAGTTCGTGGATTTCAGCCTCTCCCTCATCCCCCACTCACTCTGCCTCAATTTGCAAGGGATTCGTAAAAGATCGGGCCATCCCCGAGGTTAGCCCTCAACACTTCCTCCATGCCATCAAGCTTCAACGCCAAGACTTGACATCCTAGATGACGCATGCAACTTCATGGATGAGGAGGACGAAGACCTCTACTTCCCCAAGATGGACGAGTACATCAACCGGACTACACAAGCCAAGGTCGTCACGATAGAGGATGATCAAGCTCAAAGGAAAGAGCCTACTTGACAAGATGGTGATGACAAGGTCGAGAATGGTGAGCATTGGATTTTCCCTTCACCAAAGGAGGCGCATGTCATTGAGCACACCGAGCCTATCTCTATACTCTTGAGTGATGATGTGGTACCAATCCCATGTGAATATGAGAGCCATTTAGCCCACTTGAGTGAGAGCAAGAGTAAGATGAGTGACTCCACCATATGTGAGACTTAGTGCTTCCACTTTGAGGGCATGAGGGAGACACCGAGTGAGTTGAGAGTGGTATTTGATAGGTCATGTGAGGCCACTTTGATTTCTAACGACTTACCCTATGTCTCTAGTGTGTTTTCTCATGATGTGATAGGGTCCATGGATCAAGAAGCACCAAGCTTGGAGATGATGATGCCTCCGACCGAGAAGATGTACATGGTGGATGAAGATGATGCCATCCGCATACATGATGAAGAATTCGCCCACATGGAGGCTAATACTAGCACAACACCCACTTCATATGAGAGGTATGAACAAGGTAAAAATAAGGGTGTTGATGATGTCATGATCCCACTAGTGGACATGATGACTTGTGATGATTGGCATGCTATGGACGATGTCTGTGATATCACATATGATTCATTCATATTTCCATGTGATACTTTGCCTTTGCATAATGTTGAGCATGTGAAATTAATTAATTGTGATGTTGCCATAGACATGCCATGCTATAAACATTTCATCTTTCCCATTTTTGCTTGCAATATATTGAACAATTTCTCTTTCCAATGTTTTGCTTGCAATGATGTTAAGAATGATTATCGTGTTGCAACAAACTTGATGAACAATTTCTCTTTCCCTGTGTTTGTCGGCAACCACGATATTGCTTCGGACATGCTTTGCCATGATATTTATTCAATTTCTCCCATTGCTTGGAATAAGATGGATACTTGCTCTTTCACTTGTTTTGCTTGCAACAATAATTCCAATATGGTTTCTATTGAGATGGCCCCAATAGCTTTCTCAGATTTTGGAGTTTTAAATAATTGCCAAGATAAGGATGTTCCCAACTTGAATTTTCACCATGCATCTATTTTACACTTGATTTACATTAATGGTGATGTGCAAAAGAAGAGATATGTCATGATGGATGATGTATTCTACCATGCACACATGTTCTTCCTTTTGTGTATGATGTATGTAGGTACCTGCACTACAATGTCAGCCTCCTTTAAGCACGAGTTGACAAAATGAGATCTAGGGAGCATCCTTGTCAACACCCGGATTTTTAATCCTAGATGCCTGTTATGCCATACATCGCAATCCCAGGATTACCATTTTTGCGAGACATAACAGATTGGATATCACAGTACATCATCCATTACAACCATAATAAGGTCTTACACGAATAAAGGATCTCACGATCCAGTCTTAATACAACAAGCAGTGGAATAAATAATAAGCATAGCGGTGGGGTCCATCTACAGGGTCACAGGCAATACTGACGATGGAAGATAGTCCTAGTTATCATAGCCATCCTACTGTCCTTCATCTTGGTAGTCTCCTTCATAGTCTGGCCATAGTAATATCCAGGGACAAAAGCCATGAGTACTCTTTAAGTACTCGCAAACTATCACTAACAAGTAAGGTAGTTCTAGTGGGAAATGCTAACTCTAGGTTTATTTGTAAAGTTAAGTTTGAAACCAAAGCTGAGTTCCGAAACAAAGAAAGATAAAATAAAGTTCTAGAATCACTGAAGTTGGGAAGGTAGTGTCATAGTCACAACCCTGTTATGGTCAAGTCAAGATTCATCATTCATATCATAAGTCATTTTGAAAACATCTAACAACGGAACAGTATGGCCACTCCAACTGTCCATAACCGCGGACACGGCTATTCGAATAGTTTGACACTCTGCAGAGGTGGTACACTTTCACCACAAGATTCGATACATCTGTCAGGGATAACCCTGAATCATCATACTTAGTATGCAGATAATCAAACATAACCTTTCCTTTACACACCCTAGTATAAGCACCTCTCCTATGAGTATGGCCTCCCAACCATGACCATCTGTCATCTTGGGCACTGCATAGGTGGACAACATTGAGAGGTAGCCTCAGCTCAAATCTCTCCCGCGAGGTAACTAATACTAATGCATATAAACTTCCGGCTAATCCTTACCCAGTTCAGGTATTGTGGTCTTACGGTAAAACTGGAATGGTATCGCATCTGAACCCACCCATCATTTTTGTAAAAGGGCTAAGGCTCATACCTCAACATTTTCATCATCATAAACCATTTGTGTTTCTCAACACATGTCAAAACATCTCAATAGAATGACTCATCATTCCAAGGTTTTCACAATTCATTTTCACCAAGTATTCCCATCTAAAGTGACTCAAGTTTTATTTTAGCTCTAAACTACTAAGTTAAGGGTGTTCACTAATGTGGGATGCTAATGTCAATCTCATGCCATAGAATGACATCTAAATCTAACTAGATAGGTCAAGTTTTATACTTTTTATGCTACCTTTAAACGAGTAAAGGACTTTAATAAAGTAAAGAAAGTAAAGCTGGTAAATAACATTTGGAGTAGGTAAGAGTCAAAGTGGTATAACCAAAGCATGCCTAATGCATCTTGCTTAGGTTATCTAGCTTGCAAGGGTTAGCTTGCATTGTTAATGATGGCTTGCTAGTATAATACTTGCAAGGGTCAGCTTTTTCAGTTTACTTGAAGTGCTAGGCTTGCCTTGGATGGTGTAGTGATTGAAGTTTTCTTCCTTCTCCTCCTGGTAGAACTCCTCCTCGAAAGCTTGGTCGGTACTATCGTCTATAAATACATACGGGATACACAATCACCAAACAAAGCTTAACTAGTCTAGTTAACACACTAAGGCACACATTTGATGATCTATTATCATCACAAGTATCAAAAGGTTTAATTAACTAGCTTCAATCTTTTTATTTGAGAAAAGTAATTTCTACTCATTGAAATTAACTAAGATTTAATATTCTCCACTTAAAATATGGGATCATGTGGACACATGTCATCACCACATATTCTAACATATGGGAATGTGATTTAAATGTTGGATCACATTTTAATAAGTTTAAGTTTAATATTTAATGATTTAAAGTGACTAGAAATACCTATATAGCATTATTTTGGTACGAGTCCAAATTCACTGAATGCAAACCTTAATATTATTACATATTCATATAGGTATGGTTAAATGTGATTTTTGAGAGTTGGAATCAACTCAAAAGCTATTATGGTTGATCTTAGAAAAATGTTTGAATGTGCAAGAGCTTCTGTGTTGTTATTTTTACTAGGAGATATCTCTAAGTCTAAAAGATTTAAATCCAACGGGGTTGGAAAGATATTTTCATTACCTTTCCAACAAAATTGGAATCACTACATTTGGATTTGTAAAACTCTTTGAATTTATTTTTGAACTAAGGGATAGAATTGATTTTCAGTCTAAATAGAAAAACCTAAATTGAATTAAACGGGTCAGCGCGGGAAACTAAATGGGTCGGCCCAGTAACGCTCAGCGGTGTAGAGGGATGCTGACAGGTGGTTCCCGCATGTCAGCAGCTCTTTAAACGCGAAGCGGTATGGGACGATCTGGGCGCTATGTTTAGAACATAGATCAACGGTCCATAGTCGTCATCGTCGACGGACTTGTCACCGGCAAGACCGAACCCTAAACGGCCGGTGGGGGTCTACTGGGGACATACCAGGGCTCCAGCTAGTGCGGAGAGGCGGGTGATCGAACTAGACGGCGACGACGAGCTCAGGTGAAGTTGCGGCAAGAGCTGAGGTGGACGAAATCGACGGGGTCTTCTCCTCCTTTGCAGTGGCTACCTCCAGTGGAATTATGGCGAACGGCGGCACGAGTGGCTACGGCAAGAGAGAGGAAATAGTCAGTGGAGAGAGGGGAGTGGAATGGTGTGAAGAGATGGTGCTGGGGTGGCCTCCTTATATAGGCTCGATGAGGGGACCGACGGGTCTGGGATGGCGTCTCCGGCGAGGGCGGTACAGAGGGCTACCGGCATGGGCGAGGTAGACCGACGATGGGCGGTCTGCTGGCGGTCAGCTACGGTGCAATGGCACGGCTCGGGGCAGTGGCATGTGGTCGGGGGCTTCACGCGCTCTGGGAGACAGAGGCGGTGCTCGATGGTGATCATGGCGATTGTGGGTCGCGCAGCGGTGCACAGTTGTGTCTGGCAGGCTGTTGGGTTCAAGGCGGAGCTGTGATACGTCCAAAACGTATCTACTTTCCTGAACACTTTTGCTGTTGTTTCTCCTCTATACTTGTGTGATTTGGATGCCACTAATGCGAACTAACGTTGTTTTCAGCAGAATTGCCTTGGTGTCTACTTTTTGTGCAGAAAATCAACTATCAGGAAAAATCCCAGAAAATATGCCAAAAATCCTATTTCAACCGAAGACTATAGGAGCCAGAATACGAGACGGAGAGGAGACCTGGGGTGGCCACACCACCTGGTGGCGCGGGCCAGGCCAGGCCGCGCCAGGGGGTTGTGTGGGCCCCCCAGGCACCCCCTCGGCATCTCTCTTCGCCTATAAGGTGCCTTCTGACCTAAAAACTTCAGGGAGGGTCGATGTTTTTCCAGAAGGAGTTCCGCTCCGCCGCCACCACTAGATTCCACGAAACAGCACCAGAAACTCCGTTCTGGCACCCTGCCAAGACGGGGAATTGGAGGAGATCATCGCCATCATCATCACCATCGCTTCTCCATCGACCATCCATGTTTCCCCCATCTATGAGTGAGTAATCCCCTGCTGTAGGCTATGGGGATGGTAGGGATTGGATGAGATCATTCATGTAATGGCATCAGATTGTTAGGGCATAGTGCCTAGTATCTCTTATTCGTGCTTTATGACTTTGTTGCAACTTTGTTGTGCTTAATGCTTGTCACCAGGGCCCGAGTGCCATGATTTCAGATCTGAACTTCTTATTGATTCATCATGATAGTATTGTTTTGGGTCTTATCTACAAGTTGTTTACACACGTCGTTGTCCGGAACCTATGGTCCCCAAGTGAGAGAAATCGGGGTAGCCGGAAGGGAAAGGCTTTGATGTGAAGATCACCTATGTTCATGGAGTGTTAATGCTTTCCTCCGGTGCTTTATTAAAAGGAGCACCTTAATTGCCAGTAGTTCCCTAGAGGCCCCGCTGCAAACGGGCTAGCAGGACAAAAGATGTTGTGCAAGTTCTCATTGCGAGCACGTATGACTATATATGGAACACACGCCTAGGATTGTCTTGTACTTGGGTGCTTTATCTTATTTATCTACAATTGCCCTATGTTCTGATTGCTATGTGAATTGTCTTGTCCATGCAACGCCCGTCCATCCATCCCTATGCCTACCGCACTCGAATCCCACTGTTGACTGCTTTTTTTACTACTGTCTTTGTTTTGTTGCTACTGTTAATTTACTATTCCTACTACAAAATTGTTGCTACTGATAAACTGCTGTGAGCAAGATCGTTTCAAGGTGTAGCTGAATTGACAACTCAGTTGTTAAGGCTGATAAGTATTCTTTGGCTCCCATTGTGTCGAATCAATAAATTGGGTTTCACTTCCCTCGAAAATACTGCGATACACCCCCTATACTTGTGGGTCATCAAGACTATTTTCTAGCGCCGTTGCCAGGGATCATAGCTGTATTTATCAAGTTCACTTGAATTCTCTATTGTTCGCTGCTTTCCATCCATCATGGGTAAGTCTCGTGATGGTAAGGTTCCTATTTTACCATCCACTACAGGAAGAGGTACGGTTCTGAACACCTCTACTGCTCTTGATTCACCGTCTGTTCTGAGTAAGTTCCTTACGCCACGACATACACATGCTACACACACTGCTACTATTGCTGAATCTGAAACTTCTAATGCTTATGATGCCGCTTCTACTGTGCTTGATAAGAGTGGTTCATTAGGTCCTTTCCTAGATGCTACGATTGCTAGAACTATAGTTGGAAATACAAAAACTCCTAATGAACACACTGCTACACCTGTTAGCTCACCTGAGTCTAGTGAGAGTTATGATGCTGAAGAAGATTATGTTGAGATGACTGATGAGTTTGTTGAAGAATGTAGGAACACCCATGATAGGGCACTGCTAAGAATCTCCTTGAGAGGCGTACTATTAGACCCAAATTATGTCCTGCTGCTAAGTTTGCTGCTTCTCCTGTAAACATTATAGATGAAGATTATGATTTCTCTCTCGATCTATCCTACATAGATATTGTCGAGAAAGAACCTTTTGGCGGGACTAAGAATGAAAGTGCGGTAGCACATATGAATGAACTTTCTACCATGAGTGGCTTGTTTTCTGATGATATTAAAATGCGTACTTACTTTGTTGCTAACATTTTCCCTTTTTCACTGAAAGGATAAGCTAAAACTTGGTTTGGTAATTTACCTCCTGGATCTATTGATAGCCCTGAGTGCTTGTTTAATACTTTCCTGCAGTATTTTCCTCCTAGTGCTAGACATGCTGTTTTGCAGGAACTTTTTGATTTTAAACAGGGAGAAAAAGAGGTATTACCCGAATCTTGGGCAAGGTTTTGTGCTTTGATTCATGCACAGGCTGGAAGTCCATTACCTAAGAATGAACTACTTGATATATTTTATAATGGACTAACCGAAGAATCTAGGACATACCTAGATAGTTGTGCTGATTGTGTTTTCAGGAATAGGACTCCTAAGGAAGCTGAGGAATTAATGACTAAAATAAGCAAGAATTATGAAGATTGGACTCCTCCTAAACAAGTTACACCCGAAGTAATTGTGCCTGAACCATCTATTCTTGTACCTATTCCAACATCAAAGAAGAGGGGAGTTATTGAATTAAATGATGAAGTGATGAAGGAAGCTAAGAAATGTCTTAAGGAGAAGGTAATTAAAGCTGCAGATGTCAAGAATTTACCTCCTATAGAAGAGTTATGTAAACCTATTCCCTATTCACCCACTATTGAGGTACACTCTCTCCAACACTTTGATGAAGGTGATATCCCTTACTTGAAACCTCCTGATCAATGCTTAGAAGAATTTGATATCTTTATTGTTAAGCAAGATAACTTTAATAAAAGGGTGCAAAATCATCTAATGGAAAACACTAGAGCTATTGTTGAGTTGAAAGATATTGTGGAAAGAACCTCTAATGATGTTAAAATGATTGTTAAACACTTTCAAATGCTTCAAACTCAAATAGATCAACTCGTTAAAGTGCAAAACGACTTGCTAGTTAGTGCTGCTAAAGAAAAACATGCTTATGAAATTAGAACTAGAAGTGGTGCTGCTACCCAGGATCCTCTATATCCCGAGGGGCATCCCAAAAGAATTGAGCAGGATTCTCAACAAGCTGAAAATAGTGGTTCTACTCGTAAGAAAAGGAAAAAAGAAACATAAAACTGTTGTAGAACCCTCTGAACCTGCTATAGATCCTAATAGTATATCTATCTCTGATGCTGAAACTGAAAGTGGTAATGAAGAAAATGAAGTTCCTAATGAAGAAAAAGTTGAAGAAGAACCTGAAAACCACACTAAGACTATTAAATACACCAAAGAAGATTTTATTGCTAAGAAACATGGTAGTGAGAGGGAACCTTGGGTCCAAAAACCTATGCCTTTCCCTGATAAGAAACACAAGTCAAAAGAAAATCAACACTGTAATAAGTTTTGTGAGTGGATGAAACCTTTATTCTTGCAAATTCCTTTGACGGATGCTATTAAATTGCCTCCTTATTCAAAGTATATGAAGGACATTGTCTTGAATAAAAGGAAGATCCCTAATGAAGAAATCTCTACTTTGCTTGCTAATTATTCCTTCAATGGTAAGGTTCCTAAGAAACTTGGAGACCCAGGGATTCCAACTATCCCTTGCTCTATTAAGAACCGTTATGTTAGAACTGCTTTGTGTGATTTGGGAGCTGGAGTTAGTGTTATGCCTTTCTCTCTCTATAAGAGGCTTCAACTTCAAAAATTGATACCAACTGATATATCTTTGCAAATGGCTGATAAGACTACCACTATTCATGTGGGTATATGTGAGGATGTACCTGTCCAGGTGGCTCATAATTGCTTGATATTAACTGATTTTGTTGTGCTTGAAATGCCTGAAGATGATAATATGTCTATTATTCTTGGGAGACCTTTTCTTAATACTGCAGGAGCTGTTATTAATTGTAATCAAGGAAAGGTGACCTTCAATGTCAATGACAAGGAACATACTGTCTATTTCCCCAAGAAGATTGAAAGGACTTATGGTTTAAATTCAATTGAACATGTGGAAGGCATTCAAGTTGGAGAAATATATTGTCCCATACCAAAAGAAAAAAATTGAAACTATTATGATTGGGACCATTGCTATCAAGGTTGAGGTAACATAATCATTAGTGGAATACAAAGTTTTGTCTCATATGCAATTGTTTTGGTAGCAAGACTTGGTCAACCTTGCTAACAAAAGGATTCCATTGAACAAAACAATGTTTTCATTATGATTATCTCCGCTTATTTCTATCCTTTACTTTTTAGTTTTTGCTTTCGTTTAGTTTCCTTTGTGTTGTTAGTTTGCTTGCATGCTAGAACTTCTGTAGTTCTAGCCTTGTTTTTGTCCTTGTATCATGTTTCCAAAAACAAAAAAACATCTCTGTTAGAAAAATCATTCTTCTATTTCTGAAAAATGCCCAAAAATAAAGTGTCTCCAAAAATTCCAGAAAATTCATATTAATTTTTTACATGAAAAAAGGGGCAGAGGAGTACTTGGTAGGTACCAGGGGGGCCCACCAGGCAGGCACACCATGTGGTGGCGCGGCCAGCCCTGGGTGGCGCCATGCCCTGGTGTGGGCCACCCCTGCCCCCCCACTACCTCTCTCTCCTGCCACTTTCTTCTCTCTCCCGAGTAAGCTCCAGTTCATAGCTTGAATTCGCATTCTCTCTGGGCTTGCCCTCGATTTCTTCGATCTCTTTGCTCAGCCCATCTTTCTTGCTGAAATTTGGAGCAATTGTTCCTTGGTATGTGACTCCTCCCCTTGTCCAAGTAGATTTGTGTTTAGTGGATTGTATGTTGAGTATTTTGCTACTGCAGGTGACTAGTTTTGAGGGCTTGTAAGCTTGTTTGATGCTTAGAGATATAGTTTTGATGCATGTTTAGGCCTCTTGCTAGTCCCTGTGAGTAGAATCCTTCATTTTATTTACTTTGCCATCACTTGTTTAATAGGTGTTTAAATTTCAGAATACCAAGCATGAACAACCACACTTTTGGAGAGATATTTGAGAGTGATGCACCTAGGAGGACAAGGCCCTCAACAACAACCTCTCAAGCTAGGCCATCATATAATGAAGACCTCATTGCATCACGTATTGGCAGTGAAAGAGATGATGGAGATGCTCACCCGTCCTCTTTCCCTTGTTTTATTTTCTTGCAAGCTGCAGGTATTATTGATGATTTCTTCCTACTGATTGAGAGGGTTGGCTTGACCTCTTATATGCAATATGAGAGCGCACAATACGCTCTGCTCACCAAAACTTTCGTTGAGAGCTTCTCATTTTCTAACACATCCTATCATTCTACTGTCTCATTTAAGATCTATGGTATGCCCTTCACCATGCCTTTGGAGAGATTTTGCAGTATTGTAGGTGTGCGTATGGCAGGGACCGTGAAGAAAATTCAAGGGTGGCCTGCTGATTTGTTGGAGCTTTACCGAGGGGTGACCAATGATGATGACCGCGTAGCGCAGCGCGGAAAGATAAGAAATATCCAACTCCCTGCTCTTAGATACTTTGCATACTACCTTGCCACTAGTGTATTGGGTAGGGAGAACACTAGTGATATCTCCAACTATCACTTAGCTTTCCTTGCTGCTGCGCTCAACAATGATACTCGGTACAATCTTGGCTCTCTTATTGCTCGCCGCCTAGCTGCTAGGGGACCTATCTATGGGGGCATCATTGCCTCGCGTGTAGTTGATGCATTAGATCTTTCTGTGGCTCCTGATGATGTTATGCTAGCACCACAGAGGCTCGACCTTGTTGCCATGAAAACTCATCACTTTGTCACTTCTACCTCTGATTTGAACAATCTAGTATATAGGGTGCTTTTCACTAACGGGGATAAAAGGGAGATCCTTTTGCCCCAGCCTGCTTTGTTCAGTGTTGACAGGAGAACATGGTCACGCTCCAAGGAGGAGGTGAACGAGTAGCTTCGCTTGTTGGGTTTCCACGAGCAGCACCAGGAGGATGTGCCCTCCTATGATTATTCCGCACATTACGGAGGGATGTACTCTGGCTCGCACCAGGACGAGGGTACCTCCTCGTCGAACCCCGGTGACACTTCATCTTGGCCAGCCTGGGATTGATACCCACTAAGGCCAAAAGCCTAAGCTTGGAGGGAGGTACGCCGACACCGCACTCATCTCCATATCATGTTGCATCGGTTCTTTGTATATTCATGTTTTCGTTCTCTTTTTAGTTTTCGTTTTTCTTTGCTTTTGCTTTCTAAAAATACAAAAAGACCAAAAATATTTTTGTTGTTTCTCTTTGGTTTTCTTCTTCTTTTTGCCTTGGTTTTATTTTCCCTTTTTGCTTTGTTTGAACTATTCGAAAAACCCAAAAATATTTTGCTTTGCTTGTTTTTCTCTTTTGGTTCTTGTTTAAAAATCGAAAACACCAAAAATATTTATCGTTCTTCTTTGGTTTTTGCGAGTTGGCTACAGGGTTCGGCAGTTCTCAGTGGATTATTGGTTTCATATTATTATTCAAGCCACACAAGTGAAGAACTCTATTTGTTTTCATTTTTGTACATATACTCATCATTGTGAGCTTGCTTAGTCCGCTCATGTAGAGTATATGTTTTCTTTGGATGCTTAGTAGTTCTTGCTTTCTTGTGATTAGCTCCATCTCGCTAATAGTTTGTAGCATGTCTCATGAATGTTTGCTTGCATTACTCTATTCATAAATTGGTATGACAATGTGGTATCCTCCTCTGAATGTTTCATTTGATCGACTTGGCACATGCTCACGCATGCACATGACTGTAATAATCAGTTAAGCCTTGACGAATTATTTTGCCTTGAGGATCTTGAATCATTTTCATGCCATGAGTAGTCTTGTTTTGTTGTAAGCATGATAATGACAACTATTGCTCTCTTGTTTGTCGCTCCCTTACTATTGCTAGCCTTCATTTCCACTGAGTGTTTTACTCATGTTTCCAACTCCCTAAACCAAATATTTCCAAAGTGTCCACCATACCTACCCATTAGCATCATTTGCTACTTCCGTGCATATTCAATATGCCTTGTTTTGTTCCGAATAAAATGTTTGCTTGTTATGAGAAAGTTAGTTAGTAAAGCTCTCACGAACTTGATGGCACGCTTTATTTTCTTGCACTTAATAAACATGAACCATTGCTTCCTTCTTTGTTGCGCATATGCTTGCGCTTTATGAGTTGAAGTTAGCAGAACCATGTATCATGGGGACCGCTTTCAGCGCTTCACAGGTACTTTGTACTTAGTTGATATCATGTTCTTTTGCTTATGGATCCCGGCGGTGTGAAATAAAAGTGGAACTTGTAAGATCATGGAGTTTGTATGTATGTTAGAGAAACGCCTGGGCCGCTAGCCTAAGCCATGCCTAATCATGGTGGAAACTTGCATCATAACCATAATGAGCATTCGATGAAGCATCCTCAATAAAAATCTATGCACATAGTAAATAAAAAGATCGCTGAGATTCTCATTGTCTGCTTGCCTTATATTTTGATTATGGGATAGCTCCCGTGTCATGTGCAAGGGGTACCCCATTGGCGGTTCTCTATGATATGTATATACTTACAATGACAAGAGCTTACTTGTGACTAAAGTTGAGTAGCATGAGGATCGGTCTTCGTAAGTAAGGGGCATGAGACTTCAATTTATAACTTGTCAAGCATATCCTCTTAGTTGTGTCACTTTCACCTTAACCACATTAAAGATGCTTATGATAGGGGCAATGAGAGATAAATGCTAATGAGTACCATACTTTCAGCATTTGGAAGCCTTTCAAAATTATTCAAAACCTTTTTCTTCTACTCGTTGAGTCTCCACTTATTCTTTGAGCACCTTCTTAAGAGCATAGTTGTCATTCTTTATGTTTGTTTCATTACTTGATTATTCATGTTATGACTTTGATGCTTGTATCCTTGATATCTTTACTTCTAGTCATCATTTGAACTTCAGAGGTGCCTTGACATTCATAATCAAAGGCAAGCGAGATACCACCCTATCATACCTTTCTATGAGCATTGTAATGTTGCTTATGTTCGTGCTTTATGCTAATTATTATTCTTGAGTTGGAATCTCTTCATAGCTTGCAATGACTATTGAGTAAACTCAGTTGCATACTCTTTATTATGAATTGTCTAAGTAGTTGATCACATTGCTGAGATTATTTACATCATATGAAGAAAATGTGTTCGTGAAAGTTCTTTTATCGCACTCAGTTTTCAACTGAATTGCTTGAGGACAAGCAATAAGCTAAGATTGGGGGGATTGATACATCCAAAACGTATCTACTTTCCTGAACACTTTTGCTGTTGTTTCTCCTCTATATTTGTGTGATTTGGATGCCACTAATGCGAACAAACGCTGTTTTCAGCAGAATTGCCTTGGTGTCTACTTTTTGTGCAGAAAATCAACTATCAGCAAAAATCCTCGAAAATATGCCAAAAATCCTATTTCACCCAAAGACTCCAGGAGCCAGAATACGAGACGGAGAGGAGCCCTGGGGTGGCCACACCACCTGGTGGCGCGGGCCAGGCCAGGCCGTGCCAGGGGGTGGTGTGGGCCCCCCAGGCACCCCCTCGGCCTCTCTCTTCGCCTATAAGGAGCCTTCTGACCTAAAAACATCGGGGGGGGGGGGGGGTCGACATTTTTCCAGAAGGAGTTCCGCTCTGCCACCACCACCAGATTCCACGAAACAGCACCAGAAACTCCGTTCTGGCACCCTGCCGGGACGGGGAATTAGTGGAGATCATCGCCATCATCATCACCATCGCTTCTCCATCCACCATCCATGTTTCCCCCATCTATGAGTGAGTAATCCCCCGCTGTAGGATATGGGGATGGTAGGGATTGGATGAGATCATTCATGTAATGGCATCAGATTGTTAGGGCATAGTGCCTAGTATCTCTTATTAGTGGTTTATGACTTTGTTGCAACTTTCTTGTGCTTAATGCTTGTCACTAGGGCCCGAGTGCCATGATTTCAGATCTGAACTTATTATTGATTCATCATGATAGTATTGTTTTGGGTCTTATCTACAAGTTGTTTACACACGTCGTTGTCCGGAACCTATGCTCCCGAAGTGACAGAAATCGGGTTAGCCGGAAGGGAAAGGCTTTGATGTGAGGATCACATGTGTTCACGGAGTCTTAATGCTTTGCTCCGGTGATTTATTAAAAGGAGCACTGTAATTGCCAGTAGTTCCCTAGAGGCTCTGCTGCAAACGGGCTAGCAGGACAAAAGATATTGTGCAAGTTCTCATTGCGAGCACGTATGACTATATATGGAACACATGCCTAGGATTGTCTAGTACTTGGGTGCTTTATCTTATTTATCTGCAATTGCCCTATGTTCTGATTGCTATGTGAATTGTCTTGTCCATGCAACGCCCGTCCATCCATCCCTATGCCTACCGCACTCGAATCCCACTTTTTTTTGCTTTTGTTACTACTGTCTTTGTTTTGCTGCTACCGTTACTTTACTATTCCTACTACAAAACTGTTGCTACTGATAAACTGGTGTGAGCAAGATTGTTTCCAGGTGCAGCTGAATTGACAACTCAGTTGTTAAGGCATATAAGTATTCTTTGGCTCCCCTTGTGTCAAATCAATAAATTGGGTTTCACTTCCCTCGAAAATACTCCGATACACCCCCTATACTTGTGGGTCATCAAGCTGCGTGCGCGATTTGGTGTCGGGGCTTGGTCTGTGGCGTGATGGCCGCGATCGCGCTCTGGAGTGCGCTGCGCACGGCGTAGAGAGAAAGTACGGCGCGACGCTGAGGAGGTCCAGTGGCTACCAGCGATCGAGGGGTGGACAGGGAGAGGCGGTAGGGTTAGGCGGTGCTAGCGGGCAAGCTGGAATTGCGCGGCTTGGTCTCTAGCGCGTTGCCCGCGTTTGGCCGGCGGTGACCATACTTGGGCGGCGGGGCACTAGTGCTGCGGGGAAGGGGAGTGCTGGTCTGGGTTGGGTTAGATGCTAGGGGCACAGGGGAGTTTAGAGAGGGTCCAGAGGGGGACAAGAACTTAACTAACAACAATAATACTTAGGCTAGCTGACTTTTGCCTGTTAGGTGTTCGACACAATGGCCGCATGAAGCAAATATTTGAATTTTTGGAAGATTTTTGGTGGAGTGATGTAACTTATGCTTGAGAATCTAGGTGTGCTTGGGATTTTGAAATGGAGTTCATTTGAGTGGTTTTTGAAATAGTGGGATCTTGATACATACACTCGATTCAATTTTCAAATGTCATTTAAAATTAGAGTTTGAATGATTTTGGGAGATCACAAAGTTGGCCTTGGCACAACACTACTTGTACTACCAAGGGGTGGAAAGAACCACAATTTTATCTGTTGGCATTTGAGTCCTAGGAACACCCAAAGTGTCCTAGTTAGTTAAAATGGCACAAATGACCATTTCTTTATTTTATTATTTTTGATTTCTTTTTCTTTGGGATTTGTTTGGGAATGATCTAGATGATGTTTAATTCACCTTAGAATCATTTTACAACCAATGGATCACTCAAACATGGCAATTCAAAACAACTCCTAATTTAAATGCACACACATATGAATGCTTAATTATTTTTAAATGAAAAAGTTTTTGTTAACCCTAAATTGGGTAGATTTGATCTTGATTCACTTTGGATTAAGTTTTGGGATGTTACAATCCCCCAAGTGAGTTCAAGATCCAACCCAGCTCTGATACCTTTTGCATCCTTTGCATCTTTCATGTTGACAAATTTCTCCTTCATATGGTTTGCTTGTAATCATGTAGATGGTATTCTTCCACCTTGTGACAATCATGTTTCTTTGCTCTTGGATTTTGATGCTTTGTATGTTGCAACAAAAATGTTGAACAATTTCTCTTTCCGATGTTTTATGTGCAACCATAATGCCATTATGAGCATGTATTGTCATGAGAGCTTCCAAGTATCTCATATTGTTGTTGCAACAAACATAAGGACTACTTTATCTTTCATTTGGTTTGTTTGTAAACATGTTGTTTTTTCTTCCACTCATGATACACATAATTCAATGATCTTTTGTTTGGATAATTTGTGTGTGGCATCCAACATATTGAACAATTTATCTTTGTAATGGTTGGTTTGCACACATAATGATGTTGTTTTGTATATCCTTCCTCAGGTATTTTTGCTGAATTCTACTATTCTTGCATCAAGGATGTTGATCAAAATTTTAGTTCAATGCTATGTGTGCCACACTAAGATGTTTTATGGAGTTTTAGAGTTCCCACATTTGGATGATGTTCAAACAATTTCCGTGCACATAGGCCTTGCATATGCCTTCCATTTTCTATACATGAGTTGTAATAATAGTGTTGCGAACAAGAATAGACGTGCCACAAATGACATGATCCTCTTTCATGCGTGAAAATATCTTGCTTGGTGTTTGTTGTATGAAGGTACAAATGCATACGCGTCAACCTCTATGGACCTTGAGTTGACAAGATGAACTGTAGAGAGTTACCTATGGTTGCCCTTCAACAAGTTATCTCTACACCAAACGGTGACTTCCTTCTACTTGAGTACTCATGCTATAATCTTCATGAACTGTCTACTCTTTGAGTGTTGCTTCACTTTTGTTGTCAGATTTGTAGGCTTCATGGAAAGTGAAGGAACATTGAATAGTTGCCACAACAAGCTTCTCAAGGATGACTACATGATGAACCCCAGGATCAAGAATGTCTATCGACCACCTCTACATGATGATCATATAGAGTCGAGGATGACTATTTTCGAAGGGGGGAGCTGATGCAGCCCATCCTATGGATGCTACTACATCTACAACGCCAAGTCCGCAAGCTCATCCCCAAGTCACCCAAGAAGATGAAAAAGGAGCAGCCACCTCAAAAACCGGAGTCTCCTCCATCGACTACCTAGAGTCTCCGAACCGACCGGAGTATCCGGCCCGCACACCCCCGGAGTGTCCGGCCGCCCTCCGCTCGAAGCCATTGGCACGTCCATTCAGAAGACCGAATCGGAGGCAACCCTGACTCCTCCAAAAAGTCTGGCAGGACCGGACTGTTCGTCCGCATGCCCCGGACTATTCGGCCCACTCGCACCGTAGTGTCCAGCCTAAGTGATGGGTATGCGCGCCAACAACTAGGCCCTTGTCTCATGTACCAATCTATTCCGCCCCAAACCCTAGTTTTATGCCCAAACTACTCCATTCTGGTGGCTAGCCTATAAATAGAGCCCCCACCCCCTCATTGTATCCCTTAGGCATAGATTATAGACTAAAGACAACCCCCTTCTGGAATCTCTAGTTTTGCCTCATCCCCTTCTACCAAAGGGACCGGCTATCGTCACCACCTTGTTGGAGTTTTCATCATGCCTCCATCTTAGGCCTACGTTTGCAAGTGTGTGAGCTTAGTTTTCAAGACCCTCTCCTAGGTGTTCTTCCCTCTCCGCTTGGGATCAAGGGAGCACGTTGACCGATCTTTCCTTGTGAGGATTCTATCAGACTGGTGGCCACCGACGGAAGAAATTGACCTTGTATCGTGTGAGTTTTGCGTGTGTTCATTGTTTTCTTCGCGGGGTGTGAATCTGCTTCCTCTACCTTCTCCCATTCCCCTCCTTTCCCATCCATTTTACCACGAGATCCGTAAAGATCAGGCCACCCTTGAGGTCACCCCTCATCAGTGGCGCCCCAACATCATATTCCATAAGAGGTTCCACAAGGCAAGACTCTCCATCGACATACATCCTCTCGTGATCATCACCAACATCAAGAGGATACGAGACATCATCCAAGGCATCTTTTCCACCTTGAGAGAGCCAAGGTCCAAAATCTATTAGAGAGGTTGAAAAGCGACCTCGTCAAGTTCAAAAATGACATGGACGAAAACATCGCCAAAATTTATGAGCCAGCCTCAAGAAGGCACCACAAACACGAGAAGAGTTTCAAGGACAAGGATCATCGTCACGAGCGTCATGTGGATACCCAAGTCTGCCACCTACATCAAACTTCGGCAAGGCATGTCAATGACCTCCGTCGACACCATCATAAGGCACCTTCAACTACTAGTGCCATCACCAAAATGGCACCATGAGCAAGCCTTCTTCCACTCCATTAAGCTTCAATGCCAAAACTTGATGTCCTAGAGGACAAAGACCTCTACTTTGCCAAGTTGAACGAGTACGTCAAGAGGATGTCTACACAAGACAAGGTGGCCATGAAAAAGTATGAGCATGCTCCAAGTCAGGAGTCTACACTTCAAGATGGAGGAAGCCAAGACCACATATGTGATACAGTCGATCCAAGCACCACTCTCAACAACATGAGCCTACTTCCACCACTACTACAACATGGTGACATGACAGTCAAGCATGGATTTTCCCTTCAACCATGGATGCAACACCCTCGAATCGGCCCTATGCAAGTTTTAGCGCTTCCCGCCAAACCCGCATAGAAACGATTCAAGGACGCCCACCAGGAACTTTCGTGCGGGTGGAAAATGAAGTAATACCATTACACAACAGTCCTCGATGGGACCCACAGAACATATATATATACAACACGACTCCAAGAGTCAAGATTGCAGATATACAGTACAAAGATCCAAATCACCTTGAAAACGATACAACGTCCGAGTACGGACAAGATGCAAATGGGGCTAAGAGCCCTGAAGATTAACCAATGGCGTCCATAACCCTGCCTAGGCCAAGCCAGAAGGGTAACCCTGCTAACGACGTCGAGCTTAAACCTGCTAAAACAAAAGGGGTGCCGACAAAGGGAAAAGAAAAAAGAGGAGCGTCAGTACTGAGGCCAGTACACGGCGAGGCTAGAATTCGGCGGCTCTCGCCTACATAGGTATGGTGGATTGAAGCGGCAGCGCTGTCGTGGTGGTGTCACGGCAGATGCCATGTATAGGCTAATGGTGGGGACTAATACTCGCTAGGGGAATCCAGGGAGGGATAGTGACGTGATTCTCCACACAAGAACTCGTATCTATTTCCTTCCAAGGTTACAAGTGCTCCTAGAGCTGTATTGGCGAGAGGAGGAAGAAGGAACTCTCTTACTCTCACCCACAGATCTCACCTGAAACCCTAGACCACAACAGAATCGTCAAGAGACCAAAAAAGCCAACCCCTTCTACAGAAGCCCTAGCACCCCATTTATAGGGGAGGCTCGGTTTCTGCCTAGGGCATACGTGGAGGCATATTCCTAAGAATATGCCTCCTCCCAAAGTGGTAAGCCGACCGGGGTGCTTTTTCCCCCGCGTCACACATGCTTTAGCTACGTGAGCCACTGTGGCGCCTTCGTCAGCTGACACGGGCGTCGTCACGCTTGTCGGCCACGCCCCGGTGGTCCTGTCCTTGCTCGCTTCGCTCGGGCAGTGCGTACCGGGGCTCCTTTTGACCAGCGAGATTCCTTCCTTCTCCTAGAAGCTTGCTGCGACCTGGATGATGGTTCATCCGGCCACACCCTTTCCTGCATACATGTAAAACATACACTTCCGACTTACTGCTTAAGTCGGATGAGGCCTAGTTAGGCGAACGCCCCTAGGTCCGGATTACCCCGTGATTCGGCCTGCCTTGAGGTGACCCGGCCAGCACCTGCTTTGGCCTTGCCGAACCTTGGCTAACTCGGCCTTTATACCCCGGTGTGACCCTACCCGGGGTATCCCCCCAACATTAGTCCCCGAAGCTGGTATGGTCTTAGCTGCCTTGGCCGCTAAGGCCATACCAGGTTCAATTTTGTGCCCCGGTCATTGTCGCCGAGTTACCTCTATACTCCGGACTGCTTGGATTTACATTCCCTTCGCACAAGTCAAGTTTCCACTTGCCGGCCGGGTTACCACAGTTCCATCCTGGTCTTGCTTCCTTCTATCGTACGCTAACCCATGTGAAGGGTAATCATTATGTCGTCTTATTTTAAGGGACGGTACAGTAACTGCCGCAGTAATTGTTAGTTATCACTACGCGCGGGTCACGTCACGCCTGCCTCCTCGTTTACCGCATCAGTGCATCACATCACAGGACCCTCTCCGCCCTGTGGCCTTCCGTGTGGCTCCTTACTGATTGATCTGAACGGGTAATACACGGCCACAGCGTGTGGCCGGTCCACAGGGTGCGATCCCACTCACCCCTGATGGGAGTGGTTAAATAGCGGAGGAGCGCGTCCCTTAGGATTTTTCCGCCTCCGCTCCCCTCTGCCCGCTGCTATTCCTCTTCGTCTTCCTCGCGACCGCGCCGCCGCCAGCACTGCCAAAAAGCAGCGTCGCCGGCACTTCTCCGTTGCGCCTATGCGTCAGCGTCACTGCGACGCAAATCTCCTGCTACGGGTCCTTGTCAATCCAAGCCACTGTCCCACGCCGCCTCTAGCGCCAGCGAGGGCTTCGAGGAGCAGATGGCGGAAGAAGAACACGCCATTGCTGAACAAGAAATGGAGGAGGACGCCGCTGCTGTAGACCGCGGCGCATGGGCCGGCTCCTGGGTCTGCCAGGACGATCTGGACTGGCTCTACCGGACTAGACGCATCCCCGCCGGCGTCGCCGCTCGCCTCGCCTCCGCCGAGCTAGCTCCTTCACCAAATCCCGGGGAGTTCGTTGTGTTCCTGTCTCACTTTCAATGGAGCTTCGGACTGCCGGTGAGTGATTTCTTCCACGATTTGCTCAGTACCTACCATCTCCAGCCGCACCATCTTCCAGCCAATGCCATTACTTCTCTCTCTGCCTTCGCTTCTACGATCGAAGGCTCCGCCGGATTATGGCCCATGAAGGAGCTGTGGATCCGGTTTTTCGCCCTTCGTCGCAACGTTATTCCCGACATTCACACTGATCCGGAGGACAAGCGGCCCACTCAGTTCGAAGCGGCCTCCATTTCACCCCGGAGGTTCTCTATTTTCCCCCGGGTCACAGGGCTAGAATCCTGCAAAGGTTGGGCCCGGACGTTCTTTTACGTCCGGAACACGGGCACCGAAGATTTGATCCGGTTGCTCCCCTATACACCGGGTCCGCCGAATACGGATCTGTGGGACGCCGTTCCCAGGAAACCTACGGCCCTGGCCAACCAAGTGAACAAAAGGTTCGCGGAGCTGCAACGAGGATGCAATGATCACTTTCGTGCGCAACCGAATCTCCCGTCTCCAGAAGCGCACCCACAAGGTGTGCCACATGAGCTACGGCCGCGATCCCAACCGTACTTCATCTTTCGAACTGAACAACACGGAGATCTTTCGCTGGGTTAAGGCTCTCTTCACCACTCATAAGGACATCTCCTCTGACTGGACTTGGGGGATTGAGCATTTCTGCCGTGACCGGCTTCCTCCTTCGGTAAGTTTCATGTTGCAAACTTACCCCGGACTAAACACGTGTCTGTTATTGTTGCATTTTTTACTCGTTTGTTTACTCTTTTCCCCAGCTATTCCTTCAGCAGACGCTCGAGGACGGCACCAATCCGACCCTTAAGTGGGCACCAGACCGGGCAACTTCGGACGAGGAGGAGCCGGACCAAGAGATGTTTCTCCCCATGACCGACGCCACGAAATGACCCACGGGTAACTTCTCTTCTGCTAGAGATTGGCCCGATGATGAAGATTACTCAGATATCGAGATAATTGAACCCTTTGAGGCTGTCCCCCTTTCTTTTTCTTTTCCGCCATCAGCTCACCCCGGTGGTCATATCCACGAGGATCCTCCCCTCGCTATGGACGAGCCAGTTCCGGTGGCGTCGAAGAAAAAGCGCGGACCTTCCTCAAGCTCTTCCTCCGGACCTTCCCAGCCCGTTAAAAGGCGAAAGAAGGCCCCAACACGAAGGGCTCGGAAACCTAGAGCAGCCGAAACCTCGGATGCGTAAGTCCTTCTTCCTTCTGTAACTCGTTCTTCCTTACTTCGTTGTAATTTTTCTTCTGACGTTACTTGATTTCAAAGGGCTCCGGTGGAGGTCCCTCAAAGTGGATCCAGTATATCATCACCTCTCCAGGCTAGCCCTTCACCCCGTCGTGACGATGAGTCACGCCCGCTGAGCCCTATTCTGGAGAGCTCTGTGGCCGCTCCAGGTCGTCCTGGGGCGGGGGGAACTGGCCCAGCCAGAGCAACGGCACCCACTACCTCGGCAACGCCACAACCAGCAGCCAATAAGGCTACCTTGATTCCAGCATCTATTCCAGTACCAGCAGCCAAACTAGCACCAACTCCAACCTCGGCAGCAGCACCAACTCCGGTAGCGAAAACATCAGCGCCGACACCAAGTCCAGCAACGAGAGTACTAGAGCCCAGTTCCTCTGCATCTTCCGAGTCCTCTCAACATCGGTAGGGAAAAACCGCTGCTACGGCTTCTTCTTCCCAGCAAGCCAAGCGCAAGAAGATGCAAGACGCTCCCAAGCCCAGTGCTACCGAAGCCCAACAGTTGGTTCTGCACACCAGCCCCGCCCTTGCCTTGGTGGAGAGGAAGGAAGCACATGCTAAGTGTTTGGTGACGCCTCATATGCCCACAGGTGAACGGTACCCCCCCGAGCCTGATGGAGTTTGTCATGAACTGGAACAAGGCCGAGGTAGTCCATGAATCTGATCAGGTGAATACCGCCGCCAAGGCCATTAACCTCGCTGGACGAATGATGGAGGTACGTCGTTTCTCTTTTGCAAATTGTAGATAATAACCATTAGTCCCCGAGCCTCCGGGGGAGTAACTTGTTACTCGGCCGGATGCTCTTTTATAGAAATAACGTAGCTCCATGATAACTTCGAATATGCACACACCGAAAGCCGGGTTAAGTTCCACTTGGCCCGGATTTTAGTACACTTCGAACATGCACACACCTAGAGTCGGGTTAAGTTCCACTTGGCCCAGATTTTAGTACACTTCGAATATGCACACACCTAGAGCCGGGTTAAGTTCCACTTGGCCCGGATTTTAGTACACTTCGAACATGCACACACCTAGAGCCGGGTTAAGTTCCACTTGGCCCGAATTTTAGTACACTTCGAATATGCACACACCTAGAGCCAGGTTAAGTTCCACTTGGCCCGGATTTTAGTACACTTCGAACATGCACACACCTAGAGCCGGGTTAAGTTCCACTTGGCCCGGATTTTAGTACACTTCGAACATGCACTAGGCTGACTTAAGTTTCTGTATCTCTTTTAGGTGATCACCAACCGCCGAAGTGCTGAATTCCAGTGCTTGTCGGATACGCACAAAAATCTTCGCACGAAACAAGCTGCACTCATCGCGGAGTACGAGAAAAGGGGTAAATTTCTTTCTTTAACACTCCTTCATTTCCCTTCCACTTCATTTGCCGAACTGATCTGATTGTTCGGTTTCCGCGGCTGGGGTGGAAGCTGAAAACAAAATAATGCGGAAGAACCTGGAGCAGATCAAGGGTACGTCCTTCTTGTCTGGCTTTACCGTGGTTTCCATCGGCTTTCCTCCTTGGCTCGGCAAACATTCATTCCTCGGCGCTGCTGGGCCAATGCACTATTTCAGCATTGCTTGAAGATAGTGTGCCTGTGCCTGACGTGATGCTACATTTTCTCGAACAAGCAGGGCAGCACCAAGCCGAACTGAAGAAGAAAGATGATGAGCTCGCCCTCCTCCGGACCAAAGATGATGACATAGCCAAGCTCAAAGCTGAAATGGCTAAGATGAAGGCGCAGCACCAAACCGAACTGAAAAGGGTTGGCCAGGACTACACCGAAGAACGCGAGCGCCTCAAACTCCAAAGTGCTAAAGACCGTGAGCTTCTTCAGGAAGCCGAGGTCAAACTTGAGTCGGCAAATGCTGAGCTCGAGCAACTTTGGAAGAGGCGTGATGCTTGCATCAAGGAGTTGACCCGGATCCACAGTCACATCTCACGTAACTTATTTTTCTTTATCCGCCTTATTTCTCTGGGTTACTTCATATGCCTTGTTTTCTCAACTTTGTCCTTTGCCTTGTTTCCCAGGCCACTTTCCAGAGGGTACTGCCATTACAAGTGCTGCTGTCGCCAATTTCCGCTGAGAAAGGGGTACTCCGGTCGCTCGTGAGGGTGAGAGCATTCCCTTTGACATGGAGGACCTATTGGTCAGCCTATCGTCTCGCGTGGAAATTATTAAGAACTACGGTACGGACCTCCTCGATGTTTCAGTCCGGGTCTTCAACACCTTCTGGCCCACCGATGATGCTCCGGAAAGAGTGACACAGCTCGCTGAAAGGCTTTCGGAGATCGAGACCCAGCTCGACCTCTGGCGAGAATCCGCTGGACGTGTTGCAGCCGATACCGTCCTTCACCACATTTTGACGTGGTACGAGAAGATAGATCTCAGCCTCCTCACACGCCTGCGCACCGGGTCCAAATGGACAGATGACCCGGAGTGGGTAGCTCGGCGCCAGGCTTGTGCCCACAGCCTCATCGAATATGCCCCATTCATGAATGGACTGAGGGTCCGAGCTTCCTAGAAGCCGCAGGTGAAGAGGAAGTTGAGAACATTGAAGATGACTCGGGTGATGACGAGGAGGACACTGCCTCGGATATCGAAGAGGGCAATGATGATGCCGAACTTCCTCCTGCTGCTCCCTAAGTAAAAACACTTGAAAATTCATGAGATCCCCGGTATGCCGGGTGGAATTGTATTCCAAACACATGTGATATTTTTCTACTGAGTACTTATGCCGGATTTAACTTGGGCGTAGTCCCAGAGTTTCTTTTTCTTGTTTGTTCAATCTTTTGGCTCGGATCGTGTCTACCTTGATTCGGTTTTACAACTTACGAATCCGAGCTTCAAGAATTGTCTTAACAGTACTGGGAAACTTTTAGACTTAGCACCAAAATAAAACTGCATAATAACTTGAAAATCAACACGGGGCTAGTCCGAAACAAAAACGTCAGCTCGAATAAATTCTTTTCCTTAGTCGTTTTTCATGTGCTACGCAATTCCAAACTTGTTCTCTTGCTTGCCATGAAGCCAATTCTTATTGGACAGCAGCAAGTCGAAGAGTTGGGTTTTTCGTGCTCACACACTACTAATACGAGTTAAGTAGAATAACTTACTCCAGCTGACGTGCAGAAAATATCAAACATTATTAAGGCAGTCCCCGAGTTACTGCTCGAGGTGCCAACATTTTATTGATAGGCTCATTGCCGACATACATCCCGACATATGAGATAACCCAGATACATACACTTCTTAGCTAGGTGTATAAAGGCCGAAGTAGAACTATGTTCCATGGTCGCTTTGATTCTTCTCCGGACCTGTCCGCCTTGTTTTTTTCCCGTGGCTTTGCATCTATAAGGTAGTAAGAATCGTTGTGCAATGCTTTGTTCACGATGAACGGCCCTTCCCATGGGGGGATAATTTATGCATTCCCGTAGTACGTTGTACCAACCGGAGCACCAGATCGCCTCCCGAAAGACTCGGGGGCACACTTTTCGGCTATGATAGCGTCAGAGATTTTGCTGATATATGGCGGATCTGGACAATGCCAGTTCTCTCGCTTCTTCCAACAGATCAACATCATTTTGCCGGGCTTCTTGCACTTCGGCTTCTCTGTATTGGGTGACCCTAGGCAAATCATGCTCTATGTCGGCTGGTAATACAGCTTCTGCCCCATATACCAGAAAGAACGGCGTATAGCCTGTTGATCGATTCGGAGTTGTTCTTAAACTCCATAGTACCGCTGGTAGTTCTTCTATCCAGCACCCCGCTGATCTTTGCAGCGGCTCAATGAGCCGGGGTTTTATCCCGGATAATATTAATCCGTTGGATCTCTCCACTTGCCCGTTCGATGCGGGGTGGGCTACCGAAGCAATGTCAAGCCGGATCCTCTTGTCCTGGCAGAAACGAGCAAATGCTCCTTCCGCAAAATTTGTGCCATTGTCAGTTATGATACTGTGTGGATAACCGTACCTCAAGATGATATCTTTGAGAAACGTTACGGCCGTAGCTCCATAACATTTTCTTATAGGCTTTACCTCAATCCACTTCGTAAACTTATCCACCATTACCAAAATGTGAGTCATATTTCCCCTTGCTGGTTTGAACGGGCCCACCATATCCAAGCACCATACGGCAAATGGCCAAGTGATTGGGATTGTCTTGAGTTCCGACATTGGAATATGTGTCTTGGTAGCGTACCTCTGACAACCATTACATTTTCTCACCAGATCTTCTGCTTGCTCTAAGGCATTTGGCCAGTAGAATCCGTGTCGGAAAGATTTTGCTACCAAGGCTCGGGATGAGGCGTGATGCCCGCATTCCCCCCGATGTATATCTCGGATGATTGCAAGTCCTTCTTCCGGGTCAACACACTGCTGGAGGACATTGGTCACACTTCTTTTGTATAACTCGGAATTGATGATCGTGTAGGCCTTTGCCCTCCTCTGTGTTTCTGCCTAGGGCATACGTGGAGGCATATTCCTAAGAATATGCCTCCTCCCAAAGTGGTAAGCCGACCGGGGTGCTTTTTCCCCCGCGTCACACATGCTTTAGCTACGTGAGCCACTGTGGCGCCTTCGTCAGCTGACACGGGCGTCGTCACGCTTGTCGGCCACGCCCCGGTGGTCCTGTCCTTGCTCGCTTCGCTCGGGCAGTGCGTACCGGGGCTCCTTTTGACCAGCGAGATTCCTTCCTTCTCCTAGAAGCTTGCTGCGACCTGGATGATGGTTCATCCGGCCACACCCTTTCCTGCATACATGTAAAACATACACTTCCGACTTACTGCTTAAGTCGGATGAGGCCTAGTTAGGCGAACGCCCCCAGGTCCGGATTACCCCGTGATTCGGCCTGCCTTGAGGTGACCCGGCCAGCACCTGCTTTGGCCTTGCCGAACCTCGGCTAACTCGGCCTTTATACCCTGGCGTGAACCTACCCGGGGGTATCCCCCCAACAAGCGTAGCATGCACTAAACAACCTATAGAGACTCGGTAAAACTGGTGGCTATTAGAGAGGGATAAGAAAGATCTATTCAGATCCAACCTGATACTAACACCAAACATACCCATCCTGGTATTTCCCCCTCGAGACCAAACGAGGAAGTCGGACCAAGGAACTCACACAGTTGGCAATTTTACTCATTCCGTTATAGTTGCAGCACTTACTAATCAGATATAGATAGCATGAGTCATCCTGAAGTATAAGTAGTGGGCAGTTTTAATTAACCATTATGTGGTAGTTGGAACATTTACTAGTCAGATATAATTATCCTGAGGAATCCCAAAACCCAGCAGTTGTTGGCACTTTTATCACATTCCATTGGAGTTGCAATACTTACTAGGCAGTTATAGTATGACACATATCACCACAGATCCACCAGTTGTTGGCATTTGTATTATCCATTCATTGTAGTGAAGCTGATTACTAGTCACATATTAAGTCAAATTTATAGCACTGCTTTAGTTATGCTTGTCTATGGTCGAGATACCGTGCTCCAAGTCGTCGATAACCGCGGACACGGCTTTCAGAAAGATTTACCCTGCAGGGGTGCACAAATAGCAACACACACATGATCAACCTCGGAAAAACCAAATCAAAACCCAATGAGGCTTTCACGACAAAGCAATCACAGGATTCATAAAATATTTCAGGGGGCCACCCCACTAAGCTACCCGCAACGAAGTTGGCCGGCTCCGAGATGGACCCAGGGTTTGTGACAATGGTTGTAAACGACTGGGAACCCGAAAGTGTGACTGGGCTTGTCGATACCGCGAAAACATTCCATGTTACAAAATAGTACAGGTGCTCCACGCACAATCGTAAATAAAGCAGTAAGCATGGCATAAGTACAGGATACTAATAAAGCCCCAAACTACTTGTGGCCCCAAGAAATAATAAATGAATCAAGCTCTGGCTAAGGGGGATTCATAGAGTCTCCCGTATGTCGATAGTGCGAATAGTCAAGGAACAGGTATCAAGTACTCGGGGTCCTATGGCACACAAGTGAGCGTGGAAGAACCAAATAACGTCTATTGCCCACTGATGCCTCTGCATTAGTTATATCTTGCAATTTAATAGTTGTATTTAAAGTCATGATCATCTCTACCGTAAACATCTGCCAGCATTCCAACAATTGTGGTACTTGACAACACGAGATTGCACCTGAGCAAGCAACTACGACTCGCAAGGCTAGCTATCTACCAAACACAGGTAATAGGTGGTGTCCAAAGCAATATAGAGGCTGCACGGGATATAACTGGTGTACGGAAACTAAAGCATCACGACACGGATAGCAATAGATCAATAGGAGGAAATAAAGACTATAAATGCAAAATAGGTAGAAGGGGGAGAGATGCTCGCCTGGGGAACACTGCCGAAGGTTCATATCCAGAGAACTTGTCGACACTCGCATCAACTCATCGGCCTAATCCGCGAAGAAGCAAACACTAGAAGAAACACCGGATGCAATATTTAATACTACGACAGAAGATCTGGCATGCTTATGATATGATGCAGATGCGGTGCAATTAGGAAATATTAAGCAGAACCGGGGTCCCGACAATTAATTAGACGGTTCCAGTTATTTAACTACCCCGCAATTTAAATGTTGTATTAACAAGGCGAAACATGGCATCGGTTTGCTACACCAATTTAAATGGAGTCCGGAATAAGACTAGAATAGCCCGCATATAGACTCCATATCTAATTTAGGTGAATCGACTATTTAACCCAACCCACCAGATGACATGTATGCAAGCATGATGATTTAATGATGCGACAGGTATATGTCATATTATAAAAATAGAGGCTTAGGGTCACACATCTGGGTTCGGAAGATCTTGGTTCCAGGGGTTCGGGGTTCAACAGGGTTCGACGGGGAACGAGGTTCGGACTCCGGGGTTCAGGGTCTTCGGATCTGTGAAGGAGATCATGGCGTTCCGAGGAGAAGATCTTGGCGTGCCGAGGGTTCAGTCTTCGGATCCCGGGAAGGAGGTCTTGCGGTTTCCGTGTCTTCGGTTCCATGAAGGAGTGCTTGCCATCCGTGATGGCGAACTCGATGTCCCGAGAAGAAGATCTTGTTGCACCGGCGGAGTCCTAGGATGGAGAACTTGTTGTTCCGAGGGTTCAGCGTCAAGGGTTCATCGGGTTCGGGCCTCGAACTCCAGGATCGGTCTTCGGGTCCGAGAAGGAGATCTTGGGTTTCCACAGAGAACTTGGTTCGGCATCGGTCTTGATTGTAGATGATCTTGGCGACAACATGGTTCACCGGGCGACATCACGTTAACAGGAGTACCTCCACTATATCTCAACAGGATATAGTAGCGTCAACGAGCAGCAGCTGTTGGCCGGGACAAACACCGAGACACAAATGACCAGAGCAAGGCAGTAGCGCTCACGCGAGGTGGAGGTGCTCGAGGACGCACGACGCGGCGGCTCTCAGGACGCGCGGGTAGACAAAGCCGACGCGCGTACGCGAGGCACTGGTGGCGCCTGGCTTGGCGAGGAAGAGGACGGCGACCGGTGCGGCACAGAGACGAGGCCTGCTAGGCGCCAAGGCAGGGCGTGGGCGAGCACGGGTCGCCGGCGCCGGACACGGAGGAGACAGGGCGTCGTGGGCGCACGCCTGCGGAAGGAGGGTGACCTTGCAACGACGGCGTGTTGCGGGGACGACCGAGCAGGTGGGGGCCGGCTTGATGTAGAGGGCCAACGCGATGCAGCGGCTCAGCATCTGGCGCAGGGCGTCTCCGGCGGTGAGGCGGAGAGAGGCCCGGTAGAGGCCGAGGCGGGAGGATGGCGTAGCCGGCGACGGCACTCTGCTTGGTGGGGAGGCAGGGTGAGGTCGACTCGGGCCGGAACGGGAAGGCACCGGCGGTGGACGACGGGTCAGTCGATGAGGACGTCGGCGTGGCCGGGCTCCGCGACACGGAGACGGAGGAGACAGCACCGGGGTGGAGGGCGACCGGCGAGGCGGGAGCCCGCGGTTGCTGGCGGGGGGGCGTGGAAGGCGGCCGGGTAGGTGGCGAGGAGGGCCTAGGGAAGGCTGGCGGCAGGGTAGGTGGCGAGGAGGCGCGGACGTGCGGGCGGAGAACACGAGGTGGTCGGGAGCGTGTTGGTGGTGGGGAGGTGGGGCCAGGCGCGTGGGAGTGCGGCAGGTGGGGATGGGAGCGGGGGTTGGTGGAAAGAGCGATGGAGTGTGTAGTGGGGGTCGCGCAGGCGGGGTGGACAGGCACGGGATCCCGAGGCGGGGCCAGGGGATGGAGGACTGGCCAGGGTGGCGGGTGGAGGCTGGGGTTGTCGGTGGGAGTGGGTCAGGTGGGGACAATAGGGTGACGTGGTGCGCTGCGAGTGGAGGGAGTGAGGTGGCTGTGTGGGGTGTTGCGCGAGTGGGCGTGTGTGTGCGGGTTGTGTGTGTGCGTGTCGTGTGTAAGGGTAGGGGTAGGTGGTTGAGAGCGGGAGGGAGTGCTGGTGGGTGCGTGGCCGGGTGGTGGCGGCGGCTGTAGGTGGGAGTTGGTGGGGTGTTGGTCTAGATTTTAGGGTTAGGGTTTGGGGGTTGTTTAGTTGGGCCGGGTAGTAGACTGCTGGCTTGCTGGGCTTTTGGCCTGGCAGGCTGGCGGTCTCCCCGGTCTGAAAGAAATAGTTTTATTTATTTTTGTTTTGTCTGAAATAGTCTTTTGTAAATATTTTGTAGACAAAATAAAATATCCGGAAGAGGCCGGGGTTTTAATTTGAAATAAAGACAGGGGATATTTAGAAAACAAATATAGGCTTTTAGAAAATAGTTTCAAACAAACATATGCATGATGATGATGATGCTCAAATGCAATGTGGCATGATGACATGAGCATGCGGTCATGATGATGCAATGCACAAAAACACAGTGATTTTCTAGTAGTGGTTTTAGCGGGATGCCACAATGGAGGCGAGCGATGACCACATGATGGCATGCAATTTTGGCAACCACAAGGTCGAGAATGGTCAGCATGAGATTTTCCCTTCACTAAAGGAGGCACATGGAGTTGCGAAAAGTGAGCTTATCCCTATATTCTTGAGTGATGATGTGGTACCAATCCCAGTTGAGTATTAGAGCCACTTAGCCCACTTGAGTGAAAGCAACAATGAGATGAGAGCACATGCAGCCCGTCCTACGGACACTTCTACATCTACACCAACAAGTCCCCCAAGTGGACCCATGACTCGTGCCCGAGCCAAACTCCTACAAGCTAAGGTGAACTCGCTCCTCTCCTCGTGCCAATTTGATACCTCCTTGGAAGGTATGCTACTTCATGCAACTACCCAATGCATCATCAGGTACAAAGCCTCGACACATCACCAAGCACCCAAGGATGGTGAACAAGGAGCAGAACATGAAGCAAACGCTGCTGGAGCTGCTCAGACCGGAGTCTCCGGTCTGCGCACACCAGAGTCTCCGGCCTGCCAAAGTCTCCGGCCTGAAGACACCGGAGACTCCGGCCCTCTCTCCGGTCTGACCCCCTGCACCAGGCCCTGCGACAGACTGACGACCCCTCCGGAGGCTGGTCCGGAGACTACACCGGATTCTCCGGTCTAGACCGGAGTCTCCGGACCACCACACCGGAGTCTCCAGTCCGACCGTCACCAGGCATGAAAAGGCCTTTGGGCCTTCGGCCCATGTACCCTTTAGTCCGTCCAAAACTTGTCTTTTATTCCTAAAGTACCCCTGTTTAAGTGGTTGGCCTATATATAGTCCCCCACATCCATTGTAAACCATAGGCATGATTTTGGAATTAGTGGAAACCCCTTTGTGGATCTATCTAATTCTTGCCTCATGCTCCTTGACTAAGGAGCACCAATATCCCCAAACCTCGTTGGAGTTCGCATCGTTCCTCTGCGTTGTACAAGGCCTAGGCATCGGTGTCCCTTTGCCTAGACGTTAAGATCTCACCGAGTCTCCAATCTCGCCGTGTCAGTTCAAGAGAGAATCCTCCGCCCGGCACCGATCCTAGGGATTGTGCCAGACCGGTCACCACCGGCGTGAGCTATTGGTGTGTATCGTGGTTTTGCGTGTGTGTGTTCATCGCGTTCTTCTTGTGTGCGTTCATCGTGTTCATCCTCCCTTCCTCTCCCCGCACTCCATCCTCGATTTGAAAGGGAATCGTGAAAGATCAGGCCACCCTAGAGGTTTGACCTCAACATATTGGTATCAAGAGCTTCGTTGCTCACGATTTCCCCCACAAATTTTTCTTCTATCCACAAAAAATTTGAAAAAACCCAAAAAACAGCCCAAATTTGCCTTTGGATCGATCTCTTGATTTGGAGTGTTATTTATGGTTTTGATCCGACCAAACCTTGTCTTAGGTGTTGGTCCAGCTTTATCCTGCGTTTTCCCAGCCTAATTTGGCCAATTTTTCGCGGATTTGAGGACCCAAGGCGTGGATTTCCGCTCAAGAACACGAGTAGTTCGCGATCTGACTCCAGACCGGAGTCTCCGGCCTGCACACCGGAATATCCGGCCTACACCGGAGTCTCCGGCCTACCCACACCGGAGTCCCCGGCCTGGACCGGAGTTTCCGACCTGAAACCCTGGAGTCTCCGGCCTGACGCCTGATTTTGATATTTTTGCCTCTAATCTTGCATTGGCTAATTTCTCCTTGTTTGTTTGTGCATGTGTGTGTGTCGTCAACTAACAACAAACTTCCGCATCGACAACTCCCGCGCTCATCGACACCACGGCCCGCGAACATCATCCCGCACCACCGACGCCAAGTTCATCACCAAAGAAGGTATAACTTGCGTCACCTTGTTAACCCCTATCTTCCTTTGTGTGTACCTATCCTATGAGAGTGGCTCATCTTGTGTTGGCTTGAGCATTGTGCATTTGTCCTTGGATAGTGAGAGTGCAAGAGCAATATCAAGTGTGACTAGGTAGCATCAAGGGAGAGCAAAAAAAAATATAATACAAAAGAAAGAAAAAGATACAAAGAACAAAGCAAAAGAAAAATAGTCTCCCATTGCCAAAGAGAGTCTCAAAGCTTGTAAGCAAGAGAGAAAGAAGAGCGCCCAAGGCAAGTGCACAAATCTGTTGCTCATTTTTCCTCTTTGCAAACGAGCCATAGTCTCTCCTTGCATTGCCACGACAACGAGCTTAGTCTTCATTAGGACTTTTTGTTTGCTCATTTTCATAGTCGTGTCAATCCCAACTTTCTCCAAGTGTGTGTACATAGTCGTAGGTTCCCGTCACCCTTTTGAGTTGTTGACCTTCCCCTTTGACTTGAGTTTTGTTGGATTTTACCCACATTTGACTATCCCTTTTCTTTTGGTTGGTTCTTCGGCTTTCCACAATCCTAACCTACCACCAACAAGCTTTTGAGAGTTAGTTCTTTCTTTAATGTGAGTTTTCTTTGTAATTCCACTTTGCACGCTTATAGCTCTCATTTGTGGTTTCTAGTTTGGTGCAATCCCGAAGGTGAGGTACAAGGCTAACACCACCATATTCCACTTTCATATACAATACTTGTGTGTTTTGCATGATGGATAGGCACGGTGAGTCGAGCCAACCACCTCCCCAAGAAGAAGATCAAGGTCCGTACATGACGCGTGCAAGTCACTTCATCGTCTGCCACGAGTTCCGTGAATGTTGCTAAGCCCTTGAGACGCGACAAGATGAACAATTTGGCGAGACGCAAGCCGAGTTCAAGAACATCGACAACCGCTTTGATGGCCTCGAAAGGCAAATGCAAGCAATGCATCACAACTTCGGCCACTAAAATGAGTCGCTTCAACGCTCAGTCGCCGAAACAAATGACAACCTTCGACGCCTCATCAACAGAATGGCAAGACCATGTTCACGTGCTTCAAGCTCTTCAAGTTCTTCGCGTCGTCATGCACCTTCGCAACAAGATCTACCTCCAAGTGTTCCAAGACGCAATGACGCCCCCGTGGTTGAAGATGGAACCTCTTCGAACTATGTACTTTCCCCATGGCACGCCGCAATGTCAAGCTATGATGGTGACCTCTCTTCAAGGCCACGAGCAAGGAAAGAAGCACACCGTCATCATGCAAGGGCACTAGTGACCCAACAAGAGCAACCACAAGAGGAACCGCAAGTCTACCACCACCGACCGCGGCACATACTTGACACAACGAGTGATGACTCCAGTTTAGAGAATCAAGCACGTCATCAGCGTGAAGCTCTCCAAGATCCTCCTCCTCGTCATCAACGTCATGAACGTCAACAACGACACCATGGTCATCACGAGGCGCCTCCTCCACATCAACAAAACCTGGAGCATCAAGTGATACAAGTTGAGCGACACCCACCACGTCAAGAGGCTCATGACCATGCTCTTCGCCGTGAGGCCCATGTGCCTAACCAACATCACCAACCGAGGAACGAGCCTCCTCTTCGTCATCAACCGTGTCAAGAGGCTCCACACCCTCGCCACCATGAGGCTCAAGCACCTCAACAAGAATACCAAGAGAAAGCTCCGCAACAAGGACGCAAGAACCAAGTTCCACCTCCCCAACTACAAGATCATCAACAAGGTCACCAAGCTCGTTGCAATGACCGCAAACGATGAAGAAACTTTTGGCAAGCTCAAGTTCACAATGCCCACGTTCACCGGATCCAATGACCCCGAAGAATACCTCTCGTGGGCACTCAAAGTCGACAAGATCTTCCGCATGCACAACTATAGCAACGAGAAGATGGTCGCCATGGCTTCGCTAGAGTTTGATGATTACGCCAACCTTTGGTGGGAACAAGTTCAAGTTGCTCGTGATGCAAGACAAGAACCGCCAATCACAACTTGGCATGACATGAAGGCTCACATGAGATCCCGGTTCGTCCCCGCACACTACACGCGTGACCTCTTCAACAACCTTCAAGCGTTTCATCAAGGGACAAAGACCGTGGAAGAGTACTTCAAGGAAATGGAACTCACCTTGATTCGCGCCAACATTGATGAGCGCATGGAGCAAACAATGGCACATTTCCTTATTGGGTTGAACCACCCAATCAAGTGCATCATCGAGTTCCAAACCTACAACGACATGGTTGAGCTTGTGCATATAGCAACAAAGGCTGAACGTCAAGTGCAAGAGGATATCAAGTACAACAAGCCCAAGACGTACTTCACATACAAGCAAGCTTCAACCGCTACACCAACAACTTTCAATGGAAGCTCATCAAGTACCTCCAAGCCTTCCTTCAAGCCCACTCTTCCTCAAGGAAAACTGCCCCCAAGTGGCAAGCAAGGAAAAAGTGATACACCTTTCAACGGTGAATGCTACAAGTGTGGAGGTAAAGGACACAAGTCGGCCGAATGTGGAAACAAGAAAGTCTTGTTCATCCATGACAATGGTGATGAAGAGTACTTGAGTGAAGATGAGTTTGATGCCCGTGTCAAGGAAGCAATGGCAAGGCAACGAGTGGAAGATGATCAGGAACTCCTCATGTGTGAACATGACGCAAGTCCATCGCTTGTCGTCACAAGGATCTTGACCAGTCAAGCACAAGAGCATGAAGACCAACGCTCCAATATCTTCCAAACACGAGCCAGCATTAATGGAAAATCTATCAAGGTGATCATTGACGGAGGGAGTTGCCACAACCTTGCTAGCACTGAGTTGTCTGAGAAGCTCAACCTCACCCTCCATCCACACAAGCACCCCTACCACGTGCAATGGCTAAGTGACCAAGGGTCCGTGAAGATCAAGCATACCGTATCGGTCTCCTTCGCCATTGGTCCTTACAAAGATACGGTGGAGTGTGATGTGGTTCCTATGACAGTTTGCCACATACTTCTTGGTCGACCGTGGCAATTTGACAAGGCTGCTCAACATGATGGTCGCACCAATGTATACACATTCAAATGGCTCAACGAAACATGTGTTTTGCAACCGATGACTCCTAGCCAAATAATTGCGGACAATGCAAAGGCTTTAGCGAGGGCGCAAAGCACAACACCTACTTGTGAGAAGAGCGGTGAAAGAGAGAACCACCTCATAGTGAGTGAGAGCCACAAGCCAAATTCGAGTGGAAAAACTAAGAGTGTTCTCCTTGCCACCAAAAGTGAGAGAGAGATGTTCGGAACAACCCATCCATCTTGCACTATGTCCTCCTTTGCAATGGACTAGCGCAAGGAACTAACGAATTAACCAATGTTCCTCCATCTTTGATGAGTGTTTCGCAGCAATTCAAGGATGTGTTCCCTGAGGAGCTTCGACATGGACTACCTCCTCTTCGCGGCATAGAACATCGCATTGACCTCATCCCTAGTGCACCACTTCCCAACCGCGCCGCTTATCGCGCGAACCCGGAGGAGACAAAGGAGATTGAACATCAAATCAACCAACTCGTCTCCAAAGGTTTGATCCAAGTTAGCACTAGCCCAAGTGTCGTACCCTTAATTCTTGTTCCAAAGACGGATGATACGTTACGGTTATGCATGGACTGCCATCCAATCAATGTTATCACCGTACGTTATCGATATCCCATACCACGTCTCGATGACATGCTTGATGAGTTGTGTGGAGCCACTATTTTTTCGAAAATTGATCTTCGTAGTGGTTACCATCAAATACGCATGGCTGAAGGTGATGAGTGGAAAACCGCCTTCAAGACCAAACTTGGTCTCTATGAATGGTTGGTTATGTCCTTTGGTTTGTCTAATGCCCCATCCACCTTCATGCGCCTAATGAATCATATCTTGTGCTCTCTCATTGGAAAAAGTGTTGTTGTCTATTTCGATGATATTCTTGTTTATAGCAAATCACTTGAGGACCACATAACACATGTCAAGGAAGTTTTGCAAATCCTTCGACATGAAAAGCTTTATGCTAATCTTCCCAAGTGCAATTTTCCTAAAGACAAGTTGATTTTTCTTGGATTTGTTGTTTCTTCGAAGGGAATTGAAGTTGATGTTTCCAAGGTAAAGGACATACGAGATTGGCCCATCCCAACAAATGTGAGTGAACTCCGAAGGTTTCATGGGTTGGCCGGTTTCTATCGTCGCTTTGTGAAAGACTTTTCGATCATTGCTTGTCCCCTTAATGAATTGACCAAAAAGAATGTCACCTTCATGTGGGGCAAAGCACAACAAAAAGCTTTTGATGACCTCAAAAAGAGGCTCACCGAAGCACCTCTCCTTGCATTACCGGATTTCACAAAAACTTTTGAGATAGAGTGTGATGCTAGTGTTATTGGCATTGGAGGAGTCCTTATGCAAAACGGACGTCCTATAGCCTACCATAGCGAGAAACTTGATGGTGCTCGCTTTAACTATCCGATTTATGAAAAAGAGCTTTTTGCTTTAGTTCGTGTCCTCCAAGTTTGTCAACACTACCTTTGGCCCAAGGAATTTATCATACATTCCGACCATGAGTCATTGAAATATCTCAAAGGCCAAGCTAACTTGAGCAAGAGACACGCTAAGTGGGTTGAGTTCATGGAGTCTTTTCCTTACATTGTCAAGTATCAGAAGGGCAAAGATAATGTAGTTGCGGATGCATTGTCCCGCAAACATACAAGCCTTCTTACGAGACTTGAAATCAACGTGTTGGGTCTTGAGGAAATAAAATATTTGTATGCTTCTGACCCGTTCTTTGAACCAATTTTTGCAAAGTCCTCCAATGACAAAGGAGTTGATGATTTCTATTTGCATAAGTGCTTTCTATTTAAACAAAACAAGCTATGCATTCTTAAGTTGTCGCTTCAAGTTTTGATCCTCCAAGAATCTCATGGTGGAGGCCTCATGGGTCACTTTGGTCGCAACAAGACATTGGACATGCTCTACAATCACTATTTTGGCCCAAGATGAAGCGTGACGTGGAGCGCTACATTCAACGATGCACGACATGTGTTCAAGCTAAGTCGAAAGCTAATCCCTATGGTCTTTATATGACATTGCCTATTCCTCATACACCTTGGTCCGACATTAGCATTGATTTCGTGTTAGGATTGCCTAGATCTAAGCATGGTCATGATTCTATATTTGTTGTTGTGGATCGTTTTTCCAAAATGGCACACTTCATACTGTGCCATAAGACCGACGATGCTTCACATGTTGCCAATCTGTTTTTCAGGGAAATTGCCCGTCTTCATGGTGTCCCAAGGACAATCGTCTCCGACCGCGACGTCAAATTCATGAGCTACTTATGGAAGACCCTCATGGCCAAGCTCGGCGTCAAGCTCCTCTTTTCATCCACATCGCATCCTCAAACTGATGGCCAAACCGAACTTGTCAACCGAAGCCTCAGAACTCTCCTACGTGTGCTGATCAAGAAAAACTTGAAGGATTGGGAGGAATGCATCCCACACGCCGAGTTCGCCTACAACCATGCCAAGCACTCAACAACCAAGATGAGTCCATTCATGATCGTCTATGGTTTCAAGCCCCTCACCGCGCTCGACATCCTACCACTACCTCTACATGAGCGAACGAACATGGACGTCGAGAAGCGCGCACAAGCTATGAAGAAGCTTCATGAAGAAACAAGAGCTACTATCGAACAACAAGTCCTTCACCAAGCTTCAAGGTTAAACAAGGACAAGAAGGAGATGATCTTTGAAGAAGGTGATATTGTGTGGATACACCTAAGCAAAGGTCGCTTCCCCAAGTAACGTGACACCAAGCTCAAGCCAAGAGGAGATGGCCCCTTCAAGGTCCTCAAACGAATCAACAACAACACCTACATCATCGACATACCAACCTCCAAGTACCTTGTAAGAAATACATTCAATGTCAAGGACCTCTCACCCTACCATGGAGATGTTCAAGATGATAACCAGGAAGAGTCGAGGACGACTCTTTCCCAAGGGGGGGGGGGGCTGATGCAGCCTGTCCTACGGACGCTTCTACATCTACACAAACAAGTCCCCCAAGTGGACCCATGACTCGTGCCCGAGCCAAACTCCTACAAGCTAAGGTGAACTCGCTCCTCTCCTCGTGCCAATTCGATACCTCCTTGGATGGTATGCTACTTCATGGAACTACCCTATGCATCATCAGGTACGAAGCCTCGACACATCACCAAGCACCCAAGGATGGTGTACAAGGAGCAGAACATGAAGAAAACGCTGCTGGAGCTGCTCAGACCGGAGTCTCCGGTCTGCGCACACCGGAGTCTCCGGCCTACCAAAGTCTCTAGCCTGAAGACACCGGAGACTCCGACCCTCTCTCCGGTCTGACCCCCTGTACCAGGCCCTGGGACAGTCTGACGACCCCTCGGGAGGCTAGTCCGGAGACTACACCGGATTCTCCGGTCTAGACCGGAGTCTCCGGACTACCACACCGGAGTCTCCGGTCCGACCGTCACCAGGCATGAAAAGGACTAATTGCTCTTTCACTTGTTTTGCTTGCAATAATAATTATAATATAATATCTATTGAGATGGCCCCCATATCTTTCTCAAATTTTGGAGATTTTAATAAATGCCATGATAAGCATGTTCCCCACTTACATACTCACCATGCATCTATTTTACACTTGATTGAAAATAATGGTCATGTGCATAAGAAGAGAAATGTCATGATGCATGATGTGTTTCCCTACCATGCACACACGTTCTTCCTTTTATTTTTGATGTGTGTAGGTACCCGCACGATCATGTCAACCTCGGTTGAGCACGAGTTGACAAAAAGAGCTCTAGAGAGCATCCCCCAATTGAGTTCAATAACGAACCCAACTCTGATACCTTTTGCATGCTTTGCATGTTTCATGTTGAAAAATTGCTCTTTCCTATGGTTTGATTGCAAGCATGTTGATGGTATTCTTTCACCTTGTGACAATCACGTTTCGTTGCTATTGGCTATTGATGCTTTGTGTGTTGCAAAAAAATGTTGAACAATTTCTCTTTCCGATGTTTTGTGTGCAACCATAATGCCATTATGATCATGTATTGTCATGGGAGCTTCCAAGTATCTCGTATTATTGTTGCAACAAACATAAGGAACAATTGCTCTTTCATATGGTTTGTTTGCAAACTTGTTTTATTTGCTTCCACTCGTGATACACATACTCCCATGATATTTATTTTCATGATTTGTGTGTGGCATCCAACATACTGAACAATTTCTCTTTCCAATGGTTGGTTTGCACATATAACGATGTTGTTTTGGATATCTTTTCTCATGTTGTTTTGCCGAATTATCCTATTCTTGCATAAAAGATGTTGCTCAATATTTTAGTCAATTGCTTTGAGTGCCACACTAAGACATGGAGTTTTTGAGTTTCCACATTTGGTTGATGTTCAAACAGTTTCCATGCACTTTGACCTTGCATATGCAGTCCGTTTGCTATACTTGAGTTGTGATAATGGTGTTGTGAATAAGAATGGACATGCCACAAATGACATGCTCCTCTATCACACACACAAATATTTTTCTTGGTCTTTGTTGTGTGAAGGTACAATTGCTCATGCGTCAACCTCTATGGACCATAAGTTGACAAGACAAATCTTAGAGAATTACCTATGGTTGCCCTTCAACGAGCTATCTCTACACCATAAGGTGACTTCCTTCTACTTGAGGACTCATGCTATAATCTTCATGAATTGGCTACTCTTTGAGTGTTGCTTCGCTTTTGTTGTGAGCTTTGTATGCTTCATGGAAAGTGAAGGAACATTGAAGTGTTTTCAATTCAATCTTCCCGAGGACGACTATATGGTGAACCCTAGGATCAAGAAGGTCTCTCGACATCCTCTTCTTAGTGATGAGCATCAAGAGTCGAGGACGACTCTTTTTGAGGGGGGTAGTTGATTCAGCCATCCTACGGACGTCCCTACATCAGCACCACCAAGTCCCCCAAGTGGACCAATGACTTGCGCCTAAGCTAAACTCCTACAAGCTAAGGTTAACTCGCTCCTCTCCTCTTGTGACTTTGATACATCCTAGGATGGCTTTCTACTTCATACAAATACTCTATGCATTATCAGCTATGAAGCCCCAACGCATCACCAAGCCCCCATGGATGAAGTACAAGGAGTAGGACGAGAAGAAGATGATGTTGTGGTTGAACACACCAGAGTCTCTAGCCTTGAAGACCGGAATTTCGGACCATCACCCCGAAATCTCCGGCTGGACTCCGGACCAGCCCCCGGACCGAGGCCTTGGATAGTCTGAACACCACTCCGGAGACAGACCGAAGATAGGCCGGAGTCTCCAGTCCCACCGAACTCTCCAGCTCTTGACACCGGAATCTCCGGTGTCCACGACGCCAGGCATGTGAAGGCCTTTGGGCCTTCAGCCCATGTAACCCCAAGTCCATCCATACTTCCCCCTTTTATTCCTAAAGTACCCTAGAACTTGTGTTTGGCCTATATATAGTGCCCCCACCCCCTCATGTAACCCTAGGCATAGATGATAGACTAAAGACACCCCCCTTGGTGGAATCTCTAGTTTTGCCTCATCCCTTTACCAAAGGGGACCGACTATCGTGACCACCTTGTTGGAGATTGCATCGCGCCTCCCTCGGTGTACATGGCCTTCGTTTGCGAGTGCGTGAGCGTGAGCATTGTTGTCAAGACCCTCTCCAAGGTGTTTGTAACTACCTCGGTGAATTACGCTCTTAGTTAATGCCTGGATGAACGAAAGTGGTTAAAATAGTACGGTGGGGCCCAGGGCCACTCACGGTAGACCTTTCGGCCGTCCTAACCACTTTCAGACAACGGGACAAGAACGAGTGGCGTAATCGGCAGGCGAAGGGATCAACTACATACACAAGTGAGTATGTATGCAAGCCACATACAACAGTACATCAGAGCCATTCCATCTAAAAGAAATAGAAATAGTGCAACGCCATACGGCAAGATCCAAACATCCTAGATAGATATAATAATTTAGGATAGCTCCTCATACATCACACATCAGAGTATCAGGCGGAAGCGGAAAACAAGATCCGAGTACGGATAAGAAGCAAATTAGCATAAGATGCCCCATAAATAAACACATCCCGCCCACAGATCACACGGATCCCCGTTCCCGGAATCTCTACACCAAATGATCATTGCCAACATCATCTGTCTCTTCCGCCCAGTATCCATCTTGCGGGTACACCTGTTCATCTGAATCAAATAATTTATCATGTGAGACCCTAGGGGTACTCAGCAAGTCTTTATGCCACTAAAGGGGACACAACCTGGGGTGACGCATTTGCATCAAAAGATAATACCTACAATTCTATAGAGACACGCTAACCTTCCGCCTAACCAATGATAGACGGAAGTCTGTGAATTAAGAACAACAGTTATAACAGTATAATTAACAGATCCATCCTCCTCCTCGCTTACCAACGAGGAAGCGGACGAACAACCCCCATCATCCGTTGGCAGTTTTTATTAACCATTCCATGAGTATTGCACTATTTACTAGTCAAGTACTTAGTCAATTTAAAAGCGGTACTTTAGTTATACTTGTCTATGATCGAGAAACTGTGCTCCAAGTCGTCCATAACCGCGGACACGGCTTTCAGAAAGATTTACCCTGCAGGGGTGCACGAATAGCAACACACACTCGATCAACCTCGGAAAAACCAAATCAAAACCCAACGAGGCATTCACGACAAAGCAATCACAGGATTCAGAAATATTTTAGGGGGCCACCCCATTAAGCTACCCGAAGCGAAGTTGCCGACTCCGAGACAGACCCAAGGTTTGTGTGGACGGCGGTAAACGACTGGGAACCCGAAAATGTGACTGGGCTTGTCGATACAGCGAAAACGTGTCACGATCCAAAACAGTACAGGTGCTCCACGCACAATCTTAAATAAAGTAGTAACATGGCATAAGTACAGAATAGTAATAAAGCCCCAAACTAATTGTGGCCCCAAGAAATAAGAATGAATCAAGCTCTAGCTCAGGGGGGTCCATAAGGCCTCCCGGATGTGGATAGTGCGATTAAACAAGGAACAGGAATCAAGTACTCGGGGTCCTACGGGACACAAGTGAGCATGAAAAACCAAATAGCAGATATTGCTCACCGGTGCCTCTTTCATTAGTTATCCCATTACTACTCAGGTTATGTTGTTTAGGTACCTCGTTATCCATCCGACACTCACATACCCTAAGCATGCTTTTCTACGACTCGCATGGCTCAAACAACTCCTGTAGTAATGGCTCATGGGACCGGAACAGGCTTAATGTGGTTTAAAAGTAAAGGCTATGCAGTACTTGGGATTCAATTTAATGCAATCGCGACTCAATGATGCAAGAATAAGATAGAGGCAATAGGTACTATATGTATGCAAGCATGTGGTAGCGCTTGCCTGGCAGCTCAGTTGAAGCGAGAGATGGATCTGGGTAATACTCCTGTGATTCCTGGTAAACCTCCTGATGGGCGTCTATTCGAAGAAGAACCAAACAAACAAGGGCCAACGTAAATAAAGTGCGCAAGCATATGAATTGAAATGCAAAAAGCAACCAAGCATGCCATGATGAATGATGCACAATTTACATGGCATTAAGGTAGCATGGCAAAGGTGAGATGTGGATACAAGAATTAAAGCACTTTAATATTTATTTGCCCAAGTTTTATTGTTATAAACAGTTCAGAATTTAAATGTGGACATGATGCATGCTGCAATTCAGAACAAGGACTGCATAAATAGAACGGGCTCGTCGCGCTGATCGATTTAGACATATTATTTGCCAAATTTGGAATTATAAAACAAAAGTTATTAATTAACCAAGTAAAAGGGCATTTTCTCGTAATTTTAATCAACTCGAAATTTAAAGTGTTCAAAATATATGTTGAAGGGCATATTTGACTTCCTCACATTTTTCTGATTCCAAAACATATATTATTTGTATTATTTGGATTTGTATTTTGAAAATTATTTGAATCTGAAAAGAATTTGAATTTAAATAAATTTGAAAAGATTTGAATAAAAACAAACTCAACGAAAAACTTTTTACACCCAGGCAATTCTAGCCACAGTCACTGAATGGAGGGCCTGGTGCTGACTGGCCACGCGCGCGGGAAAAACTTTTGTCACCGCAGGCTGGGCTAGCCCACAGAGACTGACAGGGTGGGGCCAGCGGCTGAAGGCCCACGTGCCAGCGGAAAACCCCCAGCGGCTGACTGGTGGGGCGCCAGCTGGACCGCGGGTTGCGTCTAAGAAAACGGAGGGGTTTTCCTGCAAAACTTCCAGAGCGGCTGGCAGGTGGGGACACTAGGAGCGCGGGTTGCAGTAATTAAAAAGGGGAGGGGCTTTTTGCAAAACGACCACGCCCGGGGTACTGTTTACCGTTCTCCTCCGTCTGGCGGCAGGCGCGTGCGCGGGCGGAGCGGGGATTCGATCCCGGGTCGCGGGAGTCCGCGTTGAGGAGGCTAACCGGTGCGGTGGTGCTGGGGGAGCTGCTAGGGAGGTGGACGCGGGCTAGATAGGGGGAGCGGGGCGCGGGAAAGTAGCAGATGCTGGCGAGCTCTGGCACGCGGAGAGCGTTCGACCAAACGCACGGCGAGGCCAGAGTGATACGGCGAGGCGGAGGTTGTCAGGAAGAAGAAGATGCTCACCGCGGGCTCGCTGGTGGGCTTGGATCGGCGCGAGGAGCGGTGGATCGACGGCGAGGCTGGCGGCCGGAGTTTTAGGGTTTCGCATCGGTCGGCGAGGAACTGGCGGTGCTGGGGCTTCTCCTCGCGACGGCATGTACTGGGCGACGCAGGGGGATATCCTCGATCTCCCAGACCACTTCCACGACAAGCTCGACGGCCGGAACGAGGAGATGGCGGCGGTAGTCGGCGGTGACTGGCGGCAGGTGGGGGCGACGGTGGAGAATACGGGGAAGGAGGGGGTGCTCTGGGGCGGATCTGGCGAGGCCAGAGAGGCGTGAGGAGGAGGGGAAAGTGAGAGGGAGAAAGGGGAGGCAGGTGGGAGCGGGGTAGATGGAAAAAGGGGCTTCGGCCCTTTCCTCCTTCCTCCCGAGCACGTGGGTGAGCAGGCTGGGGCTGGTCCTGGCGAGGTAGGGGTGGCTGCAGGTGGGGCTGGGGTGGCACAGCTGCAGGTGGGGCTGGTAGGAGGAAGAGAGAAGAGAGAAAGGAGAGGGAGTAGCTAGGGCTAGGTTAGATGGGGCTCGGGTTAGGGTTAGGGTTTTGTCTAGCTTACAGAGAGAGCTAGGTCTAGCTAGGGTGGGGCCAGCTAGAGAGAGGGGCTTGGCATGGAGGCCAAGCTAGAGAGAGAGAGAGAGGAAGGTTTTAGAGTTAGGGTTTAGGAGAGGATTACAGAGAGAGAGAGAGAACTAGATAGGTTAGATGTTTAGATATTTGAATTTATTTTGGTTCAAGAGATCATGTCAAGAAGGACCCTAGTACTTGAACTTGCATAAGCTAATGTGGAAAAGAAACTAGAAAGAAAGAGGAAGAAAAGAAGATGGTGAAATAGGCTCATATGACCACCCATGTAGATAAATAAAATAAAATGAATGTCAATGGTGTGGATAAAACCAACTCAAGTGGAGCATGGTGGTGGCTAGAATGATCCTGAGGTGGAGGAGGAAAGAATTCCAAGAAAAAGAAAAAGAAATGAATTAAGGAATAGGCCTCATATGGTTCATGCATGGAGAATAAAATAAGAGATAAAGAGAGGGGTGAGACTATGAGGAGGGTGTAATGGTGGTAGATGTTTCCCCAAGATAAGATCCACTAAAACAAAAGAAAACCCAATGAGGTGGAGGTGGTGTAGAGCTTGCATGGTCCATGCAAAATAATAATGCCATTATTTATTTTGTGACAACAATAATAATATGATGACATTATTCTTATGCATTTCCAAAAATGGAGATAAAACCAAGCACAAGAATTTAGAAGATTGATCCACCCCAACTACATGAGCTAGAATTAAAATGTCACAAGAAAAGAATTACAAGCTCATGGTGAAGGGATGGTGGAATTATAAAGTGGTAGAAAGAAAGGTGGTGGAATGGAATAAAAGATATGCCCCCAACTCAACTTGGGCATTTAGACAATATATCAATAGCCAAAAATAATATCAAGAAGCAAATACAATTAATAATGCATGTGAGAGAAAAGCCAAAAGAATAGGAGTTTTATATGATGCTCAAATGCAAGGTGGCATGATGACATGAGCATGATATAATTATGATGCAACAATAATATATATAAAGTAGCCAATATCTTACTAGGACAAGTAGCATTACAATTGTTAGACAATTGGGGCGCTACAACTCTCCCCCACTAAACAGGAATCTCGCCCCGAGATTCTAGGAAAAAGAAGACTCAAAGAGGGTAGGATACTTGGCACGGAGCTCATCTTCACGTTCCCAGGTGGCTTCATCAACGGAATGGTTTGACCACTGCACCTTGCAGAACTTGATGGACTTGTTGCGAGTCCTTCTTTCTGCGACTTCAAGAATTTTTGTGGGGTGTTCTTGATAAGAAAGGTCTTCTTGGAGATTAATGAGTTCATGGTCCACGGTCCTGCCGGGATCCTTTAAGCACTTCTTGAGTTGAGAGATATGGAAAACATCATGGACTTTGAGTTGTTCAGGAAGCTCAAGAGCATACGCAACTTCTCCTCTTCTTCCACGAATTATGAAAGGACCGATGTATCTAGGAGCCAGCTTTCCTTTGATACCAAAGCGGTGCGTGCCTCTCATGGGAGTGACACGAAGGTAAACGAGATCACCAGGGACATACTCCATGTCCGTGTGCTTCCTGTCATAATTGCTCTTCTGGCGACTTTGAGCCATCTTCAGGTTTTCAAGAATGATGTGAACTTTCTCCTCCGCTTGAGTTACAATGTCGGGGCCAAACAATAATATTTCACCTGCGCCCGACCAACCAATCGGAGTTCTGCACTTGCGACCATAGAGAGCCTCAAATGGTGCCATCTTTAGACTTTTCTGGAAACTGTTGTTGTAAGAGAATTCAGCATAAGGAAGACATTCTTCCCACTTCATGCCAAACGAGATAACGCAAGCACGGAGCATATCTTCTAGAATCTGATTGATCCTTTCAAATTGTCCTTGCGACTGAGGGTGGTAAGCTGTGCTGAAGTTTAGATTTGTTCCCAAAGCATTTTGGAAACTTCCCCAGAACTTGGAAGTGAAGATGCTTCCATGGTCTGAACTGATCTCAAGAGGAACTCCATACAGAGAGACAATTCTGTTGATATAGAGCTCAGCCAACTGAATTGCAGAAATTGTTTCCTTGACTAGAAAGAAGTGAGCTACTTTGGAAAGCCTGTCAATGACAACAAAGATTGCATTGTTGCCTTTCTGCGACCTTGGAAAACCAGTGATGAAGTCCATCTCTACTTTCTCCCATTTCCATTCCGGAGGCTTCAATGGCTGTAGAAGACCGGAAGGTTTCTGATGGACAGCTTTAACTCTACGACAGACATCACACTCTGAGACATACTTGGCACAATATCGTTTCAAACCAGGCCACCAATATTGTGTTTTCAAGTCCATGTACATCTTAGTGCTGCCAGGGTGGATAGAAAGAACAGAATCATGCGCCTCCTTGAGAACTTGCTCTCTTAAACCCGGGTAGTTCGGAACAAACATCCGGTGTTCAAAGAAAAGAGTGCCTTGGTCATCTACGTGGAAAGACTCATACTTCGGAAGTTGAATGTTGGAGATGATATTTTTAGTGTAAGGATCCCCAAGCTGAATGGAACGGACCTTTTCTTCCAAGAGAGGTGTTGCTAGAAGGTTCAGCAGATAACCTTGATCCACAATTTCAAGGTTGAGCTTGCGGAATTCCTCGCACAAGAGAGGTTGTTGTTCTTCCACCATGAGGTTGTTGACATAAGCTTTTCGGCTGAGAGCATCTGCCATGACATTAGCTTTGCCCGGGGTGTAGTTGATGGTCAAATCGAAATCATTGATTGTTTCGATCCACCTCCTCTGACGAAGGTTGAGATCAGGCTGTGTGAAGATATACTTCAGACTCTTGTGATCAGAAAAGATCTCACAACGGTTGCCCAGCAAGTAATGCCTCCATACTTTCAAAGCAAAGACAACTGCTGCGAGTTCGAGGTCATGTGTAGGATAGTTGATCTCATGCGTCTTCAACTGACGAGATGCATAAGCAACAACTTGCTTTTCTTGCATAAGGACTGCACCCAATCCTTGCAATGAAGCATCAGAGAAAATCTGGAAAGGCTTTGATGTATCTGGAGGAACCAAGACTGGTGTGGAAGTGAGCTTCTCTTTGAGTGTTTCAAAGCTTGCTTGACATGCAGGAGTCCAAAGATATTTCTTGCCTTTCTTGAGGAGATCGGTAAGAGGCTTCGCAATCTTTGAGAAATTTTGAACGAAGCGACGGCAGTAACTGGACAAACCAAGGAAACTCCGGACTTCTTTGACATTTATGGGTGGAAGCCAATCCATAATTGTCTTAATAGTTTCTGGGTTGACGGCAATGCCCTTGGCAGAGATAACGTGACCAAGGTAGGTGACTTGAGGCAGCCAAAACTCACACTTGGAGAACTTTGCATACAGGCGGTTCTCACGAAGCTTGCTTAGGACACAACGAAGGTGTTCTTCATGTTCTTCTTTTGACTTAGAATATACTAGAATGTCATCCAGATAGACCACAACGAACTTATCAAGATACTCCATGAAAACCGAGTTCATAAGCCTCGAGAAGGTGGCAGGTGCATTGGTGAGACCGAAAGACATGACCGTGTACTCATACAGGCCATAGCGAGTGGTGAAAGCTGTTTTGGGAACATCTTCCTTGCGAATCTTGATTTGATGATAACCACTTCTCAAATCAAGCTTAGAGAATACCACAGCTCCGGCTAGCTGATCGAAGAGATCATTAATCCGCGGAAGGGGATATTTATTCTTGATTGTTTTAGCATTGAGTGCCCGATAGTCAACACAAAGTCTATCAGTCTTGTCTCGCTTCTTCACAAAGATGGTTGGACTACCCCAAGAAAAAGTACTGTGCTGAATGAAACCCAACTTCTCTTGTTCATCCAACTGACGCTTAAGTTCAGCCAACTCAGCAGGACCCATTTTATAAGGCCGCTTGGAAATAGGAGCGGTACCAGGTTCAAGTTCAATGACAAACTCAACCTCACGATCCTGAGGCATACCTGGCAACTCTTCAGGAAAGACATCTGGAAACTCACAAACTACAGGAACACTCTGAATACCTTCCATAGCATCATCATTCAGAGCCGCCAAAGAATAAAGCTGAATTGCAGGAGTCAGACTTGGAGAATAGACTATATGGCCTTCAGGAATTTTCAGAGAAACCGAACGTTCAGCACAATCAATCACAGCTGCATTTGTTGTCAACCAATCCATGCCCAAGATAACATCAATATCAGAATTGCCTAGAATAATTAAGGAAGCCGGAAATGAAGAGCCACCAATCTCAACTTGATTGCCATGGCTGATATGAGCAGCCCTCATGTTTGACCCAGGAGATTGTACCACAAGACGGTGTAATAAAGGAACCATAGCCAGATCTTGCTCATGAGCAAACTTGTGAGAAACAAAAGAATGCGAAGCACCAGAATCAAACAAAACTCGTGCAGGAACTGAGTTAACAGGAAGCATACCCATGACAACTCCAGGAGCATGCTCAGCTTGAGCGGCGTTGACACAGTTAGCACGAGCAACCGCAGACCCAGGCTTAGTGTTGATGTTGAGAGCCCGAGGTGGAGGTGCACGAATCATAGGAGCACTTGCCGCAGGTCTTGGAGGTGGTGGTGGAAGAGCTTTGTTGTTCATTGGACAATTCCATTGGTGATGGCCAGTGTTTCCACAAGTATAGCAAGCACCAGGTGGACGTGGAGCAACGTAGCCAGGGACTCCGCCAGGCGCTCCACGGTAGTTGTGGTTGTAGCCCCTGGGAGCCGCAGTGAAGGAGTTTGGTGGCCTTGGTGCGTAGCTTGAAGGTCTTGGTGGAGCAGGGAGTGACGGTGGGGTGTTAGGAACCCAGACACGACGCTTAGAAGGAGCTGTCATAGCAGAAGAGCTTGCTGTATCACGGCTGTGTTTCTTTGACTCCTCAAACACTTGCCTACTTGCTTCTTCCTGCAGAGCTGTGTGCTGAAGTTCCAGGAAAGATGCTGGCCTTGCATGAGTGATTGCATATTTGATGGAAGCATTGAGGCCTTGCCGAAACCTCTTTTGCTTCTTCTTGTCATCAGAGATCTCATCGCCACCATAACGAGACAGGTTCATGAAGTTTCTGATGTAGGTGTTGACATTGTCAGTGCCCTGCTTGAGGTTGAGAAACACTTCCTTCATCCTTTCCATGACAATTTCTGACAGATATTGCTCTTTGAAAGCAGCAGTGAATCGCTCCCAAGTAGGCTGAAAACCAGAAAGATCTGCCCTGAGGTAATTGTCCCACCAGAGAGCTGCATCTCCCTTCAGAAGGTGAGTAGCACACTTGACCCATTCTTGCTCGGGAACATCCGCAGTCATCAGCAACCTTGACACTTCACGAAGCCAATCATCCGCATCAAGTGGCTGATCAGACACCTCAAATTGACGTGGGTTGAACTTGACAAAACTCTTGATGTCTCCTCGCTTGGGAGGTGGAGGTAGAGGAGCAAACTCATTCCTCCTCACACTTTCCTCGAAGCGCTGCTGGTTCTGCTGCATAGTGCCCAAAGCATTTGCAATACTTGCCAAAGCGGCCCCAAGTTCAGGTGGTATATCCTCCTCAGAACGGCGTGGTGGTGCCATCCTGTGATTGATATAAAACACAAGTCAGTACTATGATGGAGAATGATAATAATCCAAAATAGTACCAAAATGGAATTAATCAAGATTAAAGAATGCAATTCACTGAGGTGATATTAAAATATCAACAAAGTTCCAGGCAATTAGAAGATATAAAGCATAACACACACGACTGAACAAAGGAGTGTGGTACACAAACTAACAAAGAAAAATTTTCCGCAAATTTTGGCATTAAAATACCAGTATATGCGCAAAACCACTTAACGAATCAAGATTCGCAACTCTACTAATTCAATATACAAAAGCAAATGACAAAAGTAGTGGTATGGTCGCGACTCCATCCCGCACTCAAATCATTACTCCGCACATGAATCAGTAAAACACATATCCCAATACCTTCTTCTTAAGATGAACCTAAGGATTGGTAACTACGGAAAAGAACACCCCAACAAGATAATGTCGGATAACAAAGAGTAAGATAGATCGCATCGGTGTACAACGAATCAGAATAGATCGCGTCGGTTTACAAAGAGCTGTCGGTAGGGAATGTACCAACAGTTGATAACCAAAAGGCAGATAGTGATAACATTTGGATGCAACAGATAGACAAGGAATTCACACACACACACACACAAACATAACCTATGGTACTACGGAACCCAGAACACGTGAATCCTAGTTTGAAGCTTAGAAGAGGATTGAAAACGTTACACTTCCTTACCAGAAAAAGGGTGGGTGGGTGGGTAAGAAGAAAAATGGAAGCAATCCTACTCTCACGTTTGTTTTTCCCTAGTATACATAACTACCAAAATATTTGCTAGACTGACAACGACCATTTTGGCTGAGACCCTGAAGGGCGGGATGGCTCTGATACCAATTGTAACTACCTCGGTGAATTACGCTCTTAGTTAATGCCTGGATGAACAAAAGTGGTTAAAATAGTACGGTGGGGCCCAGGGCCACTCACGGTAGACCTTTCGGCCGTCCTAACCACTTTCAGACAACGGGACAAGAACGAGCGGCGTAATCGGCAGGCGAAGGGATCAACTACATACACAAGTGAGTATGTATGCAAGCCACATACAACAGTACATCAGAGCCATTCCATCTAAAAGAAATAGAAATAGTGCAACGCCATACGGCAAGATCCAAACATCCTAGATAGATATAATAATTTAGGATAGCTCCTCATACATCACACATCAGAGTATCAGGCGGAAGCGGAAAACAAGATCCGAGTACGGATAAGAAGCAAATTGGCATAAGATGCCCCATAAATAAACACATCCCGCCCTTCTTTATGCCACTAAAGGGGAGACAACCTGGGGTGACGCATTTGCATCAAAAGATAATACCTACAATTCTATAGAGACTCGCTAACCTTCCGCCTAACCAATGATAGACGGAAGTCCGTGAATTAAGAACAACAGTTATAACAGTATAATTAACAGATCCATCCTCCTCCTCGCTTACCAACGAGGAAGCGGACGAACAACCCCCATCATCCGTTGGCAGTTTTTATTAACCATTCCATGAGTATTGCACTATTTACTAGTCAAGTACTTAGTCAATTTAAAAGCGGTACCTTAGTTATACTTGTCTATGATCGAGAAACTGTGCTCCAAGTCGTCCATAACCGCGGACACGGCTTTCAGAAAGATTTACCCTGCAGGGGTGCACGAATAGCAACACACACTCGATCAACCTCGGAAAAACCAAATCAAAACCCAACGAGGCATTCACGACAAAGCAATCACAGGATTCAGAAATATTTCAGGGGGCCACCCCATTAAGCTACCCGCGACGAAGTTGGCCGACTCCGAGACGGACCCAAGGTTTGTGTGGACGGCGGTAAACGACTGGGAACCCGAAAATGTGACTGGGCTTGTCGATACAGCGAAAACGTGTCACGATCCAAAACAGTACAGGTGCTCCACGCACAATCTTAAATAAAGCAGTAACATGGCATAAGTACATAATAGTAATAAAGCCCCAAACTAATTGTGGCCCCAAGAAATAAGAATGAATCAAGCTCTAGCTCAGGGGGGTCCATAAGGCCTCCCGGATGTGGATAGTGCGATTAAACAAGGAACAGGAATCAAGTACTCGGGGTCCTATGGGACACAAGTGAGCATGAAAAACCAAATAGCAGATATTGCTCACCGGTGCCTCTTTCATTAGTTATCCCATTACTACTCAGGTTATGTTGTTTAGGTACCTCGTTATCCATCCGACACTCACATACCCTAAGCAGGCTTTTCTACGACTCGCATGGCTCAAACAACTCCTGTAGTAATGGCTCATGGGACCGGAACAGGCTTAATGTGGTTTAAAAGTAAAGGCTATGCAGTACTTGGGATTCAATTTAATGCAATCGCGACTCAATGATGCAAGAATAAGATAGAGGCAATAGGTACTATATGTATGCAAGCATGTGGTAGCGCTTGCCTGGCAGCTCAGTTGAAGCGAGAGATGGATCTGGGTAATACTCCTGTGATTCCTGGTAAACCTCCTGATGGGCGTCTATTCGAAGAAGAACCAAACAAACAAGGGCCAACGTAAATAAAGTGCGCAAGCATATGAATTGAAATGCAAAAAGCAACCAAGCATGCCATGATGAATGATGCACAATTTACATGGCATTAAGGTAGCATGGCAAAGGTGAGATGTGGATACAAGAATTAAAGCACTTTAATATTTATTTGCCCAAGTTTTATTGTTATAAACAGTTCAGAATTTAAATGTGGACATGATGCATGCTGCAATTCAGAACAAGGACTGCATAAATAGAACGGGCTCGTCGCGCTGATCGATTTAGACATATTATTTGCCAAATTTGGAATTATAAAACAAAAGTTATTAATTAACCAAGTAAAAGGGCATTTTCTCGTAATTTTAATCAACTCGAAAATTAAAGTGTTCAAAATATATGTTGAAGGGCATATTTGACTTCCTCACATTTTTCTGATTCCAAAACATATATTATTTGTATTATTTGGATTTGTATTTTGAAAATTATTTGAATCTGAAAAGAATTTGAATTTAAATAAATTTGAAAAGATTTGAATAAAAACAAACTCAACGAAAAACTTTTTACACCCAGGCAATTCTAGCCACAGTCACTGAATGGAGGGCCTGGTGCTGACTGGCCACGCGCGCGGGAAAAACTTTTGTCACCGCAGGCTGGGCTAGCCCACAGAGACTGACAGGGTGGGGCCAGCGGCTGAAGGCCCACGTGCCAGCGGAAAACCCCCAGCGGCTGACTGGTGGGGCGCCAGCTGGACCGCGGGTTGCGTCTAAGAAAACGGAGGGGTTTTCCTGCAAAACTTCCAGAGCGGCTGGCAGGTGGGGACACTAGGAGCGCGGGTTGCAGTAATTAAAAAGGGGAGGGGCTTTTTGCAAAACGACCACGCCCGGGGTACTGTTTACCGTTCTCCTCCGTCTGGCGGCAGGCGCGTGCGCGGGCGGAGCGGGGATTCGATCCCGGGTCGCGGGAGTCCGCGTTGAGGAGGCTAACCGGTGCGGTGGTGCTGGGGGAGCTGCTAGGGAGGTGGACGCGGGCTAGATAGGGTGAGCGGGGCGCGGGAAAGTAGCAGATGCTGGCGAGCTCTGGCACGCGGAGAGCGTTCGACCAAACGCACGGCGAGGCCAGAGTGATACGGCGAGGCGGAGGTTGTCAGGAAGAAGAAGATGCTCACCGCGGGCTCGCTGGTGGGCTTGGATCGGCGCGAGGAGCGGTGGATCGACGGCGAGGCTGGCGGCCGGAGTTTTAGGGTTTCGCATCGGTCGGCGAGGAACTGGCGGTGCTGGGGCTTCTCCTCGCGACGGCATGTACTGGGCGACGCAGGGGGATATCCTCGATCTCCCAGACCACTTCCACGACAAGCTCGACGGCCGGAACGAGGAGATGGCGGCGGTAGTCGGCGGTGACTGGCGGCAGGTGGGGGCGACGGTGGAGAATACGGGGAAGGAGGGGGTGCTCTGGGGCGGATCTGGCGAGGCCAGAGAGGCGTGAGGAGGAGGGGAAAGTGACAGGGAGAAAGGGGAGGCAGGTGGGAGCGGGGTAGATGGAAAAAGGGGCTTCGGCCCTTTCCTCCTTCCTCCCGAGTACGTGGGTGAGCAGGCTGGGGCTGGTCCTGGCGAGGTAGGGGTGGCTGCAGGTGGGGCTGGGGTGGCGCAGCTGCAGGTGGGGCTGGTAGGAGGAAGAGAGAAGAGAGAAAGGAGAGGGAGTAGCTAGGGCTAGGTTAGATGGGGCTCGGGTTAGGGTTAGGGTTTTGTCTAGCTTACAGAGAGAGCTAGGTCTAGCTAGGGTGGGGCCAGCTAGAGAGAGGGGCTTGGCATGGAGGCCAAGCTAGAGAGAGAGAGAGGAAGGTTTTAGAGTTAGGGTTTACGAGAGGATTAGAGAGAGAGAGAACTAGATAGGTTAGATGTTTAGATATTTGAATTTATTTTGGTTCAAGAGATCATGTCAAGAAGGACCCTAGTGCTTGAACTTGCATAAGCTAATGTGGAAAAGAAACTAGAAAGAAAGAGGAAGAAAAGAAGATGGTGAAATAGGCTCATATGACCACCCATGTAGATAAATAAAATAAAATGAATGTCAATGGTGTGGATAAAACCAACTCAAGTGGAGCATGGTGGTGGCTAGAATGATCCTGAGGTGGAGGAGGAAAGAATTCCAAGAAAAAGAAAAAGAAATGAATTAAGGAATAGGCCTCATATGGTTCATGCATGGAGAATAAAATAAGAGATAAAGAGAGGGGTGAGACTATGAGGAGGGTGTAATGGTGGTAGATGTTTCCCCAAGATAAGATCCACTAAAACAAAAGAAAACCCAATGAGGTGGAGGTGGTGTAGAGCTTGCATGGTCCATGCAAAATAATAATGCCATTATTTATTTTGTGACAACAATAATAATATGATGACATTATTCTTATGCATTTCCAAAAATGGAGATAAAACCAAGCACAAGAATTTAGAAGATTGATCCACCCCAACTACATGAGCTAGAATTAAAATGTCACAAGAAAAGAATTACAAGCTCATGGTGAAGGGATGGTGGAATTATAAAGTGGTAGAAAGAAAGGTGGTGGAATGGAATAAAAGATATGCCCCCAACTCAACTTGGGCATTTAGAAAATATATCAATAGCCAAAAATAATATCAAGAAGCAAATACAATTAATAATGCATGTGAGAGAAAAGCCAAAAGAATAGGAGTTTTATATGATGCTCAAATGCAAGGTGGCATGATGACATGAGCATGATATAATTATGATGCAACAATAATATATATAAAGTAGCCAATAGCTTACTAGGACAAGTAGCATTACAATTGTTAGACAATTGGGGCGCTACAGTGTTCTTCCCTATCCGCATGGGATCGAGGGAGCACATTGAGTGATCTTTCCTTGCGAGGATTCTATCGGACCGGTGGCCACCAGCGGGAGCAATCGGTCTTATATCGTGTGAGTTTTGTGTCTGTTCATCGTGTTCTTCGCGAGCTGTGCATCTGCTTCTGCTACCTTTTCCATTTCCCCTTGCTTTCCCTATCGATTTGACCACGAGATCCGTTAATATCGGGCCACACACGAGGTTAGCCCTCAATAATTTGTGTGTGACATCCAATATGTCAAACAATTTCTCTTTCCAATGGTTGGTTTGAACACATAATGATGTTGTTTTGGATATTCTACCTCATGTGTTTTTTTCCGAATTCTTTGAGTGCCACACTAAGACGTTATATGGAGTTTTTGAGTTCCCACATTTGGATGATGTTCAAATGATTTCCATGCACTTTGACATTGCATATGCATTCCATTTGCTATACACGCATTGTGCTAATAGTGTTGTGAACAAGAATGGACATGCCACAAATGGCATGCTCCTCTATCACGCACAAAAATATGTTGCTTTATTTTTGTTGTGTCAAGGTACAGTTGCTTACACATCAACGTCTATGGACCATAAGTTGACAAGACGAATCGAAGAGAGTTACCTATGGATTCCCTTCAACGAGCTATCTCTACATCATAAGGTGACTTCCTTCTATTTCTATTTTTTTAGATGGTCCATACACACTTGTGTATGTTTTGTCCACATACATGTCGACTACACAGCTGGCTCTTGTCACGATGTTCTTGAAAGTGGGTAGGGTGGTTAGCTGGTACCGTGCCCTACTCTGCTTCTACGGGCCTACATGTGGGTGGACCTTGGCCTCTGTGGTAGAATCCCTTATCCACTTTTGGGTTCATCCTGGCTTATTGCTTAGAGCGTAGGGTCCAAGGTATTAGAAAGGTATCAGAGCCATTCTGCCCTTCAGGGTCTCAGCCAAGATGGTCGTTGCAGTCCAGAAAATATTTTGGTAGCTATGTATATTAGGGAAAAACTAAACGCGACAGTAGGATTGCTTCCATTTTCTTCTTACCCACCCACCCACCCTATTCTGGTAAGTGTAACTTTTGTCTATCCTCTTCTAAAAATTCAAACTAGGATTCATGTTTTTGGGGTATCTGTAGTACCATAGGATGTGTTAATCCTTTATTTATCTATTGCATCCAACCTTGCTTCGCAATCTACCTTTTTTATCAATTGTTGGTACATTCCATACCGACGGGCTTATGTGTAAACCGATGCGATCTATCCGACTCTTTGTCAACCAACGAAATCTTGTTAAGGGTGTTCGTTCTTTAGTAAGATTTCACAGAATGTGCAGTTGCTAATCTCTATCAGATAAGTGGTTTTGTGCGTCTAGTTGGTATTCTAATGCCAAAAATGCAAAAAAAAAATTCTTTGATACATCTATGTTTCCACACTCCTTTCATCAAGTGCATCGCCGAGTTCCAAAAGTACAACAACATGGTTGAGATTGTGCATATTACAACAAAGGCAGAACATCAAGTGTAAGAGGACATCAAATACAACAAGCCAAAGACGTACTTCACCTACAAGCAAGATCCAACCGCTACAACAACAAACTTCAAGGGAAGCTCCTCAATTACCTCCAAGCCTACTTTCAAGCCCACACTTCCTCAAGGAAAACTGCCCCCAAGTGGCAAGCAAACCGCGGATGACCCGCCATTCAACGGTGAATGCTACAAGTGTGGAGGAAAAGGACACAAGTAGGAAAAATGTGGCAACACCAAAGTCTTGTTCATTCATGACAATGGTGACGAGGAATACTTGAGTGAAGATGAATTTGATGCACGAGTCAAAGAAGCAATGGCAAGACAACATGTGGGAGATGACCAAGAAATCCTCATGTGTGAGAATTGCGCAAGTCTATCGCTTGTCGTCACAAGAATCTTGACCACTCAAGCCCAAGAGCATAAAGATCAAAGATCCAACATCTTCCGAACACATGCCGACATCAATGGGAAATCCATAGTTGCCACAACCTTCCAAGCACTGAGTTATGTGAGAAGCTCAACCTCACCCTCCATCTACAAAAGCACCCATACCATGTCTAATGGCTAAGTGACCAAGAGTCCATGAAGATAAAGCACACCGCCTCGGTAACATTCTCAATTGGACCAAACAAATACACGGTGGAGTGTGATGTGGTTCCCATGATGGTATGCCATATGTTGCTTGATAGACCATGGCTGATGTATCCCGACCTACAATCGTTACCACATCAAGGTCTCCAACTTATGCTAAGTCATCATGGACTCCAAAGGTGAATCCGTTACTCTATGCGAGCCCACTTCCTACCCTTTTGAATGATATACTAATTCATACTCCGTCCCATATTCATGATAGGTTCATACCGACAAGTACGAAGGCAAGGGAGGAAGCCCAGAGCACCAAGCCCGACAAGACAGAGGCTTGGAAGAGGAGACGGAAGAAGAAGCAGCATAAGCACTTGAGCCTCCGGCCTCCAACACCGCAGTCTCTAGCCAGACTCCGGACCAATCTTTGGACCACTATCTAAACCATTATGTACACCACTCCAGAGTCTACAGCAGAGAAAGACCAGACTCTACACCAGAGAAAAACCGGAGTCTCCGATCACACTAGAGTCTCCGGACCATAACACCGAAGTCTCCGGTGTCCACGATGTCAGGCATGTTAAGGCCTTTGGGCCTTTGGCCCATGTACCCCTCTAGTCCGTTCCAAGCCCTACAATTACTCCCCAAACTACCCGTTGTTATGTGGCTGGCCTATATATAATCCCCCACCCCATCAGGGATCCCGAAGGCATAGATGATAGACTAAAGACAACCCCCTTTGTGGAATGTCTAGTTTTTCCTCATCCCCTTACGCAAGGGGACTGACCATCATCGACACCTCATTGGAGTTTGCATCACGCCTCCCTCGTTGTACAAGGCCTACGTTTGCGAGTACGTGAGCATAGTTATCAAGACACTCTCCAAGGTGTTCTTCCCTCTCCTCTTGGGACCGAGGGAGCACGTTGACTGATATTTCCTTATGGGGATTCTATTAGACCGGTGGCCACCAGCAGGAGCGATCGGCTTTGTATCATGTGAGTTTTGCGTGCGTTCATCATGTTCTTCGCCAGGTGTGCGTTCGCTTCCGCTACCTTCCCCCTTTCCCCTCGCTTTCACATCGATTTGACCACGAGATCTATGAAGATCGGGCCACCCACGAGGTTAGCCCTCAACATATGGTATCAGTAGCTTTTGGTTGCCACAGATTTCTCACCGATTTGGTATTATCCCCATAAATTCGAAAACTCCACCAAAAATATCCCCAATTCATGTTTTGGATTGATCCGTGTTTTGAGTGAGTTTTGGTAGGTTTTGATCCGTGGAATGGGGGGCCAGATAGTGTAGCTCACAAAAAATATCCCCCGACCTATTCTCCTCGCATCGCGTGATTCCACTTTTCACTCAATGGCGCCTCCCAAAGGCTCGTGGGGAAAATCCAAGTGCACCACAACCCAGCTGAAATCCTTCGAGGACGTCGGGGTGCTCCGCAAGGGGAATTGGCGAGTTCCCCCCTCTTCTGAGACCGAGCCGAAACCGTGGCCCAGCGAGTTCATCTGCTTCACCAGCCATCTCGAGAGGGGCTTAGGGTTCCCGACTTCGCTCTTCTTCCGCCGCTTCTGCGTGTACTACGCGATCAAGCCCTCAGATCTTGGTCTACATAGCATCGAGCAGCTGGCGATCTTCATCACCTTCTGTGAGTGCTACCTCGGCTGCAGGCCATACTTCCCGTTGTGGCTGGAGGTCTTCCACGGCCGCATCGGGCGCGAGGCGTCCAGCGGCTTGATGCTGGCCACATGAGGGGTCACCTTCCAGTTGAAGCCGAAGGCCAACTTCATCAAGCTCCTCCTGCCGAAGAAGGCCGACAGCGAGTGGAAGAAAAGCTGGTTCTACGTCAAGGAAGCTACTCCCTCCGACGAGGTCTCCCTTCCTGAATTCGTCGCCGAGAGGAGCGAGCCCCGCCGACTGGCGCCAAAGAAGCTCCCTGAAGATTAGCGGATGGCTGTCGCGGAAATGATGGATCAGATCCAGAAGCTGAAGGACCAGGGGTTGATTTCGATCAACCTCTACAATTGCTAGCTCGGGCGGCGCCTGGTTCCGCTGGCAACTCGTCCACACTGGATGTACGAGTACAGCGGGAAGCTTGATCCATCTCGCACCAGCAAGGAGTCGTGAGAGGCCGAAGATTACAAGGCCGCCCTGAAGAAGATCACCGACGCGGAGTTCACGGGTGCGGCGGTCGGAGTCACCCCGTATACTCCCGTGAAGAACGAAGAACCTATAGTAAGTCTTCTTTCCAATCGCTCTGTTCGTATTCCAATTTCATTCTTTTCGCTTGTCGTGTTTTTGACTCGCAGTGGTTCTTAGCTTTTTCAGGTATTAGAGGGTTGGCTCCCTCCGCTTGATGAAGAAGTCTCCCAGGAGCTGGGGGAAGATTCCGAGGGGGATCCTTCCGATAGCGACGGGGAAGACGAAGAGGTCGCTCCCCCAGCGCCTATGGCTCGCAAGACCCGAATGCAGAAATAGCGAGAGGTCGAAGCAAGCCGTAGCCTGGACGAGTTCGAAGAAGGCGACGAGGTCGCCCAGGAGCAGACATCTCGGCGCACCGCTACGCCTTCGAAGCCCCCACGCCGGCCCAAGTCGCTAGCAAAAAAACTTGCATCACCGGTCAGGTCGTTAGTGGTGTTCGGGTTGGACGATGACTCCGATGGCGAAAGGTCACCTGAAGTCTCGCACAAGGTCCCGAGGGCCACAATCCCGACAAAGGGGTTGGAGGGAGAGGACGCATAGGTGGTGGTAGAGGCGCCCCTGGCTTCGATCGCACCGTCGACCTCAGGGGTGCCAAGCCAAGAAGCGACCGACGTAGTGCTGCCCAAGTCGCCGCTGCCGTCGAAGGCAGCGGCGTCGGAGCCGGAGATCCCGGTGACTGTGGCTTCGTCGTCAAGGAATCCCCCGGTTTCGTGGGCTTTGGACGTATTTGAGCGGGGGCTCAGTCGCAAGCTGGGTCCCGAGTTGGATAAGCCTTCCCATATCAGTACCGGGCTTTGCGTTCTTCCAGTCGCCAAGTAAGTTATACTTCCTTATCCCAATTTGCTTTGCTTCTTTCGTGTTGTGGTTGTGCTGATTAGAAGGGCTCGTGCAGGTCGGGGGCTAAGAAGATTGGTCGCCCTTCGGTTGCCAAGATTCCCCCGGCCACTATCGCGGGAGAGGGTGATCTGCCCAAGAAGAGGAAGGCCTCCGAGGATGTCACGTCTGCTGAAGTCGCGAAGAAACAGAAGGGGGGCGCTGACGACGCCGTGACCGGGGGAAGCGCTACAGAGCCAGATGCTGCGCCGCTCGTCGAAGAGGGGGCGGTGACGCGATCAGAGCCAGCACCAGCTGCGTCCGCGCCGGAGGTGCCGGTCCCGGCGGCCAGCGCCCCTGCCAAGGCGTCGGCGACGTTCCCTCGCTTTATGGCGAGCGGGTTTCTAGGCGGTGCAGATGCGCAATCTCCGCAATTCCCGGAGATCGAGGACGCAGAGATTGAGGCCCGCCGCGGGCGCACCTCCTTCACGGTCCCGTCGACTGACGCTTCTGAACTTCACAAGATGCTCGGCGCTGCTATTCAGGTATGTTCAGTCCCCGAATTCCAAGTCGCTGAATTTCAGCGGCTGGGAATTGTCTTTATTTTCCTGTATTCTCCAGTCCCCGAGTTCCTAGTCGCTGAATGTCAGTGGCTGGGAACTGGTCTTAATTTTCCTGTATTCTCCAGTCCCCGAGTTCCTAGTCGCTGAATTTCAGCGGCTGGGAACTGGTCTTTCTTTTCCTCCCAATGCTTAGCTGGTCTCGTTGTTTTGCAGGGGTTACAGCGGGAGTCGACTGATCGGCAGGTTGCACGAGAGCGCCTGGAGCGTGATTTGCACGAGGCGCAAGAGGTGAACCGGCGGCTTCAGGAGAGGATCGGTGAGTGTTTGACGTTGTTCTTCTTTGCTTGTTATGAGCTGGTTTTGTGCAATACTCTGACATCTCTGCTTGCAGATGGTTTCCCGGACGAGGTCTCCAAAGCCCATGAGGGGTATGTCCCACTCGTCGAACTAGATGCGGCGAATGAGCGAGTGGCCTCCCTAGTCAAGGAGTTGGAGGATGCTAAGGCGGTCTCAATTTCTTTAGAAGAACGTGAGAAGGCTGCCGTCGCCGCCGCTGAAGAGGAACGCATGTCCACGGACTACATTATCGTGGGGCTGCATAACGACCAAGCCGCTTTGGAGAAGCACGTCAAGGAGAATTGCCGCAAGCTTCTTGGTGAGTTTCTGTCATTTGCCTTATCCTTTTGTCGGTTCTCCGCTTTTGGGGGTTTCATTGTTTCACTGACATCTGACTTTCCAGCTGTGGTAGGCCAAAGCGACCCGGTGGTGCAGACGTATACCGCTTCGCAGTGCATGACTGCCGTGGTGAATGCTTCCACGGCCTCGGCGTTGTGTGTCCAGGCAGCTCTCCAAGGCATGTCTCCCACCGAAGTCATCCCTGGGGGCTCACGGAGGTGTGGCAATATCTAGAGGAGGTGCCCGTGGTTGTGGAGTGGATGACGCGCTCCGCGTTCAGGCGCGGGGCCGCCACGGCGTTGAGCTTGGGCCTCGCGCACTTCCCGGACGACTTCGATCTGGACGACATCACTAGTGGCTATCCTTCGATGACTGGCACGGTGGAGATGCCGGAGGTGCTGAAGCTGACTGCGAAGGCCACTCCTTATGCCGACCGTGTCTTGGCGATGGGGGATCTTCTGCCGTACCAGGAGACAGTGATGGCGCATGGCGACCCCGAGCCGGAGCACCATCACATGAAGTCGGAGCAGCCCTTCCGGTCGTCGTTAGCGAAGTCGCTGACCTCGTACCCGTCGAACCCGTGGTGGCCCTTTGTGCGCATCAACGGTGGTGGCGCTTCTTCTTCGCCAGGGCCTGTGGAGTAAGCAAATGTAATAGTTGTAATAGATGCCAAGTGGCGAACATTGTATGATGTTTTTGTAATCCATGTCGCAGGGACTTGGTCGACTTGTGTGATGATTAAGGGAGTGTTCTGTTCAACAATTTGAGCGAGTCCCCGAGCACGTCCGCCCTTTAATGGGGTATAACTCGATTGTGTACTTCGATGTGTTTGATTTGTTTCGCATTTCTTTTTATCCCTTGCGTCTCCTGAGCGGCGAGTCCCCGAGCGCGAGTGGGGTTCATTTGTGAATGAGTCCCCGAGTATTGTTCTAGACCGTATTGGTCGTGATCCTGTTGCAGGTTGTGAATGCATTGTTTGTAACGCGTCTCCTCCCCTGGCCCGGAGAGCCAGTCGCTTGGTGAGCCCTAGGCAGCTCTCTTACTAGGTGTGTTCCCGAGCCGCGTGGGGTCCCTATTTTGCGGAGTCCCCGTGCGTGGTACTTAACCGTTCGAGTCGCTTTGCACGAGGGTGGGAGAGACAGATCGCTATGAGAAGCGTGTGTCGGATGTCTTGGCCCGGCGGGCCAGTCAGGCTAGGCGACTCCAATGGCGGCTCCGGGTTTGCGTTTTTCGTGGACGACCCAAGGCCCGAATATTTCCGGTACCCTTGTGCCGCACTACTTGGCCGTGCCGATCGCTCGACCAGAGGTTGACTTCCGTAAGTAGCATATTGCTAGCATGTACGAGTGCGAGTGGCACAAGAATATGGCGAGTGGACACAATTTGTGTGATCCGAATGAATTTCATTATATATTCCTATGGAGTACAGTGTGAGGTTCTAAGTATAGAACTTTCTGAGGAGGTTTATATTCCATGGCCTCCTGACCTCCAATTGGCCGTCACCCCGTATGTCAATGACGTAGTAGGCATTGTTGCCAAGGACTCGGCCTATGGCGAATGGCCCCTCCCATGGGGGGATAGCTTGTGCATGCCCTTCTTGTCTTGGACCAGTCGTAGGACCAGGTCGCCTTCCTGGAAGGTGCCAGTTCGCACTCGGCGGCTGTGATAACGGCGAAGTCCTTGCTGGTATATGGTGGTGCGGGAGCGAGCCAGGTGGCGTGCTTCGTCGAGTTGATCGACGCTGTCTTGGCGGGCGGTTTCGTTGGCCGCCTCGACGTAGTTGGCGACTCGAGGGGAGTCGTGCTCCAGGTCTGTTGGCATTACGGCCTCGACGCCATACACCATGAAGAAAGGCGTGAACCCGGTTGATCGGTTGATCGGTTGACGGAGGTGCGGATCCCCCATATCACAGAGGGGAGCTCGTCGACCCAACATCCTGGGGTGCATTCGAGGTGCACCTGTAGTCGCGGCTTGAGACCGTGGAGGACGCTCTGGTTGGCGCGCTCTGCTTGGCCGTTTGACTCCGGGTGGGTGACTGATGCGAGGTCAAGTCGTATGCCGTGCTCCTCATAGAATTCCGCCATGGCCCCCTTGGCGAAGTTGGTGCCGTTGTCTGTGATGATGCTGTGTGGGTAGCTGTACCGGTAGATGAGTTCGCGGAGGAACTTGGTAGCCGTCTTACCATCGCACTTCTTGATCGGCTTGGCCTCCGCCCATTTGGTGAACTTGTCGACTGCGACCAGGAGGTGAGTGAAGCCCGATGGGGCCTTCTTGAATGGGCCGACCATGTCCATGCCCATGACAGCGAATGGCCACGTGATGGGGATTGTCTTGAGCACCAAACCAGGAAGGTGCGTCTGGTTGGCATACTTCTAGCATCCGACGCATCTTTGGATGACGTCGGTGGAGTCGGCGTGTGCGGTGAGCCAGTAGAAACCGTGCCACATGGCCTTGGCGACTAGCGACTTGGCGCCAGCGTGATGGCCGCAGTCGCCGGCATGGATGTCCTGGAGGATCGGGCCTTCCTCTGGCTGTAGGCAGCACTGGAACACGCCGGTCACGCTGCGGTTGTGGAGCTCGCCGTTGATGATGACGAAGGATTTGCAGCGGCGTACGATCATTCACGCCTCTGTCTCGTTGCTCGGTAGGATTTTGTGTTCCAGGAAGGCGACGTATGGCGTTGTCCAGTCGCTAGGTTCCACAACCATGGCGACTAAGGCCGGTTCTGGTTGTAGTGGGATCCCGACGTCGATCTCCTTCGGTGGGCTGACGGAGGGCTTGTGGATGATGTCGAGGAAGACGCCTACTGGTGGCACCTATCGAGCCGACCCGATGCGGGAAAGGGCATCCGCCTCCTCGTTTTTACGCCTGTCGATCCACTCGACGGAGTAGCCGTCGAAGTGTCCTCCTAGTTGGTCGACGGCCTAGCGGTACGCTATCATTGTTGGGGAAACAGCGTCGCATGTCCCGGCCACTTGGCCAGCGACTAGGTCGGAGTCGCCATAGCATCGTAGGCGATTGATGTTCATCTCCTTGGCGGCTCTCGTGCCGTGGAGGAGGGCCTCGTATTCCGCCGCGTTGTTGGTGCAGGGTTTGAAGTTGAGGTGGAGCACGTAGCGGAGCTTGTCTCCTTTGGGGGAGGTCAGTATGACCCCAGCCCCCGCGCCGTCGGCGTTCTTGGAGCCGTCGAAGTGGAGCGACATGTAGTGGAGGTATGGGAGCTTCTCTGGCTGCTGTGCCTCTTCCCAGTCGGCGAGGAAATCGGCCAGGGCTTGCGACTTGATCGCTTTTCGGGGCTCATATTTGATGTTGTGGACGCCGATCTCGACGGCCCACTTGTGACTCGCCCAGTCGCATCGTGATTGCGTATGATGTCTTGTAGGGGCGCGGAGGATACCACCGTGATTGGGTGCTCCTAGAAGTAGTGCGGGAGTCGCCGCTATGCTCGGAATACTGCGTACACCAGTTTTTGGTATTGCGGGTAGCGCTGTCGTGAGTCTGTTAAGACTTCGCTGATGTAGTATACTGGGCGCTATATGGGGCGCTCCTTGCCCTCTTCTGGTCGTTCGACGACCATCACGGCGCTGACGACCAGATTGGAGGCCGCGACGTAGACAAGCATTGGCTCTCTGTCGAGTGGCGCGGCGAGTAGTGGTGCCACGAGTATCACTTCTTCCAGTGCTTTCAGTGCGTTGTCGGCCTCTACGTCCCATTGGAACGTTGGGTTCTTGCGCATCAGGCGGTATAGGGGCATTGCCTTCTCGCCTAGCCGGGGGATGAAGCGACTGAGAGCCGCGACTCGCCCTGCCAACTTTTGGACGTTGCGCAAGCACTTGGGTTTCCCGAGTCACGCGATGGTGTCGATATTGGTGGGGTTAGCCTCAATGCCTCGCTTGGAGACTACGTACCCCAGAAGTTGTCCGGTGGGTACGCCGAAGGTGCATTTTCCGGGGTTCAGCTTGATGTTGTACCTCCGCAGATTTGCGAAGGTTTCTGCTAGGTCGGCGAGCAGATCGTCCTGGCGGGTGGATTTTACCACCACGTCGTCGATGTAGACGTGGATGTTGCGGCCGATTTGGCTCGCTAGACTCTCCTGCATTGCATCTCTGATATGTGGCGTCTGCATTCTTGAGGCCAAATGTCATGGCTATGTAGCAGAACGCGCCGAATGGCGTGATGAACCCCGTGTTCTCCTCGCCTTCGACCGCCATCTTGATCCGGTTGTAACCAGAGTAAGCGTCGAGAAAACACGGTGACTCCGATCCCACGGTCAAGTCGATGATCTGATCGATGCGCGGTAGGACGAAATCCTCCTTCGGGCAGGCGCTGTTGAGGTTGGTGTAGTCTATACACATTCTCCAGGTGTTGTTCTTTTTGAGGACCAAGACTGGGTTTGCCAGCCACTTGGAGTACTTAATTGGCCAGATGAAGCTTGCGGCTAGCAGGCCCTGGACTTCCTCGGCGATTGCTCGACGGCGCTCTTCATTGAAGGGCCGTAGCGACTGTTTTACTAGTCACACTTTGGGGTCGGCATTGAGTTTGTGCTCAGCGAGTTCCCTCAGGACACCTGGCATGTCAGATGGCTTCCATGCAAAGATGTCGCGGTTCTCACGGAGGAACCCGATGAGCGCGCTTTCCTATGCGGGGCTCATATGCGCCCCGATGGTGACCGTCTGGCTGGAGTCGCCTAGGACGAGCTCGATGGTGCGGGTGTGCGTGGTCGCCTCGAACGTGGAGTTCGCGGCGATCGGTTTCCTCGGGATGGTGGGATCTTCCTTGTTTATGTTGCCCGTGTATTTCGCGAGCTCCTCCGTGTGGTCAGTCTTCGTGGCGATGACGGCGTCCGCGAGCTCGGCGCCTTTTTCCTCGCATTCCACGGCCATATCAGGGTCGCCGTGGACGGTGATGATGCCGCTCGGCCTGGGGAGCTTCATCATGTTGTAGGCGTAGTGCGGGGGCGCCATGAACTTTGCGAATGCCTGGCGGCCCAGGACGGGGTGGTAGGGACTGCGGAAGTTTACCAGCTCGAAGACGATCCTCTATGTGCGGTAGTTTGCCGGGTGCCGAAGGTGACTGGCAGCGTCACCTTCCCGATCGGGTACGCCTTCCGACCGGGGACGATGCCGTGGAAGGTCGTTAGTGTTGGCTCGATGGCTGTTTCTGGGAGCTGGAGCCTTTTGAAGGTGTCGAGGTACAGGATGTTGATAGAGCTCCCACCGTCCATCAGCGTCTTGGGCAGCCAGTAGTCGGCCACCTTTGGCCTCACCACCAGGGCGACTCGCCCTGGATACTTGATTCTTGGCGCGTGGTCCTGGCGACTCCAGGTGATGCTCTAATCGGACCAGTTTAGGAAGCGGGAGATGTCGACTTGCGTCACCGCATTGACGACGACCGCGTGGGCGAGTACCTTCTTCTCACGCTTGGTGCCGAGACCGGTGAAGGTATGTAGCGACCCGACAGCGGTTCCGAAGCCGCCGCCGTTCCCGTTGTCCCGCGGTTGGTTGTTGTTGGGGTCCTCCCTTGCACGTCTCGCCTTCTCGATCTCTTTGAGAGAGTGGCAGTCGGCGGTGGTGTGGGTGGCTGGTTTTCCCTCCCTGCTGTGGTAGATGCAGGGCTGATTGAGCAGGGCGGCAGGGTCGAATTTTGGCCTCGTCGCGTTGTTGGCGCGGTAGTTTCCTCCGTCGCGGCGGTAGTTCTTGGAGTCGCGTTGGCCATAGCCGGCGTTGGCGACGAAGTCAACTCGCCCGTCGGTCCGGCACTTGCCAGTGATGCGAGTGTTGCTGTAGCGCATATCGTGTAGGCGCCCGCTTTCATGGATGCTAGTGCGCCACCTTCCTCCTGACTCGTTATCGGAGTCTTGGTTGGGGTCTTCCTCCGCGTAGCGCTTGGCAATCTCGAGGAGGTTGGGGATGTTATCGAGCGCCCAGTAGACCCTCTTGATCTTGGCGACCAGAGGTTCGTACTGGCACGCGTTCTTGAAGCAGTGTATCGCCATGTCTAGGTGGATGCCGGAGGCGTTTATCCACAGCTCTTGCCACCTTTGGATCCACCGGCGGGTCGACTCGCGTTGTCCCTGGATGCATCGGTCTAGGTCCTTGGGTGTGGTGGCGCGGGTGTAGGAGCCCTCGAAGTGCCTGACGAAGGCGTCCCGCATTTCTTCCCAGGAGTCGATGCTGTAGGCGGGTAGCGTGTTGATCCATTGCCGGGTCGCACCCTCCATCATCAGGGGGAGGTAGCGAGCGGCGAGCAGGTCGGTGTGGCATGCGATCCCCATTGCCATCAGATATGTGTCAAGCCAAACGGCGGGGTCATACGTCGAGTCGTATTTCTCGATCTCCTTGGGGGCCTTGAAGTTGGCGGGGTGTTTTTCCCCGTGGATCATGGGTCCAAAGCATTGTGGCCCGACTCAGCTGAGCGAGCCTCTTGGCTCCGGGTCGCCGCAGTTGGCGAGGGTGTGTCGCAGGTCGTAGGGTTGGCGCGACCGCCACACCTAATTGTTGATGATGTGCGTTCGGGCATCGAGTGGTTGCCCGTTTGCGGCGACGGTGTTGTTCGTAGGTCGCGGCTCGTTGGTCGACAACGCGGGGTTGGTGGTCCGCGGTTGGTTTGCCAGGGGTTGGGGTGGTGGGCAAACTATCGCGTTGGCCACGGTGGGGTGGCCGGTTGATGCCACCCTGCTTGCTGACGAGCGGGAGTACATCCGCCCTCGCGGATCGACTCCCGCGGCTTGTTGCTCGACGGCCCTGACAAGTAGGGCCTTGGCGTACTGGATCTGTAGCGCGTCGTTGCCTTGGACATCAAGGTTGGCGATCGCGGCATCGGTCGCGACGACGTTGTCCATCGGGGTGGAGTACAGTGGTAGCCCGTTGGCGTCCAGGGCTTGAGGCGAGATGATGATCCGTGGTTGGTCTGGTGGGGGCGCACGGCCCATGGGTCGTGGAGGGGCCCCATTCGTCGGTGCTCCAGGTGGTGGTCTTGCGGGGTTGCCTCCTCTGGGCGGCGCGTTCTCGCCGTGTTCGCGCTCGGTGGCACGTGTGGGGTCGCCCTCATCGTTGAAGTTCAGGACGCGGCCGTGAACATCGAGGTTCAGGCGGGTCCTGATGCGGAACTGGTTGTAGCATCCCATCTGTCTAACATATGTAATGCTACATGGTTTAGTAATATAATGGCTACTTCCTACATATAATTGTTGCATCATAATTATATCATGCTCATGTCATCATGCCACCTTGCATTTGAGCATCATATAAAACCCTTTTCCATTTGGTTCTTCTCTCATATGCATTATTAATTGTATTTGGCTCTTGATAAATTGTATTTGACTCTTGATAAATGCTTGATGCCCAAATTGAGTTGGGGGCATATCTTTTATTCAACTCCATCACCTTTCCTTTCACCACCTTATAATTCCACCATCCTTATTTACCCATGAGTTATTATTTTCTTTTGGCTTTTCATCTAGCTCATGTGGGTTGGGATGAATCCAATTATCTTTTCCTATAGCTTGGCCTTACACCATATTTTGGAATGCATATGTATAAATGCCATGGATATTTATTTTGTTTTCACAAGATAAAACCTAGCATTATTGTCTATGCATGAGCCATGCAAAGCACTCATCTTTCTCCTTTGGATTTCTTTGGATTTTGGAGTGAACCCTTTTTCTTTGGTGAGCTTCCCTTTCGCTCTTACTCCATCCTCCTCATATTGATCCTAGTTTCTTTGCTTTGTGCATCAAAACCCCACCTCTCCCATCTCCACCCTTATCAACCTCACATGTGTAGGTGCCATGCATGGTCATGTCAGATTTTTCCCATAAACCCACCTCTCTCTCCTCACCTGCATCTCACCTTGCGTGATCTTGTTTAGATCACACTTCCACCAACACCCTAAGACCCTACCCTACCCTTTCTCTTTAATTTTCTCTCAAACCCTAAACCATACCTCCTTGCTAAACCCTAACCCTAACCACCCATGCGAGCTAACTATCTACCCCATCCCCTCTTGCTCCTAGCCGAGCCATCCCCTTCCCCTCTCTCTCTCTTTCTCTCTCCCCCTGGCTGCCAAGCGGGCCTACCGACGCTGCAGTCCCACCTGCCGGCGCCCTAGCCCATTACACCCCCACCTGCCCAAGAGAGAAGAGGAAAAAGGTGGCACCACCTTTCCACCCGAGCTACCCCCCATGTGCACCCTCTCTCCCTCCTTATCTACCCCTCTCCTGCGCCTCTCCCAGATCCCCAGGTTCCCAGGGCCCTGCGCCGTCGTCCTCTCACCACCTACCCCTGCTTCCTCCCTCCCTTCCAACCCCGGCCAACCTCGTCGGCCTACACCATCTCCCAGCGATCCAGGAGGCGTAAGCGGGCAGGAGGTTGTCAGCGAGATCGGGGAGGTCCTCTGTAGCAGCCCTGTACACGGCGTCGAGGAGGAGACGACCCAGCGCCGCTACACGCCGACGAGCCGAGCCAAACCCTAACCTCGTTAGCCGCCAGCTCCGTCGCCGATCCCCTGCACCTCGGCCCGTTCCACCGCCACCGTTGCACTCCCGGTAAGCCGCTACACCTCTCTGACACCCTCCCGTCATTTTCCTCTTCCCAGACGAGTAGGTCACGGCGACGAATGCCCTCTGTGCATGGCGGGTTCATCGTCGTCTTCTCGCTGTGCGTCGCGGGACCTTTATCTAGCCGCCTAGCAACCCCCTGTCAACGATCCCGTCCTACCGCGCTGGTGCCGCCCCTCTACGCGCGCGCCCCGCGTCACAGGTTCGAGCCCCTGCCGCGCCGCGATTTTCCGCCGTCAGTTCGTCAGAACACGGAGAAGAACAACAGTGTCGCGCAAACTTTACACTTAACCCACCCCTTTTTGGCTCTCTCAACCCGCGCTCCCCTCCGACCCTACCTGACAGCGGCTGTGAATGGTTTACAAAAAGGCACCCTAGTTTCAGCTGCCCCCAACCCGCAGTCCGTAGCGCCGCCAGGTGTCATGCCCACATCGGCTGCGCGCGCGTGTGGGCCCACTTAAAATCGGTCCTGCTCGTCAGTGGCGGTGGCTAGGTAGATCCCGGGTCAGAAAAGTGCCTGTGCGTCGAATCCGCCCAGTCAGCAGTGACCCCACCTGTCTGTGACTGTGGCTAGGAGAGGTTGAGTATAAAAAGTATTTCCGTTATCTATTTAAATAAAATGATTTCAGTAAATGTTTAAATACAAATTCAAATCTGTTTTTAAATAACTTTTAAATTATAAATCCAAATAGTACAAATGATATATGTTTTGGAATCAGAAAAATGTGAGGAATTCAGATATGCTATTCAAAATAATGTTTGAGCACTTTAAATTTTCGAGATGATTAAAATTACAATAAAATGCCCTTTTCTTAATAAATTAATAACTTCAAATCTATAACTCCAAATTTGACAAATAATATGTCTAAATCGATCAGCGCGACGAGCCCGTTCTATCTATGCATTCCTTGTTCTGAATTGAAGCATGCATCATGCCATATTTAAAAATCAGAACTGTTTATGGCAATAAAACTTGACTAAATAAATAATAAAATGTTTTATTCTTGTACCCCACACCTCACCATGCCATGCTACTTTAAAGCCATGTAAATTGTGCATCATTCATCATGGCATGCTTGTTTGCTTGTTGCATTTTGATTCATATGCTTGTGCACTTTATTTATGTTGGCCCTTGTTTGTTTGGTTCTTCTTCGAATAGACGCCCAGCAGGAGAATTACCAGGAATCACAGGAGTTCTACCCAGATCCATCTCTCGCTTCAACTGAGCTTCCAGGCAAGCACTACCACATGCTTGCATACATATAGTACCTATTGCCTCTATCTTGTTCTTGCATCATTGAGTCGCGATTGCATTAAATTGAATCCCAAGTACTGCATAGCCTTTACTTTTAAACCCCACCGAAGCTTGTTCCTCCATCCCATAAGCCATTACTACAGGAGTTGTTTGAGCCATGCGAGTCGTAGAAAAGCATGTGTAGGGTATGTGAGTGTCTGATGGATAACGAGGTACCTAAACAACTTAACCTGAGTAGTAATGGGATAACTAATGAAAGAGGCACCGGTGAGCAATATCTGCTATTTGGTTTTTCATGCTCACTTGTGTCCCGTAGGACCCCGAGTACTTGATTCCTGTTCCTTGACTATTCGCACTATCCACATCCGGGAGGACTTATGGACCCTCCTAAGCCAGAGCTTGATTCATTTCTATTTCTTGGGGCCACAAGTAGTTTGGGGCTTTGTTACTACTCTATACTTATGCCATGATTACTGTTTTATTTAAGATTGTGCGTGGAGCACCTGTACTGTTTTGGATTGTGCCACGTTTTCGCGGTATCGACAAGCCCAGTCATATTTTCGGGTTCCCAGTCGTTTACAGCCGTCGTCGCAAACCCTGGGTCCGTTCCGGAGCCGGCCAACTTCGTTGCGGGTAGCTTAGTGGGGTGGCGCCCTGAAATATTGCTGAATCATGTGATTACTTTGTCGTGAATGCCTTGTTGCGTTTTGAGTTGGTTTTTCCGAAGTTGATCGAGTGTGTGTTGCTATTTGTGCACCCCTGCAGGGTAAATCTTTCTAAAAGCCGTGTCCGCGGTTATGGACGACTTGGAGCACAGTTTCTCAATCATAGACAAGTCTAACTAAAGTACCGCTTTTAATTTGACTAAGTACCTGACTAGTAAATAGTGCAATACTCATGGAATGGTTAATAAAACTGCCAACGGATGGGGGTTGTTCGTCTGCTTCCTCGTTGGTAAGCGAGGAGGAGGATGGATTTGTTAATTATACTGTTATAACTGTTGTTCTTAATTCACGGACATCCGTCTATCATTGGTTAGGTGGATGGTTAGCGAGTATCTCTAGACTTGTTAGTTATTATCTTTTGCTGCAATTGCGTCACCCCAGGTTGTGTCCCCTTTAGAGGCATAAAGACTTGCTGAGTACCCCTAGGGTTTCACACGATAAATTGTTTGATTCAAATGAACAGGTGTACTCGCAAGATGGATACTGGGTGCAGGAGACAGATGATGTTGGCAACGATCACTCGGTGTAGAGATTCCGGGAACGGGGATCCGTGAGATCTGTGGGCGGGATTTGTTTATTTATGTGGCATCTTATGCTGATTTGCTTCTTATTCGTACTCAAATCTTGTTTTCCGCTTCCACCTGATACTCTGATGTTTGATGTATGAGGAGCTATCCTAAAATATTATCTCTATCTAGGATATTTGAATCTTGCCGTATGGCGTCGCAATATTTCTACTTCTTTTAGATGAAATGGCTCTGAGGACTGTTGTATGTGGCTTGCATACATACTCATTTGTGTATGTAGTTGATCCCTTCGCCTGCCGATTATGCCGCTCGTTCTTGTCCCGATGATCTGGAAATGGTTAGGACGGCCGAAAGGTCTACCGTGAGTGGCCCTAGGCCCCACCGTACTACTTTAACCACTTTCGGTCATCCAGGCATGTAACTAAGAGCGTAATTCACCGAGGTAGTTTCACTGGTGATAGAGTGACAGCTCCTTCGCCGTCTCTCGTTCGAGGCGGTATTTCTTGCGCTCGGCGAGTTCGTTGCGTTGCGCCTCCTGGAGCCGCAAGTGGGCTTGTTCCACCTCCGTGGCTGTCGCGGTCGACAGAATCAGCGTGGAGAACGGATCTGGCGGGGCGGCTGTGCTACCTGCCATGTAGATCGCGTTGAAGTGATTGGATCTGGCGTGAAGATCCTCGAGGGATTCCGAGCCGGAGTCGGAGTCGAAGATCCCTAGGATGGAGGGATCCTCGAAGTCTTCAAGGTTGGAGACTCGCGTGATGGAGTCCTCCCGTGACGCGACGGTGATGGATCCGTTGGCCGATGCAGGGGTCGCGGAGTCGGCGTCGTCGTTTAAGGCGTCGTCGTTGGTGGCGACGTTGGTCTCGACCGTGTCGCTAGCGGCCGAGTCGTACTCGGTGACGAGGCCCCTGATGGAGCGGACCTGCTCCTCCGAAAGCAGATCGCGGTGTGGAGGCGATCCGTCGACGATCATGGTCGCGGCTGGGTCGACTGCGTCGGTAAAGCCGACAAAGAGGTTGATGGAGCCGACCGGCATCACCGCGGTGTGTGTGACTAGGCGCGACGCCGGGATGTAGCTCTTGGGCAGGATCTGCAAGATCCCGCTGAAGGCGATCCACCGGCCGCTCGATCGGCGAGTAGGGTCTCGCCGTAGAACTCAGGCTAGTCTCGCTATGCCCCACAGTGGGCGCCACTGTCGTGGAAATGGCCACGGCAGTTGCTGCCATAGGTAGCGATTGAGAGTTTCGTGAGGAAGAGTTGGCGGCCATCTGCGGTTCGAGATGGGGGCAGGTGTACAGGGGTTTACCCAGGTTCGGCCCCCTGGAGGGTAAAGACCTACTCCTGGTAGATTGGATTATGAGAGAGCGAGTTAGAAGGGTGGCGAGCTCGGCGGCTGGGCAGCGAGTCGCTTGAGGGGGTGTATGATGGAATCTAAGTCTCTACGATACCCTAGGGAGGTTTATATATGAAGTACCTCCCAGGGTTTACAAGTTGTCCCCGAACAAGATAAGGATCCGGGGGCTTTTGACCTAATCCGACTAGGCTTCTGCTACGCTCCTGGGCTTCCAGTCGCCAGTCGATGGGCCTCTTCTTTCCTCAGATTCCAGTCGCTGTCCTCCAGGCGTACTCGCAGGCCTTCCGGCCCACTCGAAACCTACTGCTGAGCATACCCCCTTTGGCATATCCCCATCATCTAAGCAAAAGTTGTGAGCACGCTACCACATATTGTTATATTGTATAGTTTTTTGCACAAGGAATAGGCAAGTGAAAAAGACAAGAAAAATAAAGCATAGAAAAAGAAAGAAAGAAAGAAAGAAACAAGTGCCTCATAGAATAGGAAGCACAAGCTTGATGAACATCAAATAGGTGGTACTTATTGTGCATATCTTGTAGCCCACCAATTTTATTACAATCAAACTAGATTATCTCCTTGCACTTGTGTGACACGAGCTTATAGTCTTCGCTAGGTAATCATTTAGTTCTTAGCTCACTTTATCCGTCACACAAGTCCCATTATCCCACTGTGTGTTTCCTTGTACATAATTCCTATCTTGTGGATTGACTTGTTTTGATTTGTGATCATCTTGGTTCTTTACTTGCCATTACAACATCTTGATTTCGGATTATTCTCGGACATGCCACTTTCCATACCCATCCACCATAATCTTTGTGTGTTTGTGTTTTAGTGGTTAGTTGGTTTTGGTGTTCCATGTGAACTTCACTTTACTTGGTTTTGATTGCTCTCAAGTGTGGCCACTTGCATGATACTATCTTCCAAGGTAAAGTAAGTGTGACACCCCCGGGATCAGGGTTAAACAAATCTGGACCTTAGCCTGACATAAGCTTAACCTGGATCTCAAGGATATCCAGTGAAGAATCGGTAACACAACAGTAACCCTGTAAGACAAAAATTATTACATCAAACTCATAACTGAGCGAAGAACCAAAATATTACAAGCAGAGTTCACTGACCACAAACATCAAACAACGGAAGGCAAATTATGCTATTAAGTATAGCAAACATAACAAATGTCCTAAGAGGCCTGAAGCATAACGATGACGTCTCAGCCCATAGATTCTAGGTTGTTGGCCGGGAACCCCAAGCTACTCGTCGGTGTCGATGTAGTATGGAACTTGTCTTCAGGGGAACACTTATTCTACCACAAAAGTATAAACAAAGAAAGGGTGAGTACAGGGTGTACTCCGCAATACTTATGGCTGGTGGGGTTATTTTTCATAAAGCCATCTTTGTTTTGTAAAACAAGAGGGAGGAGAAGCTCGTCTAATCAGAATATTTTAAAACGGGATAAGAGAGCGACTTCTCCAAAGAATTGACCATCATCTTGATATCCACCGAAGTAATCCTCATCTCACAACTAGGATCACCCCCTCGTACCCATGAGGAAGCATCCTTAAGCACACGTTGATCAACCAAGTTTTACGATTAGGTTATAGTTCTCTATGATCTTAGAATTCGGTCACCAAGCGTTCATAACCGTGAACACGACTTTTCGAAAAGATTTAACCCTGCAGGGGTGTACAACTTTACCCACACATACCAACCGACTCTTAATCCCATAATGATTAGCCCTCTTCCTTGGAAGGCCGTCAGAGGGTGGTTGGACACGACCTTTACCTTGCTTTCGCCGAGACCATGGGTCACGCCCTAAGGATGGTTCCGCCGTAACAGGTCAAATCCCGAAGTCGGTCCCTAGAGATGTGGGCGAGGTTGGTTTACCAGGGGCTCCATCGACCCCAAGCAACCCCGGTCACGCTTACCTACCTGTATGAATGCACCTCCTTCACCGCATTCGAGAACAACCAGAATGCATATGTCAAATCGAACGTCCGAACTATGTGATTCATGGAATCTACTAGGCAAGTTAGTTACTCGTGAGTTTTTCCAGGCCCCGTGTTGATGTACGCTCATCTCGGTTCCAAAGGCAAGAACTTGGTTCCTAGTAGTGGCGAGCATGGGACTAGAAAAACCACATCCCACTGTGGCCTCCCATACAAGCCTTAACATATTTAACTTTTACCACTGATCTTACCTCATCAGTATACCTCGTTCTCTTGTCAAACTAGATTCTCTGCATTTGGTACATCCTATGGATGAACCAGAACTGACAGCTATGCACGGCTAAGCAAGACACAAATAAGCTCTAGCAGTGCACACAAGCCAAACCTAGTTATGCTAGGAGCAGTGGATCAGGTAATATAAGCTCAAGGGAGTAATGCAACAGATAGGATACTCTATCTATCGATAAAAGACCACAGTAGAATCGTATGCATCATGGCAAGAATGAAATGCTTTCGAAATCATAGGCTTTTATAATGGTGGGGCTATGCTTGACTTGTTTGTAGATAACCAAAAGCAGATCTTCAGAAACCTTGTGTTTGACTTGATTATAGTTGATCAAGTATTGTTCGTCGGTCTTTGATGGTGTTGATCTTGGTCTTCGATCTCAATCTCGATATCGTATTCTACCGGAAATAACCAAACACCGGAAAGAAAGAGGAAACAACAATCAACACATGGCATCGATGCTATGCTCAAGCAAGGATGATGATATGACAAGTTTAATAGTATTGAAATGAAACCCTAAAGCATGTTTGATCATTTTAAACAGGGTCCGAAGGGTCCAAACCCTAATGTAGGAGAGACCCCAGAATCACCTGCGAGGGTTCATATGTTATTCTAATTAAACTTATAATTGAAGTTACTTAACAATGCATGCTTTTGATTCTAAAGTGTAGATCTCATTTTTCTGAACATTTTGATATATTATTTGTATTTTTCTGAGTTATAAATAATTAGATATTGAATTTATAAGATTAAAAAAAATTGAATTAAAACAAAAGCTGGGAATTACTTTTTATACAGGGGCTCCTAGCTGTAGAGGCTGACAGAGGGGCCCCATGGCCACCTCAACTGCCACGCAGATAGGTGGGACCAGTGGCCGGTTTGACCGGGTCAGACCCACGCCCTGATGTCACGGTGACGTCACGTCACCGGCCACCGGTAGATGGTCACCAACGATGGCGAAGGAGGGCGCGTGGAGCTATGAGGCTAGGCCCGTTCGAATCGAACGTGCACGCTGAGCCTAAACGAGGCAGCGCCACCCTAAAATGGTCACCGGAGCAGCGGGTTCGATGGCGCGCGGCGGCGATGATCACCGGTCTGCGGCGAGCGGCGGTCACAGAGAGGGAGGGGTCAGAGGAGAGGCCCTAGGGGACCACCAGCAACCTTGGTTTGGTCGGAGGCGTCGGCGAGGATCGGGGAGATCGGAGGAATCAGTAATGGCGACGGCGGCGCTCATCGAGGACAGGGAAGAAGCGGGCGACGCGGCCGATTGCGAGCGCCCGGGCTCGATTCCTCTTGCAGGGAGACGGATGGGAACACGGCGGAGCTCATGGCATTGTCGGCGGGGCACGGGGTGGCCTAGAACGGCGACACGGCGTAGCGACTGGCGGCGGTTAGGGTTTGGGTTCGGACTCCAAAAGGGGAACGCGAGAGAGAGGCGTGCACGGGAGGGAGAAGATAGGATCGAGGCCGGGGCATCGTTTGCGGTCTTATCCTTGCATCCGGGGGCGATGGCGCATCACAACGGTGGGCGGAGATCGACAGCCGGTGCACGGACAGCGAGCTGCTCGCCGTTGTCAACGAAAACGACGAGTAAGCGCGTCGAAGCGGTACACGGGCCGGGGTGGGCTGGCTGCTGGGCTGCTAGCTGCTGCACGCGGGAGGCAGAGAGGGAGAGGAAGAGATGGGTCGGCTGGGCTGCTCGGTCTGAGAGCTCTCTGTTTTATTTTTTATTTGCCAAAACCTTTTCCTTTTTTTCTATTTTCTCTTTTGTATTTTCAATTTCAAATCTATTTTGAATACTTTTAAAATACCAAATACTTTTGTAAACTATATAAGATATTGCAGGGCCCTTTTATTCGGTTTGGGCTCCACTATTTTGGTGGTTTTCAAAATATTCAAACCCATTTTGAATTGTTTTCAAGAGGGAGAGAAAATAGCTAGGGTTTAGGGTTTTGCTTTAATTTTCATTGCATGCATTTTAAAAGATGATGCTCATGAATGCCCAAACAAAGCCCTAATTAATATTAGCTAAAACTGGGGTGTTACAGTAAGGTTTGACGTTGCATCCCTAACCCCCTTACCACTTCCATATACACCACTTGATCTTGTGAATCATGTCTAGGGAGTCCGGAACCGAGGATGATATCTATGAAGAATCCATGATGAGCCACCATGACTACGACTCAACAAGTATAGAGGACATGAGGGAGCACTACACCGACAATGGCTCCGCATGCTTTGAAGACCCGGAGTACTACACCTATGATGGCTCCACATGCATGGAAGACATGGAGCACGTCATCAACTATGGATCCTCAAGCATGGAGGAATTGGATCTCTACATCGACAATGAATCCTCATGCATTGAGAATTACACAAAAATGGCTCCACATGCTTGGGTGATATGGAGTACTACAACAACAATGACTCCCCAAGCATGGACAACTTTGACTGCTACAATGATGATGCACCACCAAGCATGGAGGACATGGCGAACTTCATCGACATCGAGGGCTCTCCCATGTTCCACGAAGATGATCCACCTACAAGGCATCAAGTGCTACCACATACATGGTGTCATGCGCCACCATCTCCAAGGCGACGAGCGCCATCACCTCCAAGACGTCAACCGCCACCATCTCCAAGGTGCCAAGCACCACCATCTCCATGGCATCGAGCGCATCTACCGCCAAGTAATCTAGTGCCTCCTACAAGAAGAGTGGCTCCCAAACATAATCTTCCAAAAGAGGCGCCACGAAGCAAGAATCTTCATCGACAAACATCCTCGAGAGATCATAGACAAAATCAAGAGGATACAAGACATCATCTGTAGCATCCCAATTGTCTAACAATGGTAATGCTACTTGGTCTAGTAATATATTGGCTACTTCCTATATACAATTGTTGCATCATAATTATATCATGCTCATGTCATCATGCCACCTTGCATTTGAGCATCATATAAAACCCTTTTCTTTTGGTTCTTCTCTCATATGCATTATTAATTGTATTTTCCTCTTGATATTGTATTTGGTTATTGTTATATTGCTTAAATGCCCAAGTTGAGTTGGGGGCATATCTTTTATTCAACTCCATCACCTTTCTTTTCACCACCTTATAATTCCACCATTCCAACCCATGAGCTTGTAGTTCTTTTTCTTTTGATATTTAATCTAGCTCATGTGGGTTGGGATAGATCTAATCCTACAATTTCTTTTGCTTGGTCTTTACTCCACTTCTTGGGAATGCATAAGAATAATGCCATATTATTATTATTGTTTTCACAAAATAAAACATGGCATTTAATATTATGCATGGGCCATGCAAGAGCACCACCACCTTTAGCCATTTGTATTTCTCTTGGTTTAAGTAATTCTTCCTTTATGCAATCATCTCCATCTCTCTCCACCATTCCCATGATCTCATCAACACCATTAATTTTCTTCATGCATGATCATATGAGAAACTATCCACATTGCTTTTCTTTTCTCATTTACACTTTCCCATGACATGATCATGCCTCTTTTAATCCCTACACTCCCTCACCCTTCATCTTGACTTGATCGATAAGCTTGTGTTAAAAACCTAAAAATTCTAAATCAAACCCTAACACACCCTCTCGCCTCAAACTCTAATTATTCTTAACTAAACCCTAACCCTTAACCTCTCTCTCTCTCTCTCTACCAAGATGGCCCCACCTGGCCACCCTCTCTCCCTGGTCCCACACCCCATCTACCCCCTCTCCTAACCCTAGCCCTAGCTAACCCGAGCTCCTCCTAACCTAGCCGAGCCACCCGAGCACCCTCTCCTCTCTCTTTCGCTCTACCTGCCATGCCAGCCCCACCACCACGCCGACCCCACCTGGCCCGCATGTCAGCCCCACCCCACCTGCCCTGGCCTCCCATGTCAAGCACGTGAGAGGAGGTGGAGAAAGGTGGCCGAAGCCACCTTTATCTACCTCGAGCCCCACACGGCACCCTCCTCCCTCGCCCTCGCTTATCCTCCGCCCCACGCCTCCTGGCATCGCCCAGATCCGCCCTAGAGCCCCTGCCTCTCCCCTCTTTCCTCTCTACCGATGCCGTCTACCTCTCGCCGGTCCCCGCCAGAACCACCGGCGTCTCCTCGTTCCTGCCGGCGTGCGCGACGTGGAGGTGGTCGAGGAGACCGAGGAGACCCCCCTGCTTCGCCCTGGACGCGCCAGCGAGGAGGAGAAGGCCACCACTGCCGCAGTACGTCGACGCCCTGCCGAAACCCTAGATCTGTGGTTTGCCAGCTCTGCCGACGCCCTGCTGCGCCTCGTCCCGATCCGCCATTGGCAACCTCCCCGCGGTGAGCCCCTCTACCGCCTAGACAACCTCTGCCCCGCCATAAAGCCCTCGCCGCGGTAGACGTTTCGCCGAGCGCTCCCAGTGCGCCGTGGTCGTGCGCGTCTGCACATCGTCGCTTCGTGCAGCGACCTATCTAGCCCTGCCCGCTTCCCTGTCACCATCCCTCGCTTAGGCGCACTGGTCACCGTCGCCTAGCGCGAGACCCAGGTCCCTAGATCGATCCCCCGCACCGCGCTCTGTCCCCGGCGCGCATGTTTTTGTCGTCAGATAGTTCAGAGAAGGAGAAGAACAGTGCACGCGGGCCACTTTGCTAAAACCCCCCCAGATATTTAGCTGCTTAACCCGCGGTCTAACCGAGCCCACCAGTCAGCCTCCCGTCCAGTTTACAAAAACGCCCCTGCAGTTTTGAATAACCAACATGTGCTCCAGCACGCTCCCCACCTGTCAGCCTCTGTGGGTTACCCCCCTGGCACATGGGCCCAGCCTCGCTGGCCCACCTGTCAACCGCAGCGGCTAGGTAGCGTCGTGGTGAGAAAAGCCGCGGCTGAGCAACGTTAACCGCTGGGTCCAGTTTGCGCCGGCCCCATCCGTCCGTGGCTTGGGCTGGAATACTCTGGGTGTAAAAAAGATCTGGCGAATTTCTGTTTAAATAAAAATGATTTCAGAAATTGTTTAAATTCAAATTCAAATCAGATTTTAAATAACTTTTAAAATACAAATCCAAATAATACATATTATATATGTTTTTGAATCAGAAAAATGTGAGGAATTCAAATATGCCATTAAAAATATTGTTTGACCACTTTAAAATTTCGATATGATTAAAATTACAAATAAATGCCCTTTTCTTAATAAATTAATAACTTTAATTCTATAACTCCATTTGGGCAAAAAATATGTCTAAATCGATCAGCGTGACGAGCCCGTTCTATCTATACAGTCCTTGTTCTGAATTAAAGCATGCATCATGTCATTATTCAAAATCTGAACTGTTTATGACAACAAAATTGGACCAAATAAATAATAAAATGCTTTGTTCTTGTATTCCACACCTCACCATGCCATGTTACTTTAATGCCATGTAAATTGTGCACCATTCATCATGGCATGCTTGTTTGCTTGTCGCATTCTAATTCTTATGCTTGTGCACTTTATTTATGTTGGCCCTTGTTTGTTTGGATCTTCTTCGAATAGATGCCCAGTAGGAGAATTACCAGGAATCACAGGAGTACTACCCAGATCCATCTCTCGCTTCAACTGAACTACCAGGAAAGCACTACCACATGCTTGCATAAATATAGTACCTATTGCCTCTATCTTATTCTTGCATCATTGAGTCGCGATTGCATTAAATTGAATACCAAGAACTGCATATCCTTTAATTTTAAACCCCACCGAAGCTTGTTCCTCCATCCCATGAGCCATTACTACAGGAGTTGTTTGAGCCATGCGAGTCGTAGAAAAGCATGTGTAGGGTATGTGAGTGTCTGATGAATAACGAGGTACTTAAACAACTTAACCTGAGTAGTAATGGGATAACTAATGAAAGAGGCACCGGTGAGCAATATCTGCTATTTCGTTTTTCATGCTCACTTGTGTCCCGTAGGACCCCGAGTACTTGATTGCTGTTCCTTGTTTATTCACACTATCCACATCCGGGAGGCCTTATGGACCCCCCTGAGCCCGAGCTTAATTCATTCTTATTTCTTGGGGCCACAAAGTAGTTTGGGGCTTTGTTACTATCCTGTACTTATGCCATGCTTTACTGTTTTATTTAAGATTGTTCGTGGAGCACCTGTACTATTTTGGATGCGGAGTGTTTTCGCGGTATCGACAAGCCCAGTCACACTTTCGGGTTCCCAGTCGTTTACAACCATTGACGCAAACCTTGGGTCCGTCTCGGAGCCGGCCAAGTTCGTTGCGGGAAGCTTAATGGGGTGGCCCCGTGAAATATTTCTGAATCCTATGATTGCTTTCTCGTGAATGCCTCGTTGGGTTTTGATTTGGTTTTTCCGAGGTTGATCGAGTTTGTGTTGCTATTCGTGCACCCCTGCAGGGTAAATCTTTCTGAAAGCCGTGTCCGCGGTTATGGACGACTTGGAGCACAGTTTCTTGATCATAGACAAGTATAACTAAAGTACCGATTTTAACTTGACTAAGTGCTTGACTAGTAAATAGTACAACACTCCTGGAATGGTTAATAAAACTGCCAACGGATGATGGGGGTTGTTCGTCCGCTTCCTCGTTGGTAAGCGAGGAGGAGGATGGATCTGTTAATTATACAGTTATAACTGTTGATCTTAATTCATGGACATCCGTTTATCATGGGTAGGCGGTGGTTAGCGAGTATCTATAGAATTGTTAGATATTATCTTTTGCTGCAATTGCGTCACCCCAGGTTGTGTCCCCTTTAGTGGCATAAAGACTTGCTGAGTACCCCTAGGGTCTCACACGATAAATTGTTTGATTCAGATGAACAGGTGTACCCGCAAGATGGATACTGGGTGGAGGAGACAGATGATGTTGGCAACGATCATTCGGTGAAGAGATTCCGGGAACGGGGATCCGTGAGATCTGTGGGCGGGATGTGTTTATTTATGTGGCATCTTATGCCGATTTGCTTCTTATCCGTACTCGTATCTTGTTTCTGCTTCCGCCTGATACTCTGATGTTTGTTGTATGAGGAGCTATCCTAAATTATTATCTCTATCTAGGACATTTGAATCTTGCCGTATGGCGTTGCAATATTTCTATTTCTTTTAGATGGAATGGCTCTGAGGACTGTTGTATGTGGCTTGCATACATACTCATTTGTGTATGTAGTTGATCCCTTCGCCTGCCGATTACGCCGCTCGTTCTTGTCCCGATGTTCTGAAAGTGGTTAGGACGGCCGAAAGGTCTACCGTGAGTGGCCCTGGGCCCCACCGTACTATTTTAACCACTTTCGTTCATCCAGGCATGTAACTAAGAGCGTAATTCACCGAGGTAGTTACAATTGGTATCAGAGCCATCCCGCCCTTCAGGGTCTCAGCCAAAATGGTCGTTGTAAGTCTAGCAAATATTTTTGGTAGTTATGTATACTAGGGAAAAACAAAACGTGAGAGTAGGACTACTTCCATTTTTCTTCTTACCCACCCACCCACCCTTTTCTGGTAAGGAAGTGTAACGTTTTCAATTCTCTTCTAAAATTCAAACTAGGATTCACGTGTTCTGGGTTCCGTAGTACCATAGGTTGTGTGTGTGTGTGTTTGTGTGATTCCTTGTCTATCTGTTGCATCCAAATGTTATCACTATCTGCCTTTTGGTCATCAACTGTTGGTACATTCCATACCGACAGGCCTTTTTAAACCGACGCGATCTATTCTGATTCGTTGTATACCGATGCGATCTATCTTACTCTTTGTTATCCGACGTTATCTTGTTGGGGTGTTCTTTTTCGTAGTTACCAATCTTTACGTTCATCTTAAGAAGAAGGTGTTGGGATATGTGTTTTACTGATTCATGTGCGGAGTAATGATTTGAGTGCGGGATGGAGTCGCGACCATACCACTACTTCTATCATTTACTCTTGTATGTTGAACTAGTAGAGTTACTAATCTTGATTCGTGAAGTGGTTTTGCGCGTATAGTGGTATTTTAATGCCAAAATTTGCGGAAAATTTTTCTTTGTTAGTTTGTATACCACACTCCTTGTTCAGTCGTGTGCGTTATGCTTAATATCTTCTAGTTGCCTTGAACTTTGTTGATATTTTAATATCATCTCAGTGAATTGCATCCTTTAATCTTGGTTAATTCCATTTTGGTACTATTTTGGATTATTATCATTCTCCATTATAGTACTGACTTGTGTTTTATATCAATCACAGGATGGCACCACCACGCCGTTCTGAGGAGGACATACCACCTGAACTTGGGGCTGCTTTGGCAAGTATTACAAATGCTTTGGGCATTATGCAGCAGAACCAACAACGCTTCGAGGAAAGCATGAGGAGGAATGAGTTTGTTCCGCTACCTCCACCTCCCAAGCGAGGAGACATCAAGAGTTTTCTCAAGTTCAACCCACGCCAATTTGAGGTGTCTAATCAGCCACTTGATGCGGATGATTGGCTGTGTGAAGTGTCAAGGTTGCTGATGACTGCGGATGTTTCCGAGCAAGAATGGGTCAAATGTGCCACTCACCTTCTGAAGGGAGATGCAGCTCTATGGTGGGAAAATTACCTCAAGGCAGATCTCTCTGGTTTTCAGCCTACTTGGGAGCAATTCACTACTGCTTTCAAAGAGCAATATCTATCAGAAATTTTCATGGAAAGGATGAAGGAAGTGTTTCTCAACCTCAAGCAAGGCACTGACAATGTCAATACCTACATCAGAAACATGATGAACCTTTCTCGTTATGGTGGCGATGAGATCTCTGATGACAAGAAGAAGCAAAAGAGGTTCCGGCAAGGACTCAATGATTCCATCAAATATGCTATCACTCATGCAAGGCCGGCGTCTTTTCTGGAACTCCAACACACAGCTCTGCAGGAAGAAGCTAGTAGGCAAGTGTTTGAGGAGTCAAAGAAACACAGCCGTGATACAGCAAGTTCTTCTGCTATGACAGCTCCTTCTAAGCGTCGTGTCTGGGTTCCTAACACCCCATCGTCGCTCCCTGCTCCACCAAGACCGTCAAGCTACGCACCAAGGCCACCAAACTCCTTTACTGCGGCTCCTAGGGGCTACAACCACAACTACCCTGGAGCGCCTGGCGGAGTCCCTGGCTACGTTGCTCCACGTCCACCTGGTGCTTGCTATACTTGTGGAAACACTGGGCATCAGCACTGGAATTGTCCAATGAACAACAAAGCTCTTCCACCACCACCTCCAAGACCTGCAGCAAGTTCTCCTATGATTCGTGCACCTCCACCTCGGGCTCTCAACATCAACACCAAGCCTGGGTCTACGGTTGCTCGTGCCAAATGTGTCAACGTCGCTCAAGCTGAGCATGCTCCTGGAGTTGTGATGGGTATGCTTCCTGTTAACTCAGTTCCTGCACGAGTTTTGTTTGATTCTGGTGCTTCACATTCTTTTGTTTCTCACAAATTTGCGAATGAGAATGAGTAAGCAATGGATCCTCTCCCCAAGCGTTTAATGGTTCTTTCTCCTGGAGCAACAATGGCATCTTCTAAAATCAGCCATAACAATCAAATTGAGATTGGTGGTTCTTCGTTTCCGGCTTCCTTAATTATTCTGGGCAATTCTGATATTGATGTTATCTTGGGCATGGATTGGTTAACAGCAAATGCAGCTGTGATTGATTGTGCTAAACGTTCGGTTTGTCTAAAAATTCCTGAAGGCCATATAGTTTATTCTCCAAGTCTGACTACTGCAATTCAGCTTTATTCTTTGGCGCTTCTGAATGATGAGGCTATGGAAGGTATTCAGAGTGTTCCTGTAGTCTGTGAGTTCCCAGATGTCTTTCCTGAAGAGTTGCCAGGTATGCCTTCGGATCGTGAGGTTGAGCTTGTCATTGAACTTGAACCTGGTACCACTCCTATCTCCAAGCGGCCTTATAAAATGGGTCCTGCTGAGTTGGCTGAACTCAAACGTCAGTTGGATGAACAAGAAAAGTTGGGTTTCATTCAGCACAGTACTTCTTCTTGGGGTAGTCCAACCATCTTTGTGAAGAAGCGAGACAAGACTGATAGACTTTGTGTTGACTATCGGGCACTCAATGCTAAAACAATCAAGAATAAATATCCCCTTCCGCGGATTAATGATCTCTTCGATTAGCTAGCCGGAGCTGTGGTATTCTCTAAGCTTGATTTGAGAAGTGGTTATCATCAAATCTAGATTCTCAAGGAAGATGTTCCCAAAATAGCTTTCACCACTCGCTATGGCCTGTATGAGTACACAGTCATGTCTTTCGGTCTCACCAATGCACCTGCCACCTTCTCGAGGCTTATGAACTCGGTTTTCATGGAGTATCTTGATAAGTTCGTTGTGGTCTATCTGGATGACATTCTAGTCTATTCTAAGTCAAAGGAAGAACATGAAGAACACCTTCGGTGTGTCCTAAACAAGCTTCGTGAGAACCGCCTGTATGCAAAGTTCTCCAAGTGTGAGTTTTGGCTGCCCCAAGTCACCTACCTTGGTCACGTCATCTCTGCCAAGGGTATTGCCGTCAACCCAGAAACTATTAAGACAATTATGGACTGGCTTCCACCCATAAATGTCAAAGAAGTCCGGAGTTTCCTTGGTTTGGCCAGTTAATGTTGTCGCTTCGTTCAAAACTTCTCAAAGATTGCGAAGCCTCTTACCGATCTCCTCAAGAAAGGCAGGAAATACCTTTGGACTCCTGCATGTCAAGCAAGCTTTGAAACACTCAAAGAGAAGCTCACTTCCACACCAGTCTTGGTTCCTCCAGATACATCAAAGCCTTTCCAGATATTCTATGATGCATCATTGCAAGGATTGGGTGCGGTCCTTATGCAAGAAAAACAAGTTGTTGCTTACGCATCTCGTCAATTGAAGACGCACGAAATCAACTATCCTACACATGACCTCGAACTCGCAGCAGTTGTCTTTGCTTTGAAAGTATGGAGGCATTACTTGCTTGGCAACCGTTGTGAGATCTTTTCTGATCACAAGATTCTGAAGTATATCTTCACACAGCCTGATCTCAACCTTCGTCAGAGGAGGTGGATTGAAACAATCAATGATTTCGATTTGACCATCAACTACACTCCGGGCAAAGCCAATGTCATGGCCGATGCTCTCAGCCGAAAAGCTTATGTCAACAATCTCATGGTGGAAGAACAACAGCCTCTCTTGTGCGAGGAATTCCGCAAGCTCAACCTTGAAATTGTGGATCAAGGGTATCTTATGAACCTTCTGGCAACACCGCTCTTGGAAGAAAAAGTTCGCTCCATTCAGCATGGTGATCCTTACACTAAAAAGATCATCTCCAACATTTAGCTTCCGAAGTATGAGTCTTTCCATGTTGACAACCAAGGCACTCTTTTCTTTGAACACCGGATGTTTATTCCGAACTACCCGGGTTTAAGAGAGCAAGTTCTCAAGGAGGCGCATGATTCTGTTCTTTCTATCCACCCTGGCAGCACTAAGATGTACATGGACTTGAAAACACAATATTGATGGCCTGGATTGAAACGATATTGTGCCAAGTATGTCTCAGAGTGTGATGTATGTTGCAGAGTTAAAGCTGTCCATCAGAAACCTTCTGGTCTTCTACAGCCATTGAAGCCTCCGGAATGGAAATGGGAGAAAGTAGAGATGGACTTCATCACTGGTTTTCCAAGGTCGCAGAAGGGCAACAATGCAATCTTTGTTGTCATTGACAGGCTTTCTAAAGTAGCTCACTTCTTTCCAGTCAAGGAAACAATTTATGCAATTCAGTTGGTTGAGCTGTATATCAACAGAATTGTCTCTATGTATGGAGTTCCTCTTGAGATCAGTTCAGACTGTGGAAGCATCTTCACTTCCAAGTTTTGGGGAAGTTTCCAAAATGCTTTGGGAACAAAGTTGAACTTCAGCACAGCCTACCACCCTCAATCGCAAGGACAAGTTGAAAGGATCAATCAGATTCTGGAAGATATGCTCCGTGCTTGCGTTATCTCCTTCGGCATGAAGTGGAAAGAATGTCTTCCTTATGCTGAATTCTCTTACAACAACAGCTTCTAGAAAAGTCTAAAGATGGCAACATTTGCGGATCTCTATGGTCGCAAATGCAGAACTCCGATTGGTTGGTCGGGCGCAGGTGAAAGAATATTATTTGACCCCGACATTGTAACTCAAGCGGAGGAGAAAGTTCACATCATTCTTGAAAACCTGAAGATTGCTCAAAGTCGCTAGAAGAGCAATTATGACAGGAAGCACACGGACATGGAGTATGTCCCTGGTGATCTCGTTTACCTTCGTGTCACTCCCATGAGAGGCACGCACCGCTTTGGTATCAAAGGAAAGCTGGCTCCTAGATACATCGGTCCTTTCAAAATTCGTGGAAGAAGAGGAGAAGTTGCTTATGCTCTTGAGCTCCCTGAACAACTCAAAGTCCATGATGTTTTCCATATCTCTCAACTCAAGAAGTGCTTCAAGGATCCCGGCAAGACCGTGGACCATGAACTCATCAATCTCCAAGAAGATCTGTCTTATCCAGAACACCCCATAAAAATTCTAGAAGTCGCAGAAAGAAGGACTCGCAACAAGTCCATCAAGTTCTGCAAGGTGCAGTGGTCGCACCATTCCATTGATGAAGCCACTTGGGAACATGAAGATGAGCTTCGTGCCAAGTATCCTACCCTCTTTGAGTATTCTTCTTCCTAGAATCTCGGGGCGAGATTCCTGTTTAGTGGGGGAGAGTTGTAGCATCCCAATTGTCTAACAATGGTAATGCTACTTGGTCTAGTAATATATTGGCTACTTCCTATATACAATTGTTGCATCATAATTATATCATGCTCATGTCATCATGCCACCTTGCATTTGAGCATCATATAAAATCCTTTTCTTTTGGTTCTTCTCTCATATGCATTATCAATTGTATTTGCCTCTTGATATTGTATTTGGTTATTGTTATATTGTTTAAATGCCCAAGTTGAGTTGGGGGCATATCTTTTATTCAACTCCATCACCTTTCTTTTCACCACCTTATAATTCCACCATTCCAACCCATGAGCTTGTAGTTCTTTTTCTTTTGATATTTAATCTAGCTCATGTGGGTTGGGATGGATCTAATCCTACAATTTCTTTTGTTTGGTCTTTACTCCACTTCTTGGGAATGCATAAGAATAATGCCATATTATTATTATTGTTTTCACAAAATAAAACATGGCATTTAATATTACGCATGGGCCATGCAAGAGCACCACCACCTTTAGCCATTTGTATTTCTCTTGGTTTAAGTAATTCTTCCTTTATGGAATCATCTCCATCTCTCTCCACCATTCCCATGATCTCATCAACACCATTAATTTTCTTCATGCATGATCATATGAGAAACTATCCACATTACTTTTCTTTTCTCATTTACACTTGCCCATGACATGATCATGCCTCTTTTAATCCCTACACTCCCTCACTCTTCATCTTGACTTGATCTATAAGCTTGTGTTAAAAACCTAAAAATTCTAAATCAAACCCTAACACACCCTCTCGCCTCAAACCCTAATTATTCTTAACTAAACCCTAACCCTTAACCTCTCTCTCTCTCTACCATGATGGCCCCACCTGGCCACCCTCTCTCCCTGGTCCCACACCCCATCTACCCCCCTCTCCTAACCCTAGCCCTAGCCCCCTCTCCTCTCTCCTATCTCTTTCTCTCTACCTGCCGTGCCAGCCCCACCACCACGCCGACCCCACATGGCCCGCCTGTCAGCCCCACCCCACCTGCCCTGGCCTCCCATGTCAAGCACGTGAGATGAGGTGGAGAAAGGTGGCTGAAGCCACCTTTATCTACCCCGAGCCCCACACGGCACACTCCTCCCTCGCCCTCGCTTATCCTCCGCCCCACGCCTCCTAGCATCGCCCAGGTCCACCCCAGAGCCCCTACCTCTCCCCTCTTTCCTCTCCACCGACGCCGTCTACCTCTCGCCGGTCCCCGCCAGAACCACCGGCGTCTCCTCGTTCCTGCCGGCGTGCGCGACGTGGAGGTGGTCGAGGAGACCGAGGAGACCCCCCTGCTTCGCCCTGGACGTGCTAGCGAGGAGGAGAAGGCCACCACTGCCGTAGTACGTCGACGCCCTGCCAAAACCCTAGATCTTCGGTTCGCCAGCTCCGCCGACGCCCTGCTGCGCCTCGCCCCATCCGCCACCGGCAACCTCCTCGCGGTGAGCCCCTCTACCGCCTAGACAACCTCCGCCCCGCCGTAAAGCCCTAGCCGCGGTAGACGTTTCGCCGAGCGCTCCCAGTGCACCGTGGTCGCGCGCATCTTCACGTCGTCGCGTCGCGCAGCGACCTATCTAGCGCCCGCCCGCTTCCCTGTCACCATCCCTCGCTTAGCCGCACTCGTCACCGCCACCTAGCGCGAGCCCCAAGTCCCCAGATCGATCCCCCGCACCGCGCTCTATCCCCGGCGCGCATGTTTTTGTCGTCAGATAGTTCAGAGAAGGAGAAGAACAGTGCACGCGGGCCACTTTGCTAAAACCCCCCAGATCTTTTGCTGCTTAACCCGCGGTCCAACCGAGCCCACCAGTCAGCCTCCCGTCCAGTTTACAAAAACGCCCCTGCAGTTTTGAATAACCAACCTGTGCTCCAGCACGCTCCCCATCTGTCAGCCTCTGTGGGTTACCCCCCTGGCACATGGGCCCTAGCCTCGCTGGCCCACCTGTCAACCGCAGCGGCTAGGTAGCGTCGTGGTGAGAAAAGCCGCGGCTGAGCAACGTTAACCGCTGGGTAGAGTTTGCGCCGGCCCCATCCGTCTGTGGCTTGGGCTGGAATACTCTGGGTGTAAAAAAGATCTGGCGAATTTCTGTTTAAATAAAAATGATTTCAGAAATTGTTTAAATTCAAATTCAAATCAGATTTTAAATAACTTTTAAAATACAAATCCAAATAATACATATAATATATGTTTTTGAATCAGAAAAATGTGAGGAATTCAAATATGCCATTCAAATTATTGTTTGACTACTTTAAAATTTCGAGATGATTAAAATTACAAATAAATGCCCTTTTCTTAATAAATTAATAACTTTAATTCTATAACTCCAATTTGGGCAAATAATATGTGTAAATCGATCAGCGCGACGAGCCCGTTCTATCTATGCAGTCCTTGTTCTGAATTGAAGAATGCATCATGTCATTATTCAAAATCTGAACTGTTTATGACAACAAAATTGGACCAAATAAATAATAAAATGCTTTGTTCTTGTATTCCACACCTCACCATGCCATGTTACTTTAATGCCATGTAAATTGTGCATCATTCATCATGGCATTCTTGTTTGCTTGTCGCATTTTAATTCATATGCTTGTGCACTTTATTTATGTTGGCCCTTGTTTGTTTGGATCTTCTTCGAATAGACGCCTAGCAGGAGAATTACCAGGAATCACAGGAGTACTACCCAGATCCATCTCTCGCTTCAACTAAACTACCAGGCAAGCACTACCACATGCTTGCATACATATAGTACCTATTGCCTCTATCTTATTCTTGCATCATTGAGTCGCGATTGCATTAAATTGAATCCCAAGTACTGCATATCCTTTACTTTTAAACCCCACCGAAGCTTGTTCCTCCATCCCATGAGCCATTACTACAGGAGTTGTTTGAGCCATGCGAGTCGTAGAAAAGCATGTGTAGGGTATGTGAGTGTCTGATGAATAACGAGGTACTTAAACAACTTAACCTGAGTAGTAATGGGATAACTAATGAAAGGGGCACCGGTGAGCAATATCTGCTATTTGGTTTTTATGCTCACTTGTGTCCCGTAGGACCCCGAGTACTTGATTCCTGTTCCTTGTTTATTCACACTATCCACATCCGGGAGGCCTTATGGACCCCCCTGAGCCCGAGCTTGATTCATTCTTTTTTCTTGGGGCCACAAAGTAGTTTGGGGCTTTGTTACTATCCTATACTTATGCCAAGCTTTGCTGTTTTATTTAAGATTGTGCGTGGAGCACCTGTACTATTTTGGATGCGGAGTGTTTTCGCGGTATCGACAAGCCCAGTCACACTTTCGGGTTCCCAGTCGTTTACAACCATTGACACAAACCTTGGGTCCGTCTCGGAGCTGGCCAACTTCGTTGCGGGTAACTTAATGGGGTGGCCCCCTGAAATATTTCTGAATCCGGTGATTGCTTTGTCGTGAATGCCTCGTTGGGTTTTGATTTGGTTTTTCCGAGGTTGATCGAGTGTGTGTTGCTATTCGTGCACCCCTGCAGGGTAAATCTTTCTGAAAGCCGTGTCCGCGGTTATGGACGACTTGGAGCACAGTTTCTCGATCATAGACAAGTATAACTAAAGTACTGCTTTTAATTTGACTAAGTGCTTGACTAGTAAATAGTACAACACTCCTGGAATAGTTAATAAAACTGCCAATGGATGATGGGGGTTGTTCGTCCGCTTCCTCGTTGGTAAGCGAGGAGGAGGATGGATATCTTAATTATACTGTTATAACTGTTGATCTTAATTCACGGACATCCGTCTATCACTGGTTAGGCGGATGGTTAGCGAGTATCTATAGAATTGTTAGATATTATCTTTTGCTGCAATTGCGTCACCCCAGGTTGTGTCCCCTTTAGTGGCATAAAGACTTGTTGAGTACCCCTAGGGTCTCACACGATAAATTGTTTGATTCAGATGAACAGGTGTACCCGCAAGATGGATACTGGGTGGAGGAGACAGATGATGTTGGCAACGATCATTCGGTGTAGAGATTCCGGGAACAGGGATCTGTGAGATCTGTGGGCGGCATGTGTTTATTTATGTGGCATCTTATGCCGATTTGCTTCTTATCCGTACTCGGATCTTGTTTCCGCTTCCACCTGATACTCTAATGTTTGTTGTATGAGGAGCTATCCTAAATTATTATCTCTATCTAGGACATTTGAATCTTGCCGTATGGCGTTGCAATATGTCTATTTCTTTTAGATGGAATGGCTCTAAGGACTATTATATGTGGCTTGCATACATACTCATTTGTGTATGTAGTTGATCCGTTCGCCTGCCGATTACACCGCTCGTTCTTGTCCCGATGTTCTGAAAGTGGTTAGGACGGCCGAAAGGTCTACCGTGAGTGGCCCTGGGCCCCACCGTACTATTTTAACCACTTTCGTTCACCCAGGCATGTAACTAAGAGCGTAATTCACCGAGGTAGTTACAATCCAAGCCATCTTCGCCACCTCGAGAGATCCAAGATCCAAGATCTATTGAGGAAGTTGAAACGTGACCTCATCAAGTTAAAGAAGGACATGGACAACAACCTCGCCAAATTTGACAAGTCAATATCAAAATGGAACCACGATCCCAAGAAGACTGCCAAGGAAAAGGAGCATCTCCACAAGCGTCATGTGGATGACCAAGTGCGCCACCTACGTCAACCTTCGGCAAGGCACGCCAATGACCTCCATCAACAACATCACCCTAAGGCACCTTCGACGACTTGTGCCACCACCGCAATGGCCACAAGAGCAAGCTCAATCTATAACCACACTCCTTAAAATGTGGTATCTCCTTCTAGGGACAACACCACAATGGCACCCCAAGTACAAAAGGTCACACCCCTATACTACAAGTGCAACGACCAAGGTCACTACCCATGGGCATGTCCAACCATCATATGCGGCAAGTGCCAACACCAAGGTCATATGTTTTGGGAGTGCACCGCTACATAAGCCAAGGTGGTCATGGTGAAGGATGAGCAAGCTCCAAGACAAGATCCTACCCTACAAGATGGTGATGATAGGGTTGAGAATGGTGAGAATGGGATTTTTGCTTCACCAAAGGAGGCACATGGAGTTGAGTACACCGAGCCTATCCATATATGCTTGAGTGATGATGTGGTTCCAATCCCATGTGAGTATGACAGCCACTTAGCCCACTTGAGTGAGAATAAGAGTGAGATGAGTGACTCCACCATAGATTGAGTTCTTCCATTTGGAGGGCATGAGTGATACACCAAGTGAGTTGAGAGTGGTAGTTGATAGGTCATGTGAGGCCACTTTGATTTCTAACGACTTACCCTCTACCTCTAGTGAGTTTTCACATGATGTGCTAGGTTCCATGGATCAAGAAGCGCCAAGCATGGATGAAGATGATGTCATCCCCATAGATGATGAAGAAGTCATCCACATGGAGGCCAATACTACCACAAAACCCACTTCATATGAGAGGTATGAACAAGGTAAAAATAAGGGTGTTGATGATGCCATGAACCCATTAGTGGACATGATGATTTGTGATGATTGGCATGCTATGGATGATGTTTGTGATATCACATATGACTCATTGATATTTCCATGTGATACTTTGCCTTTGCATAATGTTGACTATGTGAATTTATTTGATTGTGATGATGTTGCCATAGACATGCCATGCTCTAAATGTTACAGTGATGATATCATTTGCACTTTGTTGAACAACTACTCTTTCTAGTGTTTTGCTTGCAATGATGTTAACAATGGTGCATCTCACACCATGCTTTGCCATGAATGTTTTACAATTGCTCCCGTTTCTAGCAATAATATGGATGATTGCTATTTCACTTGATTTGCTTGGAACGATAATTCTCATATGATTTCTATTGAGATGGCCCCCATAGCTTTCTCAAATTCTAGAGATTTTCATGATTTCCATGATAAGGATGTTCCCCAATTGCATACTCATCATGCACCTATGTTACACTTGATTGACACTAATGGTGATGTGCACAAGAAGAGATACGTCATGATGGATGATGTGTTTCTCTACCATGCACACACGTTCTTCCTTTTATCTATGATGTGTGTTGGTACCCGCACGATCATGTTAACCTCGGTTGAGCACGAGTTGACAAAAAGAGCTCTAGAGAGCATCCCCCAATTGAGTTCAATAACGAACCCAACTCTGATACCTTTTGCATGCTTTGCATGTTTCATGTTGAAAAATTGCTCTTTCCTATGGTTTGATTGCAAGCATGTTGATGGTATTCTTTCACCTTGTGACAATCACGTTTCGTTGCTATGGGCTATTGATGCTTTGTGTGTTGCAAAAAAATGTGGAACAATTTCTCTTTCCGATGCAACCATAATGCCATTTTGAGCATGTATTGTCATGAGATCTTCCAAGTACCTCGCATAGTTGTTGCAACAAAAATAAGGACCACTTGCTCTTTCATTTGGTTTGTTTGCAAATACGTTGCTTTTGCTTCCGCTTGTGATACTCGCATGCCCATGATCTTGGCTTTTATTTATTTGTGTGTGTCGTCCAACATATTGAACAATTCCTCTTTCCAATAGGTGGTTTGCACACATAATGATGTTGTTTTGGATATCTTTTCTCATGTGGTTTTTCCAAATTCTCGTATCCTTGCATCAAAGAGGTTGATCAATATTTTAGTCACTTGCTTTGAGTGCCACACTAATACGTTATATGGAGTTTTTGAGTTCCCACATTTGGATGATGTTCAAACGATTTCCATGTACTTTGACCTTGCATATGCATCCCATTTTCTATACTTGAGTTGTGCTAATAGTGTTGTGAACAAGAATGGACATGCCACAAATGACATGATCCGCTATCACACACAAACATATGTTTCTTGGTCTTTGTTGTGCGAAGGTACAATTGCATACGCGTCAACCTCTATGGACCATCAGTTGAAAAGATGAACCGTAGAGAGTTACATATGGCTTCCCTTCAACGAGCCATCTCGACATCCCAAGGTGACTTCCTTCTACTTGAGGACTCATGCTATAATATTCATGAATTGGTTATTCTTTGAGTGTTGCTTCACTTTTGTTGTGAGCTTTGTAGGATTCATGAAAAGTGAAGAAACATTGAAGTGTTGCCAAATCAATCTTCCCCAGGACGACTATATGGTGAACCCCAGGATCAAGAAAGTCTCTCGACCTCTTCTACTTTGAGATGTGCATGTAGAGTCGAGGACGACACTTTTTGAAGGGGGGAGCTGATGTTGCCTGACCTACTATCGTTACTACATCAAGGTATCCAACTTATTCCAAGTAATCATCGACCCCAAAGGTGAATCTGTTCCTCTATGCGAGCCCACTTCCTACCCTTTTGAATGGTATACTACTTCATACTCCATCCCATATTCATGATAGGTTCATACCGACAAGTACTTAGGCAAGGGAGGAAGCCCGGAGCACCAAGCCCGACGTGACGGAGGCTTGGAAGAGGAGAAGGAAGAAGCATCAGAAGAAGCACCAGAGTCTCCGGCCTCCAACACCGAAGTATCCGACCGGACTCCAGACAAGTCTCTAGACTACTACATGAACCGTTCCGTAAGCCACTCCTGAGTCTACACCTGAGAAAGACTAGAGTCTCCAGTCACACAGGAGTCTCCGGACCATGACACCGGAGTCTCCAGTGTCCACGACGTCAGTCATTTTAAGGCCTTTGTGCCTTTGGCCCATGTACCCCTCTAGTCTGTTACAAACCCTAGAATTACTCCCCAAACTACCCCTTGTTATGTGGCTGGCCTATATATAGTGCCCCCACCCCCACATGTATCTCGAATGCATGGATGATAGACTAAAAACAACCTCCTTTATGGAATCTCTAGTTTTGCCTTATCCCGGGGATGAGTTCTATGCGATGGTTAATTCCTCTAAGAGGAGGTAGTCCACGTGGAAGCTCTTCAGGAAACAGATCCTTGAATTCCTGCAAAATAGCCATTAAATAAGGAGGAACATTTGTTAAGCCATTAGTGCCTTGTGCTAGTCCATTGAAAACGAGGACATAGTGCAAGATAGATGGGTTATTCCTCACTTCTCTCAACTCACTTTATTGGCAAGAAGAACAGGCTTATTTTTTCAACTCGAATTTTGCTTGTGGCTCTCACTCGCTATATGGTCGTTCTCTCGCTCACTACTTTTCTCACAAGGTGGTTTTGTGGTTTGCTCCCTCGGTAAAGCCTTTGCATTGTTCACAATTATTTTGATAGGAGTCATCGGTTGCAAAGAACATGTCTATTCAAGCCATTTGAAGGTATACACATTTTTGTGGCTGTCATGTAGAGCACCTTTGTCATATTGCCATAGTCTACCAAGCAACATATGGCATACCGTCATGGGAACCACATCACACTCCACCATATCTGATGAGGACATCCCATCTATTTATACAACTGATGTACCTATAGCTACACAAATAAAACGACCTATCACTCGAGCTCGTGCCAAGCAACTTAACTATCATGTATTGTTGTTTCTTGGAACTATTCCACATATACATGAGAAATACTGCCTAAATCAGATGTGTTTGTTATTCTTAGGAATGATGGACCTAGCATGGACAAGAGGGACAAGCATTGGAGCAAGATCATGCATGGAGATCGCAACAACCATGTGAGGATTGAAGAGGATGCCACAAGTGGAGATTTCAAGACTTTAAAGCCACCATAATGATGATTGACGACTTGGAAAAAATATTCAAGAATAATACTTCATAGATTCATCCATGGCTTAATATGGTGATGCATCACGGTTATTTTGGGCCAGGCCCATGTTATTTTTTGTAGGAATTTAAATAGCCACTTTTTAGAGTCCGTATTTGAAGGGGAAAGGGCCTTTTAGGGTTGGATTCGACCATCATACCTATAGCTGGCCGAAACCCCACCTTTTCCTCCTTAAATACCCCCCCATAGCCATCACTTTGGACTCGGATTTTGTTTAGACTAAATGTTAGCCATCATTGCAACTTCTCCAAGACTTGAGCGTCGCAAAGACCTCCTTTACTTCGCACCTATTCAGGATGCCACCGATTTCAATAAAGCTTTCATCTTTATCCACAATATCTTGATTGCAATATTAGTTCTTACTTGTTCTCGATTACATGTAGGAATTAAGACCCTCGTTGGTCAGGTTGATCGTGCTTCTGCAAGATCAGTAACCTCCAAGAGATTGGCCTAGCGATTGCATTGGTGTTCGAGCTCGCACGTGTAGTCGGATCGTAAAGCCTAAACTCCACCCAAATCGACTATCACCATCTCATCGGAAGATCGGACACCTTTGCCCTATCAAGTGGTATCAGATTTTGGTTGCTCAGTGAGTTTTTACAGTTTTTTCCTAGTGTAGATCTGTTTTTCCTATAACCCATGAAAAAGCCAAAAATACAGTTACAATAGATCTATCCCATCACCAATCTCCGCCTTGCATTGTCATTTCATTTTTGCATCGTTGAATTCGTGTCTATATCGTCGCGTCGTTTTTGCTGGTCTTAGTGTCTTGTCCCTTGGAGTTTTGAGTTCTGGTCACATTATTCACTGCTGCCATGATCGCTGATCACCGACATTGCCATACATCCACCACAATATTCTGCCGCCATATACTCCTACCACCATAAACCCTAGACTCCGCCACCGCCTTCCTACCGCGACACAAGTCCGAGTAGAGTTATTATTTCCTTGTTAGTTTTGTTTCCTTCCATATTGATTCCATGCTATAATCTAATTCCGTGAGTTCAAGTTCCAGCCACAAGTCAAGAAGGAGAGCAAAAAAAAAGTCTGGAAACGCCTCCGAAAAAGTTTTCTGGCTACACTATTGTTCGGCCTTGGGGATAATTTTTCACCATCGGCCTTTATAGCGACATTTTTTGGCGCCTGTGCATTTTCCGGAGCATAGTAGAAAAAATTCGACAAAAATTTGGGCATATCCTATTTTTAGACCCCACGGATTACTTTTAGACACTCACCATCATAGTGATTTTGGAGATCTGGGTTCACTTTTCAGAGTGCTATACCATCATACCATTGCTTGTTGTGCCGCGTCATGACATTGTTAGTGCTCTAGGCTCGCATCTCTAGTACGGTCTATCCTAGGACCAGCATGGTACCGTCGTTGAGCATCTTTTCAACTTTGCATTGTTGTTTTGATAATCGCTAACCTCCTTTGCTAAGCCTTCCCAGAGCTCCACAGATTTCTCCACGTCTGTTGTGTGACCCCTAGTAATCGCTCGGTTCAATCTCAGGAACCACTGATCTTTGCGGTCGCACGTCACCTTTTTCCTCCTATTTGGTAAGAACTTGTAAGAGCTTTGTATATTTATTGATAGATTACACGTGTTTCCACCATATTTCCGTACTCGTAGGCATATACACCTGTGCTTTTAAGGACAAATCATGGAAGATATACCTCTTGAACTGACAAACATGACGAATGAAGAGATGCATGCTCACTTCACCAAGCTTTTGTTAGGGCGTGTGCAAGATTTTTATTCAAGACTGGAGGAAGTTGACATCAAGCTCAATGAAACCATTGACAAGATAGAAGGGCTAGAGAAATCCTTCAATGACAATCTCAACGCCAAGTTTCAGGAGGTCCTCAGCAGGTTACCTTGCACTTGCACCTGCTACTGCACCACGTCCTCAATGACGTCTACCCGACCAGGTGGGACTTGTGCGACAAGTTCCACTCACGGACCACCATACTTCTGGTCCGTCTGCTCCTGCTGCAGCTGCACCACCTCCTGCTACACCTGCGCCACCTGCTACTGCCACTACAGCAGCTGTTGCACCACAATCTACCATGGCTGACACTTTCGTGGGATATGAAGAGGATGGTGAGTACGAGTATGAAGATGAGGATGAATTCGACAAGTATGTCGAACCACCTGCTGGCCGTCCTCAGCATTACTACCGCAACGCTCAACCACCGGTATGTAATGATGATCATGTTCCTAAGATTAATTTACTATTCCACCTTTTGAGGGTAGATATAATCTTGACGCGTATCTTACATGAGAATTAGAAGTAGATCAACATTTTGCGTGTTTAAGATATCCTGAGAAAATGCGTAGTGCTGCTACTTGCGAGTTTACATATTTTTCTTCACTTTGGTGGTCTGAATATTTTCACGTAAATCATGCTAATATTCCTAATACTTGGACTGCTTTAAAAAATATAGTTACAAGGAAATGACTCGTTTAGAACAATGAAAAAAATATCTAGAAGAATATTATTTGGAATTACAAACTAGGATGGTTTGTGCTAGTATTGTTGAAAATACGAAACAAATGATGGCTCGTTTATTTCTTGGTTTAAATAAGGAGATTCAAAACATCTTAGACTATAAGAAATATCATACCATTACTCGTTTGTTTCAACTTTCTTGCAAAGTTGAACGTGAAGTGCAAGATCGTCAACCACCATAGAGAAGGTCTACCAATTCTGCAAGTCGTACATCACATGGACGTCCCGAAAATCAGCGCCTTCTTTGCGTGGTATGCTACCAGCACCTACCACGTCCAAAGCCACCACACCTTCATCAAGAACGCCTTCGGCTGCTCCTCCACCATCATACAATGGTATTGCTCGTAGTTCTTCTTCTGTGGCCTCCACAAGCAATACAAAGGATATACAATGTTGCAAATGTTGGAGATATGGTCATATTGATATGTTGTTCACAACACAGCATGTTTTGACGGTGCATGATGATGGTGAATATGATTCAGCAACTAGATATTTTGATGAAGATACATTAGATCTTATTGCTACACGCGATGGGGATAATTCTGATTCTAAAGAAGAGATGGAGGTAATGGGAGCTGAAACTGCTGATCAATACAAGATCTTAGTTGCACAACATGTATTGACTGTGCAATTGAGCAAATCTGAGCAGCATCAATGCCACAAGCTATTCCAAACACGAGGCGTTTTCAAGGAAATAGCTATATGGATCATTTTTTATGGAGGGAGTTGTAATAATCTGGCCAGTATTGACATGGTAGAGAAGCTTGCTCTCCCAACAAGACAACACACACATTCATATTACATCCAATGGTTTGAGAGTTCTCGTAAGATCAAAGTAACAAGAACGGTACATGTGCATTTTACTATTAGTACATATTCTGATTTTGTTGATTGTGATGTTGTGCCAATGCAAGCTTGTTCTTTGTTACTTGGTAGACCTTGGCAATTTGATAGAAAATCTGTTCATAATGGTAAAACTAAGCAATATTCTCTTATACATGATGGGAAGGAAATTGGTCTCAAACCTATGAATCCTGAACAAATTTTAAAAGATGATCTTGCTAGAGCTAGTAGAGCTAAAACTGAGGAGAAACACAAAAGTGAGAATCATATTGTTGCTGCAGATTTTGTACCACCAAAGACCACTAAATCTGATTCTAAACATGCTACTGAAATTCGTTTGAAGGGTCCATGTATGCTTGCAAATAAAATTGATATTGCTGAACTAGATGTGAACAATACTCAATGTTATGCAATTGTATGCAAAGAGGTTTTGTTTTCATTTGAGGATATGCCTCCCTCTTTGCCACCTATTGTTCCTAACCTTTTGCAGGAATATGAGGATGTTTTTCCAGCTAAGATGCCACTAGGACTACCTCCTATTAGAGGAATTGAGTACCAAATTGATCTCATTCCTAGTGCAACGATGCCCAACCGCGTGACATACAGAACCAATCTTGAGGAGAGAAAGGAGATACAACGCTAAATTCAGGAACTACTTGATAGAGATCATATTCGTGAGTCCCTTAGCCCATGTGTTGTTCCTATTATTTTGGTACCTAAGAAAGATGGTTCTTCGCACATGTGTACTCATTGTAGAGCTATCTATAATACTACTATTCGTTACCATCATGATATTCCATGATTAGATGATATGCTTGATGAATTGAGTGGCTCTACCATGTTTTCTAAAGTTGATTTGCATAGTGGTTACCACCAGATTCGTATGAAATTGGGAGATGAATGGAAAAGAGCATTTAAAACTAAGTTTGGTTTATATGATTGGTTAGTAATGCCATTTGGTTTACTAATGCACCCAACACATTCATGAGATTAATGAACGGAGTTTTTCATGCTTTCATTGGACGCTTTGTGGTAGTCCGTGATGTCTACGCACTTCTATTCTTGTAGACAGTTGTTGGGCCTCCAAGTGCAAAGGTTTGTAGAACAGCTGCAAGTTTCCCTTAAGTGGATTACCTAAGTTTATCGAACTTAGGGAGGAAGTGGTCAAAGGTATCCTCTCAAGCAACCCTGCGATCAAGATACAAGAAGTCTCTTGTGTCCCCAACCCACCCAATACACTTGTCAGGTGTATTGGTGCACTACTTCGGCGAAGAGATAGTGAAATACAAGTGGTATGGATAATTATAAGTGGTAATGGTGCTAGAAAAGAGCTTTATGGCATGGAAGAGACTAAAGGCAAACTGAAATAAAGATGGAAGCAAGCAAACATGTAACAGATCTAGTTGCAAACGGTCTTTTAGTGCTTAGAAACAAGGCCTAGGGATCATACTTTCGCTAGTGAACACTCTCATATAAATATCTTCTCTTCATGATACTACTCTAAACTACTCTCCGGTTGGACACTCTAATCCATGGTAGGGCTATAACAACACACCTCAAAGTTTGCTTTCCGCATCTAGATAACCCCACATTGTCACCTTGAGCACTAGATGGTTCCAACAAACACCACAATTTCATAAAGTCATCCAACTCGAAATATAACTCATAACAAGTATTTGTAATCTCTAGTCTAAGTGCCACCATGGTGTGCACGCTATCACTTTCACACACATGGGGAGAGCAGAGATCTATTAAAGCACTTGAGTAGAAAGGTAGATCTACTTTATTACAAAGCTCATGATCACAATATGATCATGCATAGAGAGAGATGAAGACATAGCTACCGGTAGAACCCTTAGCCTCGAGGAAGAACTACTCCCTCCTCATCATGGGAATCAGCAACGGCGATGGAGATGGTGGTGGAGATTGATGGAGATGGCTCCGGGGGCACTTCCCTGTCCTAGCAGGGTGTCGGAACAGAGACTTTCTTTCCCCCGAATCTCCCCTTCGGTGGCGGCAGCGGTGCGGAACTTTTCATGGATGGAGGCTCCTCGGTTTAGGGTTTTCTCATCGGAGCCTTCTTATAGGCGAGAGGGCAGGCCGAGGGGGTGCCAGAGGGCCCCACACCACCCCCTGGCGCGGCCTGGCCTGGCCCGCGCCACCAGGTGGTGTGGCCAGCCCCTGGCCCCTCTCTGTCTCGTCTTCTGGCTCCGTGTTCCCCTCGGTGAAATATTGAATTTGGCTTTTGTCCCATCCAATTCCGAGCATATTCATTTTCTAGCTTTTCTGGAACTAAAAACAGCAGAAAACAGGCAACTGGCACTGTGGCATCTTATTAATAGGTTAGTTCCATAAAATGTGTAAAAGTACTCCAAAGTATGTACGAAACATAAGAAAGTAGATACTAAACAGGCATGGAACATCAAAAATTATAGATACGTTAGCAACGTATCTACATCCCCAAGCTTAACTCCTGCTCGTCCTCGAGTAGGTAAGTGATAAAAAGAAAAGAATAATTTTTGAGGTGACATGCACCATCACAATCTTGATCAAAGTATTTGTAGACCATGAAAGTTGGGATCAAAGTACTCTAAACATGATCATGAAAGATGAAGTTCTAACAATAAGACATAGTAACTATGTTGTAACATGAAAAGGTACAAACAAAAATCATGAATAACAATGCATTGAAAGATGTTTGTTTGTTTCACATATAGAAAACATAGCATAGTGGCATTCAGCTTGTCCCTCATGGAGTAGCAAAACATAAATGCATAGGACACCTTCAAAGTTCGTAAGGGTGACTAGATACAAATAGTTCAAGAGCAAGCAATATCAACATTATGAATCAATCAATAAGTTTTGGGACAATGCACATAGAACTAAGAATGGCCACTATGCTCTCTTAATAGGTGCATAAAGATAGAAGATGGAGACTTAACATAAAAGTAAAAGAAAGGCCCTTCATAGAAGGAAGCAGGGATTCAAGTCTCATAAAGAGCTTCCAAAAATTATGGTAATTATTAGCTTTCAGCTCTCATTGCCCCTATCATAAGCATCTTCAAGTGATTAAGGTTAAAATGACACAACTAAGAGGATATGTTTGACAAGTTATAGGTTGAAATCTCATGCCCCTTGCTTACGAGTACTGAACCTCATGCTACTCAACTTCAGTCACAAGTAAGCTCTTGTCATTGTGAGTACATATGTATCATAGAGAACCGCCAACGGGGTACCCCTTGCACATGATACAGGAGCTATCCCATAATCAAAATGACAAGGCAAGCAGACAATGAGCATCTTAGTGATCTTTTTATTTTCTATTTGCATAGGTTTTTATTGAGGATGCTTCGTATAGTGCTCATTATGGTTATGCTGCAAGTTTCCACCATGATTAGGCATGGCTTAGGCTAGCGGCCCAGGCATATCTCTAACACACATACAAACTCCATGATCTTACAAGTTCCCCTTTTATTTCACACCGCCGGGATCCATAAGCAAAAGAATCATGATATCAACAGAATATAAGTGCAATGTTGAAAGCGTTCCCCATGATACATGGTTCTGCTAACATCAATTTATAAAGTGCAAGCATATACGCAACAAAGATGGACATAGTGGTTCAAGTTTATTAAGTGCAAGAAAATAAAATGTGCCATCAAGTTTGTGAGAGCTTTAATCACTAATTTTCACATAACAAGTTTAATTCGGAAGGTAGATAAAAACATTAATATACTTGGAATAGCAAATGCTAATAGGTAGGTATGGTGGACTATTTGGAATAACTTGGTTTTATTTGGAGTTGGATGCATGAGTGGAACTCATACTTGGTTATGGAGGCTAGCAAAAGACTAGGAGCGACCAACTAAGAGAGCAATAATGGCCATAATCATGCAAAGCGACAAAACATCATTAATTAAAGCATAAAGTGATATTACAAGTCAAAAAATAAAAGATCATAGAGGCTATGGTGACTTGGTGTAGTCTTAACATGGTGTGAGCATGCGCCAAGTCAACCCAAATAAAGCGTCAAAGGAGAATACCACAATATTATGCTTTAATATGCTAAAACAACGCATGGTTCTTTCAAGGTACATTAAGCAATCTCAATTGTTTATAACATGTCATGCTACATCAATAATCACTAAGCATAAGGTAAAAATGATATCAAGCATGGCATGACAAACCCTAGGCCATAGTCAAAAGCAAGCTCCCTTTTGTACCACTTAAGCATGAGCTTTTCCTACTCTTTTCCAATCCAAATCAACCTATTTGAAAGAACTCACAAAGATAATAATAAATAAAGATCTGTGAGCTTGTCTCACAAATCCAAAAAGAAGAACTAAAAATTTCTAAGCTGAAAGCACAAGAAAACTAAGGCTAAACATAGTGCTAGCAAAAGAGAACACTCACAAAACAATAAGAATGAAAACTAGAGTGTTCTAGGCAATGAATAACGGGGTGTGTCTCTCTCCAAAAGATGTGTGTTGGGATCGAACCAACTTATTTAAGCAATCCAAACAAAAAAACAAAGATGCTCCAAGAACAACACAATTATGCATGAAACAATAAAAATGAAGTGTTTGGAAGAAACCTGAGATTTTTATTGATGAAGAAGGGGATACCTTGGGCATCCCCAAGCTTTGACGCTTGTACTTCTTGGATATTTCTTGGGGTGACACGTGTGGCATCCCCAAGCTTCAGCTTTAGTCCATTCTTCATCTCATTACATCATTCTCTCCATACACCTGAAATTTTTCCTTCATACAAAACTTCACACAATCTTTATTAGCAACATTAGTGTACTCAAGATAATAAGTCTTTTGGTTCAGTTCCAACACAAGTAAAACTTCCATTAAAACAAAATCTACTGTAGCACTTCCTTTTAAAAAGTTCAAATGATCAAAGAGAACTCAAAAAGAAAGAGATTAAGAGGCAAATGCAAATAATGGCAGAAATCTATCAAAACAGACCAGTAGGTGAAACCCGATTTTTTCGAAGACCTTTTGTTGATCAAATAAAAAAAGTGTTGAACTAACAAAAGTTAGCTAATAATCTGGGTCAGAATCACAAAACATGACAGCTCAATCCTACATACAGATATTTTTCCTGAATTTTTACAATGAAGTAGAAAAATCTGTTTTAGGACAGCAACTTTCCCAATTCTTACTTCTCTCTCATTAGAGGTTATTCTTGGCACAAAAATTAAATAAAAAATAATAACGAGAGGTTATTACAGAATCAATAACTTACAAGACTCAAGAAAACTATTGGGTTATCTCCCAAGAAGTACTTTTCTTTAACGCCTTTAAGTTAGGCATGATAGTTTGAGAAGATGCTCACATAAGAAATATGAATTGAAGTAAAAGAGAGCATCAAGAAGCAAATTCAAAGAACATTTAAGTCTAACCCACTTCCTATGAAACATAATCTTGTAAAGAAACAAGTCATGAAAGCACAAAGCAACAAGTATAGGAAAGCAAAACAAGTGCAACTTCAATACTTTCAACATAAAGAGGGGAAACTTAATATTGTTGAGATACATAAAACCATGTTTCCCTCTCTCATAATAACTTTCAGTAGTATCATGGACAGACAATATAACTATCACATAAAACATTCTTATCATGAGCCACATGCATATAATCATTATTACTATCCACATAAGCATAGTTATTCTTATTAATTGTAGTGGGAGCAAATTCAACAAAATAGCTATCATTATTATTCTCATCACCATAATCATCAAATATAAGAGGCATATTGTAATCATAATTAATTTTCTCCTCAATAGTAGGTGGACTGAAAATATCATACTCATCATTGTAATCATCATATATCCGAGGTATAGTATCATCAAAGTAAATTTTCTCCTCCGTTATTGGGGGGCTAAAAATATCATGCTCATCAAAACCAGCTTCCCCAAGCTTAGACTTTTCCATAGAATTAGCAATAATGGTGTTCAAAGAATTCATACTAATAATATTGCTATTAGCATGCAAATAAAGTTCCATAGGTTTTTTAATTTTCTCTTCAAACACTTCATGTCCTAACTCAAGATAAATACTATAAAGATCTCTAGTTTTTTTGTTATTTTCCATTAAGCCTAACTAGTGAAAATAAAAACGAGAAACAAAAAGATATAATTGCAGAATCTAAAGGAAATAACTTCGAGCACTCACACACCAGCAACAGTGCTAGAAGATAGCTTAGTGGCCAGAGGATGTGAGTACCTTTTACCTTACCTCCCCGGCAACGGCGCCAGAAAATATCTTGATGTCTACGCACTTCTATTCTTGTAGACAGTTGTTGGGCCTCCAAGTGTAGAGGTTTGTACAACAGAAACAAGTTTCCCTTAAGTGGATTACCCAAGGTTTATCGAACTCAGGGAGGAAGTGGTCAAAGGTATCCCTCTCAAGCAACCCTACAATCAAGATACAAGAAGTCTCTTGTGTCCCCAACACACCCAATACACTTTTCAGGTGTATAGGTGCACTAGTTCGGCGAAGAGATAGTGAAATACAAGTGGTATGGATAATTACAAGTGGTAACGGTGCCAGAAAAGTGATGGCGTGGAAGAGACTTAAGGCAAACTGAAATAAAGATGGAAGCAATCAAACATGTAACAGATCTAGTTGCAAATGGTGTTTCAATGCTTATAAACAAGGCCTAGGGATCATACTTTCGCTAGTGAACACTCTCATATAAATATCTTCTCTTCATGATACTACTCTAAACTACTCTTCGGTTGGACACTCTAATCCATGGTAGGGCTATAACAACACACCTCAAAGTTCGCTTTCCACATCTAGATAACCTCACACTATCACCTTGAGCACTAGATGGTTCCAACAAACACCACAATTTCATAAACACATCCAACTCCAAATATAACTCATAACAAGTATTTGTAATCAATATCCTAAGTGCCACCATGGTGTGCACGCTATCACTTTCACACACATGGGGAGAGTAGAGATCTATTAAAGCACTTGAGTAGCAAGGTAGATCTACTTGATTACAAAGCTCATGATCACAATATGATCATGCATAGAGAGAGATGAACACATAGCTATCGGTAGAACCCTTAGCCTTGAGGAAGAACTACTCCCTCCTCATCATCGGAATCAGCAACGGCGATGGAGATGGTGGTGGAGATCGATGGATATGGCTCCGGGGGCACTTCCCGTCCCGGCAGGGTGCCGCAATAGAGCCTTTCTGTCCCCCCAAATGTCCCCTTCGGTGGCGGTGGAACTGTGGAACTTTTCGTGGATGGTGGCTCCTCGGTTTAGGGTTTTCTCATCGGAGGCTTCTTATAGGCGAGATGGGAGGCCGAGGGGGTGCCGGAGGGGCCCATACCACCCCCTGGCGTGGCCTGGCCTGGCCCACGCCACCAGGTGGTGTGGCCAGCCCCTGGCCCCTCTCTATCTCGTCTTCTAGCTCCGTGTTCCCCTCGGTGAAATATTGACTTTGGCTTTTGTCCCGTCCAATTCCGAGCATATTCGTTTTTTGGCTTTTCTAGAACCAAAAACAGCAGAAAACAAGCAACTAGCACTATGGCATCTTGTTAATAGGTTAGTTCTAGAAAATGTGTAAAAGTACTCCAAAGTGTGGACAAAACATAAGAAAGTAGATACTAAACAAGCATGGAACATCAAAAATTATAGATACGTTAGCAACGTATTAGTCTACTTTGATGATATTCTGATTTATAGCAAATCTTTAGAGGATCATTTGGAACATTTGCATGATGTTTTCAATGCTTTCCGTGATGCATGTTTGTTTGGTAATCTTGAGAAGTGCACCTTTTGCACTGATCAAGTTGCGTTTCTTGGCTATGTTCTTACATCATAGGGTATTGAAGTGGATCCAGCCAAGATTGAAGCGATTGAGAATTGGCCGCAGCCCAAGATGATCACACAAGTAAGGAGTTTTCTTGGCCTCGCTAGTTTTTATAGGCGTTTTATCAAAGATTTTAGATCAATTGGTGCACCACTGAATGAGCTTACAAAGAAGGATGTGCCCTTTGTTTGGGGCGATGCACAACAACAAGCCTTCATGATATTGAAAGATAAGTTAACGCATGCTCTATTACTCCAACTTCCTAATTTTAATAAGACTTTTGAGCTTGAATGTGATGCTAGTGGAATTCGTTTGGGAGGTGTGTTATTACAAGAGGGCAAACATGTTGCATATTTTAGTGAGAAATTGAGTGGGGCTAGTCTAAACTATTCTACTTATGATAAAAGAATATGCGTTGGTTCGGACATTAGAAACTTGACAACATTATTTATGGTCTAAAAGATTTGTTATACATTCTGATCATGAATTTTTGAAGCATATTCGTAGTCAAGCTAAGCTGGATCGTCGCCATGCAAAGTGGGTTGAATTCATTGAGTCTTTTCCTTATGCTATCAAACACAAAAAGGATAAATATAATGTTATTGTTGATGTTTTGTCGCACCGTTATAGTTTGTTATCTCAACTTGACTTCAAAATATTTGGATTGGAAACTATTAAGGAACAATATGTGCATGATGCTGAATTTAAAGATGTGTTGTAGAATTGTAGAGATGGTAGAACATGGAAAAAAATCGTCTTCAATGATGGATTTGTGCTCCACGGTAACAAACTATGTATCCCATATAGTTATGTTTGTCTTTTGTTGTTACAGGAGGTGCATGGAGAAGGACTAATGGGTCACTTTATTGTAAAGAATATGGAGGATGTTCTTGTTGCACACTTATTTTGGCCATGCATGCCTCGAGATGTTGAGAGATTCGTGGCACCTTGCACTACTTGTCAAAAAGCTAAGTCTCACCTTAATCCACACGATTTATATATGCCTCTTCACGTTCCTAGTATCCCTTGGGAGGATATTTCTATGGACTCTGTTTTGTGATTGCCTCGTACACAGAAGGGGAGGGATAGCATTTTTGTTGTTGTGGATCAGTTTTCTAAGATGGCACACTTTATTCCTTGTCACGTGACTGATGATTTGTGCATATTGCTAATTTGTTCTTTCAAGAAATTGTTCGTTTACATGGTGTGCCAAATACTATTGTTTCTGATCATGATACTAAATTTCTTAGCCACTTTTGGAGATGTCTATGGGCTAAGTTGGGGACGAAATTGTTGTTTAGTACTACATGTCATCCCCAAACTGATGGACAGACTGAAGTATTCAATAGAACTTTGTCTGCTATGTTGCGGGCTGTTTTAAAGAAGAACTTAAAATTGTGGGAAGAGTGTTTACCTCATATTGTATTTGCTTATAATTGTCCATTGCATTCTACCATAAAGATGTGCCCATTTGAGATTTTGTATGGTTTTGTTCCTCGTGCACCTATTGATTTATTGCCATAACCTTCTTCGGTGCAAAATAATTTGGATGCTACACAACATGCTGAAATGATATTAAAATTACATGAGACTACTAAAGACAACATTGAACGCATGAAAGCTAAGTATAAACTTGTTGGGGATAAAGGGAGAAAGCATGTTGTGTTTGATGTTGCTGATCTTGTTTGGTTACATTTTTGCAAAGATTGTTTTCCTAATTTGCGCAAGTCTAAGTTAATGCCACATGTTTATGGTCCTTTTAAGGTGTTAGAGAAAATAAATGATAATGCATATAAACTAGAGCTGCCTGCAGATTTTGGTACAGTTAGTCCTACATTTAACATTGCAGATTTGAAGCCTTACTTTGGTGAGGAAGATGAGGTTGTGTCCAGGACGACTTCAATTCAAGAAGGGGAGCATGATAAGGACATCACATATATTGATACAACCGATGTACCCACAGCTACACAAATACAAGGATCTATCACTCGAGCTCGTGCCAAGCAACTTAACTATCAGGTACTGTCGTTTCTTGGGACTATTCCTCATATACATGAGAATATGTTGCTGCCTAAATTAGATGTGTTTGTTATTCTTAGGAATGATGGACCTAGCATGGACGAGAGGGACAAACATCGGAGCATGATCATGCATGGAGATGGAAGCAAGCATGTGAGGATTGAAGAGGACGCCACAAGTGGAGATTTTAGGACTTTGAAGCCACCATAATGATGACTAAAGACTTGGACGAAATATTCAAGAATATTACTTCATAGATTCGTTCATGGCTTAATATGGTGTTGTGTCACCTTTATTTTGGGCCAGGCCCATGTTATTTTCGCAGGAATTTAAATATGCACTTTTTAGACCCCATATTTGAGGGAAAATGCCTTTTAGGGCTAGATTCAGCAACCATACCTATGGCTGGCCAAAACCCCACCTTTTCGTCCTTAAATACCTCCCATAGCTGTCACTTTGGACTCATATTTTGTTTAGACTAAAAGTTAGCCATCATTGCAACTTCGCCAAGACTTGAGTGTCGCAGAGACCTCCTATACTTTGCACCTATTCAGGATCCCACTGATTTCAATAAAGCTTTCATCTTTATCCACAATATCTTGAGTGCAATATTAGTTCTTACTTGTTCTCAATTTCACGTAGGAATTAAGACCCTCGCTAGTCAGGTTGATCGTGCTTCTCCAGGAGATTGGCCTAGCGATTTAATTGGCGCTCGTGCTCACACGTGTAGTCGAATATTCAAGCCCGAACTCCACCCAAATCGACTATCACCATCTCATTGAAATATCGGAAACATTTTCCCTATCAGTGTCTTTGTGTGGTCCAATTGAGAATGTTACCGAGATGGTGTGCTTGATCTTCATGGACCCTGGTCACTTATCCATTGGACATGATAGGGGTGCTTATGTGGATGGAGGGTGAGGTTGAGCTTCTCGCATAACTCGGTGCTTGCAAGATTATGGCAGCTCCCTACATCGATGATAACTTTAATGGATTTCCCATTGATGCTGGCATGTGTTTGAAAGATGTTGGATCTTTTATAGTCAATATTCTTGTGACAACAAGCGAAGGACTTGTGTGATGCTCACACATAAGGAGTTCTTCATCATCTCCAACATTTTGCCTTGTGATTGCTTATTTGACTCTTGCATCAAATTCATCTTCACTCAAGTATTCCTCATCACCATTATCATGAATGAACAGACTTTTCTATTGCCACATTCTTCTGACTTGTGTCCTTTGCCTCCACACTTATAGCATTCTCCGTTGAATGGCAGGTCATACAAAGTTTGCTTGCCACTTGGGGCGGTTTTCCTTGAGGAAGTGTGGGCTTGAAAGGAGGCTTGGGGGTACTTGAGGAGATTAGTTTGATGTTTTTTGGTGCAACGGGTGGAGCATACTTATAGGTGAAGTACGGTTTCAGCTTGTTTTATTTGATGTCCTCTTGCACTTGATGCTCAGCCTTTGTTGTATTATGCACAATCTCAACCATGTCGTTGTACTTTTGGAACTCGGTGATGCGCTTAACTGGATGGTTCAAGCCAATGAGGAAACATGCCATTGTTTGCTCCTCGTGCTCTTCAATGTTGGCACAGATCCTGTTGAGCTCCCTTTGCTTGAAGTACTCTTCCACGGTCTTTGATCCTTGGTTAAGCATTTGATGCTTTTTGAAGAGGTCACGCGAGTAGTGCGATGGAACAAAACATGATCACATATGAGCCATCATATATTTCCAAGTGTTGATTGGAGGCTCTCCACTTGATTCTCTAGCGACTTGGACATGTTCCCACCAAAGGTTTGCATAATCATCAAACTCAAGAGAAGCCATGGCTACCATGTTCTCATCACTATAGTTGTGCATGCGGAAGAATTTGTCAACTTTGAGTGCCCATGAGAAGTATTCTTCGGGATCATTGGAACCGGTGAACTTGGGCATGGTGACCTTGAGCTTGCCAAGAGTTATTTCCTCATTATGGTCATGGTAGCGACATTTGTCATGATGTTATTGAGGGTTAACCTCGTGGGTGGCCCTATCTTCACGGATCTTGTGGTCAAATCAATGGGAAAGCAAGGGGAAAGGGAGAAGGTAGCAAAAGATAACTCACACCTCATGAAGAACACGATGAACACACGCAAAACTCACACGATACAAGGCCAGTTTCTCCCGCCGGTGGCCACCGGTCCGATAGAATCCTCGCAAGGAAAGATCGGTCAACATGCTCCCTCGATCCCAAGTGGAGAGGTAAGAACACCTTGGAGAGGTTCTTGACAACTACACTCACGCACTCGCAAATGTAGGCCTTGTACAACAATGGAGGCACGATGCAAACTCCAACGAGGTGGTGACGATAGTCGGTCCCCTTTGGTAAAGGGGATGAGGCAAAACTAGATATTCCACAAAGGGGGTTGTCTTTAGTCTATCATTTATGCATAGGGGATACATGAGGGGGTGGGTCTCTATATAATGTCTAGCCACATAACAAGGGGTAGTTTGGGCATAAAACAAGGGTTTGGAATGGACTAGAGGTTACATGGGCCGAAGGCCCAAAAGGCCTTAACATTCCTGTCGTCATCGACACTGGAGACTCCAGTGTGGTCGGAGACTCCAGTTTTTCTCCGGTGTAGACTCCGGCGGGGTGTACAGAAGGGTCCAGGCCGGGGTTTGGAGATTGGTCCGGAGTCTAGTCCGGAGACTCCGGGGTTGCAGGATGGAGACTATTGTCTTCAGGGCTGGAGACTCTGCTATTTCAGTTGTTGCTTCTTATCTCTTCTCTTCCAAGCCTCTGTCTTGTCGGGCTTCGTGCTCCGGTCTTCCTCCCTTGCCTCCATACTTGTCGGTGTGATCCTATCATAATAATGGGACGGAGTATGAAGTAGTATACCATTCAATAGGGTAGTAAGTGGGATCGCATAGGATTCACCTTTGGAGTCCATGGCGACTTAGCATAAGTTGGGGCCTTGATGTGGTAACGACCGCAAGTCGGGCTACATCAGCTTCCCTTCAAAAAGAGTCGTTCTCGACTCTACATGCTCATCACAAAGTAGAAGAGGTCAAGAGACCTTCTTGATCCTGGGGTTCACCATATAGTCGTCCTCGGGAAGACTGAATTGACAACACTTCAATGTTCCTTCACTTTTCATAAAGCCTACAAAGCTCACAACAAAAGTGAAGAAACACTCAAAGAGTAGCCAATTCATGAAGATTATAGCATGAGTCCTCAAGTAGAGTGAAGTCACCTTATGATGTAGAGATAGCTCCTTGAAGGGCAGCCATAGGTAACTCTCTATGGTTCGTCGCGTCAGCTCATGGTCTATAGAGGTTGACACGTAAGCAATTGTACCTTCACATAACAAAGACCAAGCAAAATATGTTCATGTGTGATAGAGGAGCATGTCATGTGTGGCTTCTCCATTCTTGTTCACAACACTATTAGCACAACTCAAGTATAGAAAACGGGATACATATGCAAGGTCAAAGTGCATGTGATAAGGGGTGGCCTGATCTTCTTAGTAAGCGAGGTGGATGGTGATGGATATTGGTGGACATAACTTGTATGACGCTCACGAACCTCTCGATCGATCCCTGATGCCACTGCAATAGCTCTCAACCCTTGTAGATATTCGCAACTTCACACACTTCCACACATAGCCGCCGACAACGAAGCGGTTTGCAATCTTCTAATTCCTAATGGAACAGCAGATCACACGAAACTTGCAATTGGCTAGATCCCAATGGATCAACAAAGCACACTTGATTGATAGTAGCAAATACAATAGATTGATACAAATTGGTGTGGTAGGATTCAATGGTTTGCACTAAACTCCAAGAACTAGGGTTTATCTTAAACGTGATCTAAACCTAAATACCATAAATTAAAATCCTATATAAAGGCTAATGGACATCCAACATAGAGTTGGGGTCAAAACCAAACATATCTTTAAGTTTCCTAACTTAAAAGGACTCTATTTGTAAACTGACAGGAAACGACCATCTACTTGTTTTGGTTGTTGCACCCAGTTCGTAAGGAACCGGGAGACATCTGAGTACTCGTTGTAAAGCTCTCGGAATTATCTTTCCAACAAGTACTTATTTGCTTAATTCGGAGTTGGTATGTGGAAAACACGTTCATCTCAATTTCAAAGCTTCTGTTTGTCTAAACTGAACCTTCCTTCTTGGTCGCCTACCATCTCTCGGTCGCCTTTCTTCTCAATGATCTCCTCCTTGTCTCATGCGCCTGCCTCCTGCTCCTCCCTCACGCATCCTTGGATGATCATCACATCAGGCTCCTCTTACATCATCCCTTCTCCTCCTCGCGCCATGCTTGTCTCTTCAACAAACCTGATCATCCATAAGTGCAAAGACATAGGCAGTATAAAATTCTCATTAACAAAATCATCAGACTCGTTTAGGAATAAATTCACCTGTTGTTCAAGTACCTTGGAATGATCTCTCGTAATAGGTCCAATCCTTATTTAATTAGACTTGGTCTTGTCAGCAACATCAACAACTTCATTAAGAGTTGGAGATAGCAAATCAGTAAGGATGTCCTCAAGTGCATGGAAATCGTTTAAACATCATCCAAATGTGGGAATTCAAAGACTCCGTATAACGTCTTAGTGTGGCACTCAAAACAATTGACTAAAATATTGATCAACATCTTTTATGCAAGGATAGGAGAATTCGGCAAAAACACATGAGGAAGAATATCCAAAACAACATCATTATGTGTGCATACCAACCATTGGAAAGAGAAATTGTTTGACATGTTGGATTTTACACACAAATCATCAAAATCAAAGATCAAGGAAATATGAGTATTACAAGCAGCACAAAAACAACATGTTTACAAACAAACCATATGAAAGATCAAGTGGTCCTTATGTTTGTTGCAACAACAATACGAGATACTCGGAAGCTCTCATGACAATACATGCTCACAATGGCATTATGATTGCAAACAAAACATCAGAAAGAGAAATTGGTCAACATTTTTGTTCCAACACACAAAGCATCAATATCCAATAGCAACGAAACATGATTGTCACAAGGTGAAAGAATAGCATAAACATGCTTGCAAGCAAACCATAGGAAAGAGTAATTTTTCAACATGAAAGATGCAAAGCATGCAAAAGGTATCAGAGTTGGGTTCGATCTTGAACTCACTTGTGGGATGCTCTCTAGAGCTATTTTTTTCAACTCGTGCTCAACCGAGGTTGACATTGTAGAGCGGGTACCAACACACATCACACACAAAAGGAAGAACGTGTGTGCATGCTAGAGAAATGCATCATCCATCATGACATATCTATTCTTGTGCACATCACCATTAATGCCAATCAAGTGTAAAATAGATGCATGGTGAGTACGCAAGTGGGGAACATGCTTATAATGGCATTTACCAAAATCTCCAAAATTTGAGAAATCTATGGGGGCATCTCAAAAGAAAGCATATAAAAATTATTGTTGCAAGCAAAATAAGTGAAAGAACAATCATACATATTATTGCTAGCGACATGAGAAATTGTAAAACATCCATGACAAAGCATGGTCGATACAATTTTGGTCATCCTTGCAAGCAAAACATTGGAAAGAGCAATTCTACAACAAAGTACAAGCAATGATATCATCAATGTAACGTTTAGAGCATGGTATGTCTATGGCAACATCATCCCAATCAAATAATTTCACATGCTCAACATTATGCAAAGGGAAAGTATCACATGGAAACATATATCAATGAAGCATATGTGACATCACAAACATCATCCATAGCATGCCAATCATCACAAGTCATCATGCCCACTAGTGGGATCATGGCATCATCAACACCCTTATTTTTACCTTGTTCATACCTCTCATATGAAGTGGGTGTTGTGGTACTTTTGGCCTCCATGTGGGTGACTTCTTCATCCAATATGGGGATGGTGTCATCTTCATCCACCATGTACATCTTCTCGGTGGGAAGTATCATCATCTCGAGGCTTTGTGCTTCTTGATCCATGGAACCTAGCACATCAAGAGAAAACACACTAGAGGTAGAGAGTAAGTCGTTAGAAATCAAAGTGGCCTCGTATGACCTATCAACTACCACTCTCAACTCACTCGGTGTATCACTCATGCCCTCCAAGTGTAAGCACTCAATATCACGTACGGTGGAGTCACTCATCTCGCTCTTGCTTTCACTCAAGTGGGCTAAGTGGCTCTCATACTCACATGGGATTGGTACCACATCATCACTCAAGTATATAGGGATAGGCTCGGTTCTCTCAACTCCATGCACCTCCTTTGGTGAAGGGAACATCACATGCTCACCATTCTCGACCTTGTCGTTGCCATCTTGTAGGGTAGGCTCTTTACTTGGAGCTTGATCATCCTCTACCATGACCACCTTGGCTTGTGTAGTGGTGCACTCCCAAAACATATGGCCTTGGTGTTGGCACTTGCCGCATATGATTGTTGGACCTACCCATGGGTGGTGACCTTGGTCGTTTCACTTATAGCATAGGGGTGTCATTATGGTGGTGGCCCTAGAAGGAGATACCACATGTTGAGGAGTGTGGTTGTAGCTTGAGCTTGATCTTGGGGCCATTGCGGTAGTGTCACAAGTCGTCGAAGGTGCCTTATGATGATGTTGTCGACGGAGGTCATTGGCGTGCATTGTCAAAGGTTAACGTAAGTGGCACACTTGGTCATACATATGACGCTCGCAACGATGATCCTTGTCCATGGCACTCTTCTTGGGCTCGTGGTGGCATCTTGAGCTTGACTTGTCAAATTTGGCGAGGTTGTTGTCCATGTCCTTATTGAACTTGACAAGGTCGCATTTCAACTTCTCTACTAGATTTTGGACCTTGACACTCTCAAGGTGGCGAAGATGCCTTGGATGATGTCTTGTATCCTCTTGATGTTGGTGGTGATCTCTAGAGGATGTTTGTCGATGAAGATTCTTGCTTCGTGGATCCTCTTTTGGAAGATTATGTTGGGGCACCACTCCTCTTGTAGGTAGTGGCACTTTTTTCCTTGGAGGTTTGTGGACTTTACGCCTTCGAGGTTGTGGTGCTTGGCACCTTGGAGATGGTGGTGCTTGATGCCATGGAGATGGTGGCCCTTGACGCCTTGGAGGTGGATCATCAAAGTAGGTGGTGCCCTTTAGTGTGGTATGTTTGGCCTTGAAGGTCATGGTTTCTTGATGATACGCCTCCTCTTGCTTGGCGTAGTAGTCTTCCATATCCAAGCGGTGGAGGAATTCTTCATGGCTCATGGAAGAGCCCTCAAAGTTGGTGAAGTTCTCCATGTCCTCCATGCTTGGAGAGGCATCGTCGATGTCGCACTCCAAGTCGTCCATGCTTGGGGAGTCATTGTTGATGTAGTACTCCGTATCACCCAAGCATGTGGAGCCATTGTCGGTGTAGTTATCCATGCATGAGAAGCCATTGTAGATGTAGAGATCTAAATCCTCCATGCTTGAGGAGCCATAGTTGAGGACGTGTTCCATGTCTTCCATGCATGTGGAGGTGTCGTAGGTGTAGTGATAAGGGGTGACCTCAAGGGTGGCCCGATCTTCACGGATCTCATGGTCAAATAGATGGGAAAGCACGGGGAAAGGGATAAGGTAGCGGAAGCATACTCACACCTCGCAAAGAACACGATGAACACACGTTGAACTCACACAATACAAGGACGATTGCTCCCGTTGGTGGCCACTGGTCCGATAGAATCCTCGCAAGGAAAGATCGGTCAACATGCTCCCTCGATCCCAAGAAGAGAGGGAAGAACACCTTGGAGAGGTTCTTGACAACTACGCTCATGCACTCGCAAACATAGGCCTTGTACAACGAGGGAGGCGTGATGCAAACTCCAACAAGATGGTGATCATAGCCGGTCCCCTTAGGTAAGGGGATGAGGCAAACTAGAGATTCCACAAAGGGGGTGTCTTTAGCTTATTATCTATGCCTAAGGGATACATGAGGGGTGGGGGCTCTATTTATAGGCCAGTCACTAGAATGGAGCGTAGTTTAGGCAAAGGGATAAGTAAATGGAATATTCCAGGGCATCAAACCCAGATTCGTGCGCAGACGGCATTTTCAGCGATAATTCCGGCGGTGTTGGATCTGCCGCCGGGATTTCGAGTCGTATGCCAGAAAGGCATACAGAAGGCGCTTTCGATGCGGGGTCCGGTCCACCATTTTGGGCGTCGGACGTTCCGGTGGCGGCTTCGGTCCACCAGAGCTATCGCCGGGAATTCCGGCGGTGGCGTCGGCTTCACAAGCCCTGGCACCGATTTGTCTGGAGCTTCTTCTGTCTCCTCTTCCAAGCCTCCGTCTTGTCGGGCTTGGTTCTCCGGGCTTCCTCCCTTGCCTTGGTACTTGTCATTGTGAACCTATCATGATAATGGGACGGAGTATGAAGTAGTATACCATTCAATAGGGTAGGAAGTGGGCTCGCATAGAGGAACGGATACACCTTTCGAGTCCATGACGAATTGGCATAAGTTGGAGACCTTGATGTGGTAAGGACCGTAGGTCTGGCTACATCAGCCCCCCTTCAAAAAGAGTTGGCCTCGACTCTACATGCTCATCACAAAGTAGAAGCGGTCGAGAGACTTTCTTGATCCTAGGGTTCACCATGTAGTCCTCATCGGGAAGATTGACTTGACAACACTTCAATGTTCCTTCACCTTCCATGAAGCCTACAAACCTCACTAGAAAAGAAAAGCAACACTCAAAGAGTAGCCAATTCATGAAGGTTATAGCATGAGTCCTCAAGTAGAAGGAATTCACCTTATCATGTAGAGATAGCTCATTCAAGGGCAGCCCTAGGTAACTCTCTTTGATTTGTCTTGTCAGCTCTTGAACCATAGAGGTTAACGCGTAAGCAATTGTACCTTAACACAACAAAGACCAAGCAACATATGTTCGTGTGTGATAGAGTACCATGTAATTTGTAGCATGTCCATTCTTGTTCACAACACTATTAGTACAACTCAAGTATAGCAAATGAAATGCATATGCAAGGTCAAAGTGCATGGAAATTGTTTGAACATCATCCAAATGTGGGAACTCAAAAACTCCATATAACGTCTTAGTGTGGCACTCAAACAATTGACTAAAATATTGATCAACATCTTTGATGCAAGAATAGGAGAATTCAGCAAAAACACACACCACTTAGGAGTCGACACCGGAGAAATACCAGAGTCTCCGGTCACACTGAAGTCTCTAGCCCATGACATCGGAGTCTCCGGTGTCCACAATGCCAGGCATGTTAAGGACTTTGGGCCTTGGGCCCATGTCCCCAAGTTCATCTAGACTTTAGCCTTGATTGCCTAAATTACCCCTGAACTAGTAGCTGGCCTATCAATAGGCCCCCACCTCTATTGTGAACCCTAGACTGGATATTGGAATTATAAGACAACCTTGTGGATCTCTCTAGTTCTTATCTGATGCTCCTTTTCTTGAGGAGCAAAAAATATCCCCCATCTAGTTGGAGTTTGCATCATGCCTCCCTCATTGTACAAGGCCTTGGCACGGAGCCCTTTGCCAAGATGTCAATATCTCACCAAGACTCCCACTCGCCATGCCTGTTCGAGAGAGAGAGAGAGAGAGAGATCTTTGCCCGACGCTGATCCTAGGGATTGCGCCGGACCGATCACCGTCGGCATGAGCTATTGGCTTGTATTGTGTCTTTGTGTGAGTGTGTTCATCGAGTTCTTCGTGTGTGAGTTCATGGTGTTCATCCCCTCCCTCTTTCCCTCACACTTCCCCCTCGATTTCCACGGGAATTCGTGAAAGATCGGGCACCCCCGAGGTTAGCCCACAACATATTCCTTGTGCCAACAATTATACATGATAACTATCTAAGATAGCATGCTCACAATTTTTTCTCGGAATTCTACAAGGTATCAAATGTGCATAGCCCAAGAAATAATAGGATGAACTAGTCTCAATAGTTATTTGTTGGTCGCAAAGATAGTGTAGTTCACAAAGGAACACAAGTGGAGAGAAGTCATGGAATGTTTAAACCTTTCATCGTCGATCTTCACCCTTTATTGTTGGATTCCACCTTGCTCACGGAATTTGGATGGATTATATAGCATGAACAACATATATGATGATGTAGATCTCCTTGGCCTCTTCGAAACAAGATAAAGAACACCAAAGGCTGATTTCAAATGCAAAAGGTATGCTCAAAACTGTGAAGCAGTTTTTCTCTCTGCAGGGGGGCGGAGACTCCGATCTCGGAGGCCAGAGACTCCGGTCTGAGCACACTAACCCCGAAGACTCTGGTCCAGTCGATTCTAGGACGTCAAGAACTCGTCTGGAACGCATTTTGGGCGGAAAAACTCAAACCAAACCTCAAATTGATGGGGGAAATCAAGGAATTAGGCTATGGAAACGTAGGGGAAGGTAGATCAACAAGTTTAGCAAGTAATCCATGGATCAAAACCTACCAAAACTCACTCAAATCTCAGATTGATCCAAAACACGAACAAGTGCTATTTTGGTGGAATGTTCGAATTTATGGGGAAAAGACCAAATTCGTGGCAACCAAAAGCTGTTGATACCAGATGATAAGGGTTAACCTCAAGGGTGGCCTGATCTTCACGGATCTCGTGGTGAAATTGATGGGAAAGCGAGGGGAAAGGGGAGAATGTAGAATAAGCGAACGCACACCTCACGAAGAACACAACGAACACACGCAAACACGACACGATACAAGGACAATTGCTCCTGCCGGTGGCCACCGGTCCGATAGAATCCTCACAAGGAAAGATTGGTCAACGTGCCCCTTTCAATCCCAAGCGGAGAGGGAAGAACACATTGGAGAGGGTCTTGACAACTACGATCACGTATTCGCAAATGTAGGCCTTGTACAACGATGGATGCACTATGCAAACTCCAATGAGGTTGGTGATGAGAGTCGGTCCCCTTGGTAAAGGGGATGAGGAAAAACTAGAGATTCCACAAAGGGGGTTGTCTTTAGTCTATCATCTATGCCTAAGGGATATAATGAGGGGTGGGGGATCTACATATAGGCTAGCCACTAGAACAGGGGTAGTTTGGGCATAAAACTAGGGTTTGGAATGAAATAAAAGGGTACAAGGGCCAAGGGTCCAGCGGTTGGTAAACAAGCCCATCACTTATGAAAGAGACTCCGGTGTCGAGGGGGCAGAAACTCCGGGGTGGCTAGAGACTCCGGGCAGGGAATCGCTCTCTGGGGCTGACTCCGGGGTGGTGGACAGAGAGCTCCAGGCAGGGGCCTAGAGTCTAGTCTGGAGTCCTGGGTGGAGACTCCGGTGTGGAGGGCCGGAGACTTCTGTGTAGCGTGCCTAGACACTCCGGGTGTGCAGAGACTCTGGGGTTATCATCGCTCTCCGGAGCTATCTTCGGAGGGGTGTATTGGGAGCTCCTAACGTTGGTCCAGACTCCTCTCTGGAGTCCTTGGGGAGTAGGGCCTAAGACTCCGGTGTGGGAGGCTGAAGACTACGAGTTATAGGGTCAGAGACTCCGGTGCTTGTTCTGCTGCTTCTTCCATCTCCTCTTCCAAGCCATCGCCTTGTCAGGCTTGATGCGCTGGGATTCCTCCCTTATCACCGTTCTTGTCAGTGTGAACCTATCATGGTCATGGGATGGAGTATGAATTAGCATACCATTTAATAGGGTAGGAAGTGGGCTCTCATAGAGGATAGGAGTCACCTTTGGAGTCCATGACAACTTGGCATAAGTTGGATACCTTGATGTGGTAATGACCATAGGTCGGGCTACATCATGAGGTCTATGTGATACTCAATTACGTGAAGAGGAGGTAGTCCATGTGGTATTTCTTCAGTAAACACATCCTTGAATTCCTAAAAAATATCCATCAAATAGGGAGGAACGTTTGTTAAGTAGTTAGTTTCTTGCGCCAAGCCCCTGCAAATGAGAACATAGTGCAAGATACATGGGTTATTCCTCACTTCTCTCATCTCACTTTTTGTGGCAAGAAGAATACTCCTAGTTTTTTCACTCATATTTGTCTTGTGTATCTCACTCACTATATGATGGTTCTATCGCTCACCACTCATATCACAAGATGTTTTTGTGGCCTACACCCTCGCTAAAGCCTTTGCATTGTCCGCAATTATTTGGCTATGAGTCATTTGTTGCAAAACACGTGTCTTATCAAGCCACTTGAAGGTATACACATTTGTGCGACCATCATTTAGAAAACCCTTGTCATATTTCCATGGCCTACCAAGCAACATATGGCACACGGTCATTGGAACCACGTCGCATTCAACTGTGTCCTTATATGGTCCAACGGAGAACGTAATAGACACGTGTGCTTGATCTTGAAAGATCCATGATTACTTAACCAAACCATTGCACATGGTAGGGGTGCTTGTGTGGATGGAGTGTGAGGTTTAGCTTTTCACATAGCTCGGTACTTTCTAGGTTATGGCAACTCCCTCCATCGATGATGACTTTAATGGATTTCGCATTGTTGTCGGCACGTGTTTGGAAGATGTTGGATCTTTGATCTTCATGCTCTTGGGCTTGAGTATTCAAGACTATTGCAACGACAAAGGACTTGCATCATGCTCACACATGAGGAGATCTTGGTCATCATTGTCAATATGTTTTCTTGCAAGTTCTTCCTTGACTTGTGCATCGAACTCTTCTTCACTCAAGTATTCCTCTTCACCATTGTCATGGATGAACAACACTTTGGTATTGCCACAACGGAATGACTTATGTCCTTTTCCACCACACTTGTAACATTGTATTTCAAATAGTGTAGATTCATCCAATGGTTGCTTGCCACTTGGGGGTAGTTTGCCTTGAGGAGTTGTTGACTTGAAAGGCGACTTTAGAGTACTTGAGGACCTTCCTTTGATGTACATGTTGTTGTTGGAGATTTCTTGTAGGTGAAGTACTTCTTCATATTGTTGTGCTTGAGGTCCTCTAGTACTTGATGTTCAGTCTTTGTTGCATTATGCACAAGCTCCGCCATATTGTTGTACTTTTGGAACTCTTTGATTCGTTTGATTGGGTGGTTCAAGACAATGAGGAAGTGTGCCATGGTTTGCTCCTCGCACTCCTCAATGTTGGCACGGATCATGTTGAGCACCATTTGCTTCAAGTACTCTTCTATGGTTTTTGTCTCTTTGTTAAGCATTTGAAGCTTAGTGAAGAGGTCACGCGTGTAGTGCGAAGGGACAAAGGAGGAATACATATGATCCTTCATGTTTTTCCAAGTGTTGATTGGAGGCTCTCTTCTTGCTTATCAGGCAACTTGAACTTGTTCCTACCAAAGGTTTGCATAATCAACAAACTAGAGTGATGCCACAGCCACCATCTTCTCATTTCTATAGTTGTGCATGTAAAAGATTTTGTCAACCTTGAGTGCCCATGAGAGATATTCTTCAAGATCATTTGAGCCAATGAACTTGGGCATGGTGAACTTGAGCTTGCCAAATGTTTCTTCTTCTTGGCGGTCACGATGAAGATGGTTGCCATGATAGAAGTGGTGGTTGTTCTCATCACCCGAGCAATAATTTCGACGTGCTTGGTGATGTTGTTGTTTGTCTTATGGTGGTTGTGCTGCATTTGGAGGAGGGGGAACTTGGTCCGTGCGATGGTGTTGATGTTCTTGGTCATGTTGGCGCGGTTGAGGTGGTTGAGGAGGCTCATGTCATGGTTGTTGATGAGGTTGAGGCGCTTGGGCCTCACGTGGATAATGAAGGTGTGGAGCCTCTTGATGCGATTGTGGAGGTGCAGGAGGCTCATTTGGTGATGTGGGTTAGGCACTTAGGCCTCTTAATGATGACCATGGTATTAATCCTATTGACGCAGTTGTGGTGGTTGATGAGGCTCATGCCTAGGTTGTTGACGAGGTTGATGTTGCTCATCATTTGCATTTTGATGCTCATGATGTTGTTGAGGTTGTTGCTCTTCATCGTGACCATGGTGTCACTGTTGACATTCATGACAGCGATCATGGCGAGGATGTTCTTCAATAGCGGCATGTCGACGACAAGCTTGTTCTTCCAAATTGGAGTCATCAGCATTGTCGAGTGAAGGTATTGTGGTTGTTGAATATGTACTTGAGGTCCTGCTTGGAGCATGAGCGCTCTTTTAGGATAACGATGTCCTTCACACCTTGATGGAGGCCTTGATGAGGAATTACCATCGTAGCTTGATGTTGCAGCGTGCCTTGGAGATGGTACATATTGGAAACAGCTCACATGTTCAACAACATGGTCTTCATTGTGTCTTGGAGCACTTGTGTGAGGGTCTTGTCGATTAGGAGAACGATGAAGTGACGAGTGCAAAGAGCTTGATCTGCGTGAGAATGGCCTTGTGTTGTGCGTGATCTCGGTCATCGAACATTGGAGCGCTTCATTTTGATAAGAGAAGGTGGTGCATGGCCCTCATTTCTCGAGAAAGGCTCTAAAAGAGGTTATCTATCCTCTTTAACTCGGCTTGAGTTTTGTTGAATTGATCATAATGTATTGTCTCAAGGGCTTTGCAACGACCATGAAGTTCTTCTCGAATGATGGAGTGGATTTATCGTGTCATGTACAGTCCTTCTTCGTCTTGCGGTTATGGTTGGCTTGCCTCACCGTGCCTATCCATGATGCACCAAAACAAGTATTGTATGTGGAAAAGGTAATATGTGGTGGGGTTAGACTTTCACCTCACCTTGAAGGATTGTATTGAAATAGTATCCACACTTGAGAACTACAAACTTGCAAAGTGAAATCGCCAAGAAATCTCAAATTAAGAACAACTAAGACTCTCAAAAGCTTATGGTGGAATGTTAGGAAGGTGGATTTCCAAACAAAACAACCAAAGAAAAGGATAATCAAAAGTGGGGAAAATTCAACAAAACTCAAGTCAAAGGAAAAGGTCAACTCAAAAGCTGATAGAAACCTATGACTATACACACATGTGGAGATTATCGGTATTAGCTCGACTATGAAAATGAGCAACCAAAATGTCCTATCGAAGACTATGCTCGGTTGTCATGCCAATGCAAGAAGAGACGGTGGCATGTTTGCAAAGAGAAAATGAGCAACAGATTTATGCACTTTCCTTGGCCGCTCTTATCTCTCTTTCTTACATGCTTGAGACTCTCTTATGCTATGGGAGGCTATGTATGTTTTTCTTTGTATCTTTTCATTTTCTCTTTTTATTTTGTTTCTTTTTTCCTTTTTGCTCTCCCTTGATGGTACCAAGTCACTATTGCTTTTGCTCTCACACTCTCACTATCCAAGGATAAGTCCACAATGCTCAAGCAAACACAAGATGAGCCACTCTCGGTGGGATAGGTACAAACAAAGGAAGATATTGGGTTCACAAGGTGACACAAGTTATACCTTTGGGTATGATGATGATGAACTTGACATTGGTGGTGAGGTTGATGTTTGAGTCTCGCAGTGTCGAAGAGCGTTGTAGGAGTTCATGATTTGCGGAAGCCTTGAGTTAGAGCTTGGACACGCGCATGTAACAAGAACAAACAAAGGAAATTAGCCAAAATGGGGAGGAGGAAAAATTGTCAAACCTAGGCGTCAAGACGAATAATATGGTGTTCGGGTCTAGAGACTCCAGTGTCGGGGTCTGCTACACAAACTTGCTCGCGTTCTTGAGCAGAAATCCATGCCTCTGGGCCTCAAATCTGCGGAAAAGGCTAAAATTTGGCAAGGAAACACGGGAAAAAGCTGGACCAACACCTTAGACAAGTTTTGGTCGGATCAAAACCTTCCACAAATAACACTCCAAAACGAGAGATTGGTCCAAAAAGGAAAATTTGGGGCTCTTTTTTGGGGATTTTCGAATTTATGGTGGATAGAGGAAACATTTGTAGATAAATTTGTGATGAACGAGGCTCTTGATACCAATATGTTAGGGGTGACCCTCTAGGGTTGCCCGATCTTTCACGAATATCTAGGAGTTGGGATGGAATCATGAGGGGAGGATGAAATCCAAATGAACTCACTCACAGAGAACACGAAGAACGCACGCACACGCGATACACAAAACAACCTATAGCTTGCGTCCGCAGCTACGGGTCTAACACAATCCCTTGGGCAAGGATTCTCTCTCTAACCGACGCGATGAGGCGAGGATCTTAAAAATTTGGAGAGAGATCACTCACTCCAAGGCCTTGTACAACTTGAATGCAACGAGGCAAAATCTAAGAGGTTGGGGATAATAGGTGCTCCTTGATTAAGGAGCAGGATACCAACTAGATAGATTCCACAAGGAGGTCTTCTTCTAGTCTATTATCAAGTCTAGGGTTTACAATAGATGGCGGTGGTCTATATATAGGCCAAAAACTAAGCAGGGGTACTTTAAGCATTAAACAAGAAGTTTGGGACGAAATAGGGGATTACATGGGCTAGGCTTAAAAGGCCTTGGAATACCTATCAAGACTTAGGTTGGAGACTCTAGGGAGCGAGGGCCGGAGACTTTGGTGTGGCCAGAGATTCTCGTGTGGTCTCCAGGGTACTCGTTGTAGGTTTTGGTACTTGGACCGGAGTCCTGGCTAGAGTCCTGGCGTAGATTGTCTGGGCTTCGCATGTCGGAGACTCCAGTGTAGACTCCGGTCTGCTCGATGTAACTCCTGGTATCTGGGCCAGAGTCTTGGCTGGAGTCCTTGGGTAGAGTCTTCGTGGTTCGCACGCTGGAGACTCCAGTCTTCGTTTGTTGCTTCTTCCTTGTAGCTTGGCGACTCTTTTGGGTTTCTTACCAAAGGATGCACAGCATAGAGGCATGAAGTAGCAAGCCATTGAAAAGTGTATCAAAGTCTCATGAGGCTAGGAGTGAGTTAACCTTATCTTGTAGGAGATTGGATCCGGCATGTGTCATTGGTCCACTTAGGGGGCTTGGTGTGGTTGATGGAGTGAGATCGAAAGGACGGGCTACATCAAGTCTAGTATCTTGTGGAGAGGTCTAAAGATCATCGCACCAATGTCATTGGAACCAACTGGCAAGATGAGAATGGACACCAAGAAAGCAAGGTTAGTGACACAAGGGTATGCCCAAATAGAAGGTATCGTCTATGAGGACACCTTTGTGCCCGTTGCTCACCTTGAAGCTATTTGACTCTTGCTTGCATATGCATATTTTCATAACTTCAAGCATTATAAAATGGATGTGAAAAGTGCATTTCTTAACAGTCCCTTGAAAGATGTTTCATATGTTGCTCAACCCCTAGGTTTCAAAAACATGCGTTATCCCAACCATGTGTATCTACTCTATGGACTAAAGCAAGCTCCTCGTGCTTGGTATGAACACCTTAGGAATTTCTTACTCATGGATGGTTTAGCATGGGTAAGGTCAATTCCACCCTTTTCACCAAACATGTTAAAGGGGGTGGATTATTCATTGTTCAAATTTATGTTGATGATATTATCTTTGGGGGAGCTAACAAATCTCATAACAAAGCTTTTGTCGAGTTGATGACTCTGAAATTTAGGATGTCCATGATGAGGGAGTTTAAGTACTTTCTAGGCTTCATCGTGAAGCAACTTGCTCAAGGCACCTTCATCTCCTAATAAAAGTACGTGAAGGACATGCTCAAGAAGTTTGATATGACCAATTCTAATCCCGTGAAGACACTCATGCCCCTAAATGGGTAACTTGGTCTTGGAGCAGGTGAGAAGGACGTAGATCAAAAGGTATATTGCTCCATGATTGGTTCCTTGCTCTAACTTTGTGCTTCTAGGCCAGATATCATGTTAAGTGTTGAAATGTGTGCTCGTTTTCATTCTGCTCCCAAGGAGTGCCATTTGATGGTGGTTAAATGGATTTTTAGGTATCTTGTTCTCACTCCTACACTCGGGCTTTGGTACCCAAAGGGGTCAACCTTTAAGCTTGTTGGCTATTCGAATGCCGATTCGGCTGGCGATAAGGCTGACCATGAGTCAACCAACGGGGCTTGCCAATTCATTCGCTAGTCTATCGGTGAGGTGGTCATCCAAGAAAGAAAACTCCACCGCCCTATCCACCACCGAAGTCGAATACATATTCGCGACATCTTGTTTCCCTCAATTTTTATGGATGAGACAAACCTTGAAAGACTATGGTGTGTCTCTTGGAATGGTGTCTCTTCTATGTGACAATGAAAGAGCAATAAAGATCACCAATAACCCTGTCCAACATTACCGCACCAAACATATTCACATCCGCCACCACTTCCTACATGACCATGTCACAAATGGTGACATCAATCTCACTCATGTGGGAATGATGTTCCAATTGGCAGATATTTTCACGAAACCTTTGGATAAATCCATCTTTGTCATGTTGAGGATACAACTCGATATTCTAGATCCTAAACGCTTGGATTGATTTACTTCTTGCACTATATTCTTGCTCTAACATGCTACGTAGCCTAGTGGCATAGTACATGTGGGGATGGTCATCTTACCATGTCTTGGTTTGATGCGTACCTATGTGTGTGATATAAATTGATCTTGTCCATGATATGGGTCCAAGCATCTATCTTTGAGGCGCCATGACATGTGTGCTTAAAAATAGCGGAAGAAATTCCCCGCCAAACATTTGCCTCTTGTGTATTGTGAGAACTGGTTCGTGATGTTTTTTATCCTTTACCCATTGTTGCTATTTGTATCTTATTTGTTCTCTCTCCAATGGGTATGGCTAGAATTTTTGCTCTTTGCATCGTGTGTACATGTCACAAAGCTTCTCCATGAAAAATTCACAAAATTTCACATCAAAAGGGGCTATTTTCATCTTTGTAGGCATTTTCGGTGGTCAATTTGGCGTTGTCGGGCCTATCGCTGATTGAAACATGGGCTGCTGGTTGGAAAATGCCCATATACCGAACTGGTATACTAATATCCAGTTTGGTGGGGCATCGTTTCATCCAGCACGGCAATAGATCAGTTCGGCATATAGCCCGGCACTACAGGTTTTACTTCCGGATTGCAAAAATTCCAACCTTATCTGTCCAAGGCACAGGATGTTGGTTGGACCCTTGTTAATTCTCCCATGTGCCCTCTCTTCCATTTCCGTCGCCCCAAGCTCCTCCACCACCTCCCTTGTCTTCCCCACCCAACCAATCTCTCTCAAACTCCATAACTTGATAGATCGGGTGATTGCAAGGCCTCCCACCGAAGGAAATCTCCAGTTTTGGACCGCATTGGGAGATATTGGAGTTTTCCAAGTTTTACCCTTGAGGCCCATCTATTCTTTCCAAGTTTGGGCAAGGGGACCATGTCTTCCTCGGGTAATCCTTTGCTCATCTCTTTCTCTCGATCTCCCCTAGTTTGCCTCCATGTTCTTGGATGTACTCCGCCTAGGGTTTGATCTAGGGTTACCCTTGTTGGTTGTGGATCCAATCATGTTCTCTCAAGTTTTCCCCTCTATTCATGGCTATGTTTGCACAAGTTCTTGAGTCAATTTTTTGCAATTTTTCAAAGACATTGCACTAGTTCTGGCATCCCAGGGCAATTTCGGCGAGCATTTTGGCGCTGTTGGCCCTGGCGCCGGACTGTACGGCGGCGTGTTTTGGCCTGCTGGGCATAGCACCGGATGGTTCGACAGGTGATCTGGCTCTGCCAGTTTGCTCACCGAACATGCTCTGTCTCCAACTCTATGACATTGCACTTGTCCAAACCTATATTTTTGGGTACCTCCTTCATCGTGACATGTACGCTTATTCTTTATTTGACATCTCTTTTCTTCTTCTTAAAAAGTCCGACCATGACCATGAGCACGAGGATGAGTTTGTGGAAGACACTGTTGAGGAAAGAAGAGGAAGTTGGTTGCTCTACGGTCATAAGCATGTCTTTCTAGTAGACGCACTAATTAAGTTTTGCGGTGTGGCTAGTCGTCTATCCCAAGGGGAACAAGGGGTGGGAAGAATTCGTCTACCCAGAAAGACAAGGCCAAGAACATTGGTCCTCTAGAAGAGGAAGTGCTCCCAGATTTGAACACCACCAGCTATACTGCCAAGCAATGGCGACTTTTGCGGAGGCAGAATTCGTATTGTTTCCGTGAGAAGACCTACACTCGTTTTGACAAGTGATTTTTGACCAACACTCAGCGGCAACTTTGGGATGATTTTTACAATGAGTTTGAATGGATGGGCTATCTTTTGCTCCCCAAGGTTTTCAATGTTGAACATTACAACCTGTATGCCTCCACGGACTTCCAATTCATTGACTCTGCCTTGAAGAAGATGGATGTGTTTGATCTTGTCACCTTGGAGGATATTTTGTGTCTGTCGCTCATTCACCAGTTTCATGCCATGGTTTTCTTTCATTTTGATTCTACATGCACCATTTCTTGGATGACTAGGATTGATTCCTATTCAGCAACATTTCAGGAATTTTTTGATGCCATGTGCTATGGAGATGGCAGGTCTGATAATGCTTTTCGCATTCACTCTCAAAAGTTTATGACTCGTGATGACCTTACTCACTGCTACCCTCCCAATCTAAGTCAACCATCACCTAGGGTTTCTGGCATGTATTAGTACTATCACTCTTTGGCCAAGCTCTTTCATGAGAACCTTGTCATCAAGGCTGGTGATGAAGCAAGTTTTCGTGCCTTCCATCACAACCTCATGTACTATTGTCATCTGGGTCGTCTTCGGAAGATCCATGGCTGTGATTTCATCTTCTTTGAGCTTCAGCGGTCTATGGAGAAGTGTATACTCCCAACTACAGTTAGTACGCTTAGCGTTTGATCAATGTGGTTGTGCAGCCCAACAATACAACTCATGGTGAGCGGTATAAGATGGAGAAGATCACTCTTTCTCTCCATGGTATGTATCTTCATATTCCTAAGATGATTTCCTCTAAGGGATGGACCAAGGCTCACCATGACTCGTGCTCTCATGCTTCTAGATCCCGCCGCACTGTCCATGCTCCCAAGAAGGGTCTTTCCAAGTTCTTCACCAACTTATGGGATATGTGTCGGGCACCTATGATGTTGCCCACCAGGGGCTAGAGTTGAGTCAAGAAACAAGGAGGAGGCATAATGGTTTTGTGGCTGAGCGGGGACATGATGTTCCTACAGTTGGCACTAAGCTTGATTCGGTTCTTTACATCAACTATGATATGCCACCCATTTCTGATGAAATGTTCCACGGCTTTGATCCTTCTTAGTATCCAATATTTGGTCAGTCTGGATCTTACCAGCGTTCATCTACCGCACATGAGGTTGAGGATGATGATGAGGATGATAACAAGGATGAACAAGGAGAAGATGGAGACGAGGAGGATTCCTCTGCTACTCGCGCTTGTTCTCGTGATCTCGCTTTCTTCCCATGAGCACTAGCATCGTCTATTCCCTTCTTTCCTTTTGGTGTTTCCATGCCAAAGGGGGAGAAGAGAGTAGAGTCAATATAGGATTACGGGGATATTCGTCGGGGCTTCCAGGTTTCCCCGTATGCACAAGCCTTGCTACTTTACTTGGTTCTTGTTGGCTTGTGCTACTATTTAGAACCATTTGAACCTTTTGTTATGTGTGTGTGACAATTTTTACTATGCTTACCGTACTTGGATATCTCTATGATGTCATGCTTGTCTACTTATTGTTAGATATCCATGCCATTATCTTGTTTATACCATGCTTGTTTCCTGAAGATGTTGGGGGAGCTCTCTTTTCGGGATATACTTTCCGTGTATCCTCACTGTGCCTCACTGACCAGGGTAGCCCACTTCGGGTTAGAGCTTTGCTTTACGGGCGGCCCAGTCAGGGAGAAGAGATGGAGTCCAGTCCGGCTGCGGGAAGGCCCAGAAGACTTACCGACATAAGCCTGTGATGTTACTTGTAGTTCAAGATGTACTCTATAACCGACTCTTAGTCGTAGCCGGATAGGTCTCTCCTGTAAACCCTAGGCCAAATATCTATATAAGCCGTCCTAGGGTACGCCTTTAGCGCACCTCACAATAGTCCACAATCTCAACGCGCACAGGCGAAACCCTTGTAACCCATATTACGGCTCTGCCGTATTACTGGATTGCTAGCAGGAGTAGGATCCGTCCAAAACCGGTAGATTCGAACCTAGGTAAAATTGTGTGCTCACCGTCCCGGAACACCGTACGTCTCACCCCTCTCTTCCGCACACCCCGAGGACCCCCTCATGGCGTACTTGTCATCAATTCGACGACAGTTGGTGCCCACCGTGGGGCAGGTGAGCTTCGGATATGTGTTCCGAGTGGAATCTGCAAGAATCGGAATCGGCGAGACCATCACCGTCGGTCGCGTCCTCTACGCTAGTGATGTCCCTCTCATTGTTCTCGACAAGATCTGGATTCCAGCTAGGGAGGATGTGACTTCTTACACCATCATGTATTTTGGCGAGATCGATGTGTACATCAGTTTCGCTGAACCTGCCCCACCCACCCCAGCGGTCATGATAGAGGCAGAAGAAATCTCTGGGTCTACTTTGTCCGCAGAAGCGGCAGAGTTCCAGATCTTAGAAAACCCTAATCCCACCCAGCATGCACCTGTTGCAGAGATAGTGGAGAAAGCTGAGTCTGAAGCAGATCTTGCGGTGCAAGTCGAATCTAGAGTGGATCTCCGTAGCGAGGCCGAATCCCAGATCGATCTACCTGCTGAGGTCGAAGTCCAGGAGGAGCAAGACAACAACCTTGGTTCTATCTCAGCCAATGCCGGAACAGATCAACCTTTCCTGAGGCATACGTTGAGGTGCATGATGATGCAAGGCGCAAACATGGGTGAGGTTCTCGAGACCATTAGAATTTTTGAGGAAGCCCACGAGGAAAGCCGCAACTACCTCAGGACACATGCGTCGCACTTTGTCGGATATGTTGGATCTGGATCTGGCTCTGTCGATGCTGGAGACAACGAAGACTCGGTGCTAGAGGTGATCGGGACAAACACTGACTTACCGACATCTTCGGATGATTCCATAACGTCGGTAGATTTCTGAAAGTTCTCTACGAATACGAAAAGGAGTTCAACTCCAAAGCTGCAAAAGAAGGAGAAGCCATGGATGAAGGATCCAGAGAAAACTCTCCCAAAGCGCAGGATGACATGGATCTCGGAGACAATCCCGACGTCCAGATGTCTGAAAGTACCAATCAGAGCTTGACTCCGGGAAACGGACCCAAAGCCGTCTTTTCTATCGGTGCTACCAAGAAGGCAAAGAAGAAGAACAAGAAGAACAAGACCCCGGCAAAATACCCTCTAGCAGAGGATGTGATTACCGAGGAATATGAGGAAGACTCGGATGGAGCACTAATCCTAGACGAGCCCAAAGAAGCTTCGGTGGATGGACACGTGGTCACTGCTGGTGCCCGTAAACTCATCGATGATGCGTTAACTACACCTATCCCTACAACTGCAGAACTTACTTCTAAAGAGTTGGAAGAAAGGGCACATGCCCTAGAAGCGTGTCACCAAATACTCCTGGATGAAGCCAACAACATCGAGGAAGAGAAGAAGCGCATAGCTACTGCGGAGAAGTTCATCACTCTGCAGCATCAGAAGACACGGAAATGACACACGCATGACAATAAGTTTCTGGAAGTTCACAAGGTTCTCTTTGAGGGGGACCCAGGGATGCCTCGACTCAACAGCAAGGGAGATCTAGTGTACCCAACACCAGTACAAAACACTTCCGTAGCTCGAGAGATCCTGGCAAATAATCCAGGCTCCGAATAGGTCTGGTTGAGCATAAAGCTACTCACCAAGGGTCTAAAACAACAGAAGGTCACAAAATCCGGGAGCGGAAAACTGGTCTCTCAATCTGACCAATGTCGCACGGAACTGGCCTGGCATGACGTAAGGCCCCAACGGGTCCCGGAACAACATTACCATTCCGACCGTTGGGAAGACAACTACTCAAGAACCGGATATTCAGGGCAGCACCACAGAACCGCACGTAACTAGAGCAACGTCGCTCCAGCCGTGGAGCAAGAGGCGATTGCTGCACTCTATCCGAGAAACCCTCCTCAGCGAGAGTCGAACAATCGCAGGGAAGAAGACAAAGAGAAACGTTGGGAGGAGGACCGTCAAAGGATGCCACCTCCTAGACATACAAGCCATCCGGCTGAGCCCCATCGCGGTGGGAACGACGGATGAAGGAACGACGGACATTGTGCCGAGTCAAGCCGACAGGGGGCTCCTCACAATGAAGACCCTCCCCTGAACCGGGATAATGATGATCCGGATGGAGGTCGGCGATTAGCCGGAAATAATCCACCTACAACACCCTCTCCGCCAAGCAGCCATCACAATGGTTCTCAAGGTGTCCAAGGAGGGCGTCATGGTGGAGGAGGTGGTGGCAGAAGCAGAAGTTTGGCTCCAAGGCACCGCAGCTATAGCGAACAACCAAGACGGCATTCTCTATCACCAAGTGACGCGAGACACCGGATCAACTCTAACATAGAGGCGCGGCGCTACGAGTCAGATAATATCTACGTAGGTCCAAAGTGCTTCAGACCGCATATTCGACAAACAAACTTCCCGGGGGGATTTGCTATCCCAAGACACATCCAACCCTACGACGGTGTGGCTCGACCAGATACTTGGCTCCAGGATTTTTTCCAGGCTTGCTGCATCACCAAAGGCGGAAATAGCTTGGTCGCAACCCGATATCTCCCACTTATATTGTGCAAGATGGCAAGATCATGGCTCAATGAACTTCCGGAGAATACCATCCACAACTGGTATGATATGCAAAGCGGGTTGTTTCGGAATTATGAAGGCACATATCGGAGGCCCTGTATGGTAGGAGACCTACAACGTTGCACCCAGAAAGCTGGAGAAACTTGCCGAGATTACCTCGGACGATGGATCAACACCAAGAACTCATGTGAAGGAGTAAATGATCAAACTGCGTTTGAAGCTTTCATTGCAGGACTCCCAATTGGTTTACTACGTCACCACTTGGACTGCGACAATGTCACTGATCTGGGAGAGATGATAGAAACAATGAGCAAGTATGCAGATGCTGACGATGATGCAGAGGGATTACTTAATGCCCTAGCTATGCCACAGTCGGAAAAACAACCAAAGCAACAAGCACAGAAGCGCAAGAATACCACAGAGGAAAAACCCAACACGGAAATAGCAGTGGTCACTGCAACTTTCGGGTCTGGAGGATGAGGAGGGTGCCGCGGTGGCCGCGGTCACGGTCGTGGGACATCAAGAGTCCAGGGTAGAGGAGACCAGCAACCTGGCAAAACCTATTCCTGGGCCAATATTGCTAACAACCCATGTGTGCATCACTTAGATGCCCATGGGGGCTCATCTCACACAAACGCCGAGTGTAGTTTCAACAACGACATCAAGAAAGACGATACCGCTGGCTACAGGGCTAAGCGGAAGAAGGGAAAAAAGAATCCCGAAAAAGAGAAGGAGACCAAGGAAGATTCTAACATGGAGGAAGATGACCCTTCAAATCCCAAGCCGGATGGAAAGAAGAACTTTCCAACAAAGAAGGACACTTACGTCACTTTCCTTGGGTCTCAACCAGCTAAGGTCAAGAAGGCAGTTTCGTATGAGCTCAACGCAACTGTTCCGGCTATCCCACAATTCTTGGAATGGTCAGAAATGGCAATCACCTTTGACCATACTGATCATCCGCCTAAGTTGCACAGGCAAGGAAAATACGCCTTAGTCATCAACCCACTTATTGACGGCTATGGTTTCTCTAAGACTCTCATGGACGGCAGTAGCAGCATTAATATTATGTATGTCAAAACGATACGTCGGATGCAGATCTCGGAGACACGGTTGAACCACAGCTCTGTGATCTTTCACGGAGTCGTCCCAAGAAGACAAGCAAATTCCCTGGGAGAGATCACTTTGGATGTTACCTTTGGAACTCCAAAGAACTATCCGATGGAAGCACTTTCCTTCGAAGTGGTCCCGTTCAAGAGCGCATACCACGCTATATTCGAACGTCCGGCTTACTGGGCTTTTATGCCTCAGTCGTGTTACATTTACAATATGATGAAAATTACAGGTCCCAAAGGTGTGATCACCATCAGGGGAGACCCTAAGAAGGCGCGAGAGTGCAAGGACAGAAATGTCGCCTTTGCTGAAGCCGTGCTGCACACCCAGGAGTACCAGGAGATCAAGAAGACCATTGATCTGTCCGAGATGCCCGCGACAAAGAAGGAGGAGACAAAGCCGACTCTAGAGTTCAAGGCATCGGAAGAGACGAAGAAGACGCTGTTGAAGGATGATGACCCCTCCAAGGTGACCCAGATAGGTGTAGGCCTAGATAGCGCATAGGAAAGCGCGCTTGTCAAGTTCCTCCAAGAAAATCAAGATATCTTCGCATGGCAGCCATCTGACATGATCGGAGTACCTAGGGAACTTTCGAGCACTCTCTAAATGTACACCCGAACGCTAAACCTATCAAACAGTCCTTACAGTGTTTCGGCGATGAAAAGCGAAAAGCAATAGCTAAGGAACTAGCCCGGCTCGAGTTAGCCGGATTCATAGAAGACGTCATCCACACTGAGTGGTCGGCCAATCATGTATTGGTCCCTAAAAAGGATACCACTGATTTAAGGATGTGTGTTGATTATACTGCCGTGAACAAGGCTTGTCCCAAAGATCCATTTGCTCTGCCTAGAATTGATCAAGTTATCGATTCTACGGCACGCTCGGAACTCCTATGTTTTCTCGACGCATATTCCGCTTATCACCAAATTCGGATGAAGGAATTAGACAAAGTCAAAACTTCGTTCATAACCCCCTTCGGAACCTTCTGTTTCATTATGATGCCCTTTGGGATCAAGAACGCAGGAGCTACGTACCAGTGCACTATGCAGCATTGCCTCCACGATCAAATCGGATGCAATGTACACGCATATGTGGACGACATTACAGTGATGTTCAAAAATAAGGAAAACTTAATTTCCGACTTGGAGGAAACGTTCACCAATCTATGCAAACATAACATAATGCTTAACCCGAAGAAGTGTTTCTTTGGAATACCAGCCGGAAAATTTGTTAGGTTTCATTGTGTCTCAAAGAGGCATAGAGGTGAACTGAGACAAGATTAAGGCTATACTCAATATTTCTAGGCCGACTCGCCTGAAGGACGTTCAAAGACTAACTGGTTGCATTGCTACAGTCAGTCGGTTTGTAAGTTGGCTCAATGAAAGAGCCGCACCACTCTACAAGCTCCTGAAAAAGACCAAAAAGTTCATTTGGACTAACGAAGCTGAAGCTGCACTACAAGACCTGAAAGCAGTACTCTCATTTGCTCCTATCCTTGCAGCGCCGGAACCACGGAAACCGATGTTGCTCTCTCGCTGCAACAAACAGAGTCATCAGTGTCGTCATGGTGGTGGAGAGACCAGAGGAAAACCAGGAACACCTGGTGCAGCGTCCGACATACTACCTCAGCGAAGTCCTAACTAAATCAAAGCAGCAGTATCCGCATTATCAAAGCTGGCTTACAGTGTGTTCTTCACATCCCGGAAGTTATGGCATTACTTTCAGGAACATCCAATTACCATGGTGATCATAGCTCCCATGAGAGAAATAATCAACAACAGCGATGCTACAGGACGTGTTGCAAAATGGAGCATAGAGATTTCAGCTTTCGACATTGAGTACAAACCTCGTACATCAATCAAATCGCAAATCTTCGTTGACTTCGCTGATTGGACAGAGACAACGGGGAATATGACCCTCCCAGAGTCGGAATACTAGACCTTACACTTTGACAGGTCTAAGGCGCTCAGGGGCTCGGGGGATAGCATGGTGCTCAATTCACCCCAAGGAGATAAAAAAAATTATGTACTGCAGATCCACTTCATGGAAACGAATAACATTGCCGAATATGAAGCATTGTTGCATGGAATTCGGATTGCTAAGGATATCGGCATTCGATGTTTAATGTGTTATGGGGATTCAGACCTTGTGGCTCAACAAGTGTCGGATATCTGTAATGCAAATAAGCACATGGCAGCATATTGAGATGTCGTGGATAAACTATCTAAATCGTTCGAAGGGTTTGAGGTTCAACACACCCCTCGAACAGAAAATGAGGAAGCAGATGCGTTATCTCGAATAGGCTCTACACGGAAAAAGGTCCCGGATGGCGCTTTTTTAGAGCACCTCAAAGTTCCCGCTATAAAAGGAGTACCCGAGGAATATCCGACCAAATCCGACTCACCTTTAGTAGCAGTCCTGGCTGTCATACCTAGATGGACTCGACCCTACCTTGATTACTTGGTAGATGGAAAATTACCCGAAGATGAGGTTCTGAGACGGCAGATCGTCTGACGAGCAAAAGCCTATACTATAGTAAATGGTGAGCTCTATAAGCGGAGTGTGTCTGGGGTCTTTCAGCATTGTGTATCTCCGGAAGAAGGAGTGGAAATCTTACGAGAAATCCACGAAGGCGAATGCGGCCATCATGTTACAGCCAAATCTTTAGTGGCAAAAGCTTTTCGACACGGTTTTTTCTGGCTTACAGCCAAGGAAGATGTCGAACGGTTGGTCAAGACGTGCAAAGGCTGCCAAAAGTACGCCAGACAAGCTCATGTTCCGCCTGATCAGTTGTGGACAATACCTATAACATGGCCTTTCGTGGTCTAGGGGCTTGACATGGTAGGACCGTTTAAACGGGATCCAAGTGGATTTACTCATCTCTTAGTGATTGTGGATAAATTCACAAAATGGATTGAGGCTAAACCCGTCACTAGTTGTGATGGAGCAACAGCTAGAAGATTTGTCGAGGATGTCATAATCCGATACGGTTATCCGCATAGCATTATCACGGACAACGGGAGTAACTTTTCTATGGAAGAGCTTGCCGAATTCTGTGACGAACAAAATATCCGGCTTGACATTGTTTTACTCGCGCATCCACAAGCTAATGGACAAGTCGCAAGAGAAAATGGTATAACCCTACAAGGCCTAAAACCAAGACTCGAGGTGCCACTATGACGTGTTGTGGGGGCTTGGGAAGAGGAATTACCTTCTGTAATATGGAGTTTACAAACAACTCCGAACAGGTCAACCGGATACACACCTTTCTTCTTGGTCTATGGTGTAGAAGCAGTTCTTCCTAGTTATTTCATTCATACTTCTCTGTATGTTGCTGCATATATTCAAGCGGATGCCGAAATTTCTCGAAAAAATGATCTCGATTTAATCGAAGAAGTGCGTGTCGTTTCTGAGATGAGATCAATAGCCTATCAGCAGAAGTTACGCAAGTATCATAGCCAAAGAGTCAGAAACGGTCTTTCAATAAGGGCAATTTGGTTCTCCGGCTTGTGCAAAAAAGAAAGCACAAACTTTCCCCACTATGGGAAGGACCCTTTTTAGTTAGCCGAGTATTGCACAATGGTTCTTACTATCTAACTGATATGTGGCCACTCAAATAAAGACCTGCTACTAAGAAGAGAAAGAGAGCTGGAGGCAGTACAGACCCAGAGGAATTAGACAGATCATGGAATATTGCTCAGCTACCTCCCTTTTATTCTTAAATTATCTTTCTTTGTAAATCATATATGTGTACAAGTTCAATGAGAAATAAAGTGTTGGTTGGCTCAAATTTTTTTCAGAAGCTTTATATTATAATCTTATTTCTGAATGATCATGTCACAGTCGAAAATCCTAGAATACTTGAAAGTACTTTATGCGCATGTTTGTTCTGGTTAAGATTTCCGATTCTAAAAATGCTACCCTCGGGTATAAATATAAATTTTCTAGTTTGTACTTTGGTTATTTATCTGATTGTCGGATGCGGGCATTTTCGAGTAGTGAATTGTTGGCACTGGAAGCCGGCTTTGTTTCCAAGTTTAAACTGGTTTAGCAATTGAGCTCTGTTGCTCGGCAAAGTTTCCGTGTTGAAGGTTGGTCGGCTCACGAAAGGGATGAGGCAGAAAGCCAGATAAATGGTATAGACAAAAACATAAGTGCTTATTTAAACGCTTCAGGCACATAAAAGTAAAGCCAAAAGTGCTAAATAGATGTAGCAAATCTTAGCACCAGCAAAAATATTACACTACTTATTTACAACCCGAATTGTTTTCAGAATAAAACAAAGTTTTTTCTGATGCTCTACGATGCAGGGGAAGAGGTAGGAGCTACCGGATCACTGGAGACATCGACCTCGCCTTGGTATCTTCCCGAGACGTTCAAATCCAAAGCGGTTTCTTCGTCGTCGCAGATTTCAGTTGTTTCCTTGGCAGGCGGGGGATGCGTCTCCACATGAGTGAAGGAGTGGCGTAGCTGGTCAGATCAGCCACTTGACACCCGTATCCGGCACAGGTGTAGCATCCCATCTGTCTAACATCTGTAATGCTACATGGTCTAATAATAAAATGCTACTTCCTACATATAATTGTTGCATCATAATTATATCATGTTCATGTCATCATGCCACCTTGCATTTGAGCATCATATAAAACCCTTTTCTTTTGGATCTTGTCTCATATGCATTTATCAATTGTATTTGGTTCTTAATAAATTGTATTTGGTTCTTGATAAATGCTTGGTGCCCAAGTTGAGTTGGGGGCATATCTTTTATTTAACTCCACCACCTTTTCTTGTCACCACCCCCTTTAATTCTACCATCCAACTATATGTGAGCTTGGCATTTTATTTGGGTTTACCTCTAGCTCATGTGTGTTGGGATGGATCCACTTCTACTTCCACGTGCTCCCATATATGCCTCATGTTGTTTTTCACATTGTTGATATGTGGAGAGCCACATGGCCACCTTTGCATGCATGTGGTTAGTTTCACTTGCTCTATCTTCCATATGGTTTGTTTTGGGAATAATTGAGCATTGTTTAAATATAATTGTGGCCAAATGATCTTCTGGTGGGACATACACACTAGCATGGCCTATTATATTCAATTATGCTTTAACCCACCCTTACCATATTTTATCAAGCTTGTAGCTTATGGTGGGGTCTTTATTCAAGTATGGATGTGCATGGGTGTAATAGATGCCCATATGTATATGTAGTAGTTTTCACAACTAATGAATGTGGCAATTATCCTTCATGCATGGCCCATGCAAGACCTCTCTCTTGTGCTTCTATTTTGGTTTCTTTTGGAATATTTGGGTGGAGTTTGTTTGAAATCAATTGAAACAAATGAACCCAAATAAATGCTTATTTATCTCTTGTCTTCCACGTTGCAACTCTTTTAGTGGATTTCTCTTTGTCAAGCATACATGGGATACATATTTTGTTTTCACCAAATACTATCGTGTGCATGAGAGAATGCCACATGCAAGATCATATTTTCTCCCACCTCTCTCTCTCTGTTTGGTCCTTTTGATTTCTCCCTTGTCCTAATGCAAACTTCTTGGTATTTCTTATCCAATCCAAAACCCTAGCTTCTCCATCTATCCATCCTAACCTTATCCATCATATACACATGCATGTGTGCATACATGTGACATCTTTTACTCCCTCACCTCTTTCTTTTTCTAAGCTACACCTAACTATTTTTCTCTCTCTCTACACCTAACTAAAACCCCAACTCTCACCCCTTTTTCCTTCCTAGCCTCGGCTAAGCCTCATCAAACCTTTTGCTAACCTAGACCCTCACCACCTAGTCCGGCTCCCCCTTGCAACCTGGGCTCGACCCACTCCCTTGATCGACGCCGAGCCGAGACAACCGTGTCGCACCCTCCTGCCGATCTAACCCTAGTTGAGCCCCTCCCCTCTCCCTGCCATCTCTGATCGGCCACCGTCGGCATCAGCTCGCCACCGTAGCTAGGAGGAGGCGGGCGTGTAGTTGAGGTGTCGAGGAAGACCGAGGAGATCCCCAGGAAGCTGCATGTACCCGTCGACGAGGAGGAGAAGGACCGGAGCCGGAGACCACCATCGCATCCGAAGCAAAACCCTAGTCTCGGGTCGCCTGCAACGCCGCCGATCCGCTGCGCTCCAGGCCAATCCGCCACCACCAACACACTCCTGGTGAGCTCCTGAGTCCCCCAGACACCCTCCCGCTCATCGTTGCTTCCTGGACGTGTTGATCGATCTGTCGAGGGCCCTCTGTGCATCGCGCTCACGGTCGTCTTCCCGCCAATGCGCCGCGGTAACCTCTTCTGGCCGTGCAGCCGTCACCCAGCATCAAACCAAGCCCGCCCCAGTGGTCGTCGCCGCCCGCGCACGCGCCAGATCGTGACTTCGAGCCCTCGCTACGCCAGTTCCCCCCGCATCGTCAGTTTCGTCAGAGGACGGAGAAGAGGAACATGGCCCCTTTTTCTTGTTGCAGAAAGCCCCTTGGTTTTTGAGTTCACAACCCACACTCCACCCAGGCCCACATGTCATGCGCTGTGGCATTTTTATAAAAAGGCACCCAGACTTTCCTGTGCCTCAACCCGCACTCCCCGTATGTGCCATGTGGTTGCGCTCTGTTCGCGCACCCATGCGTGGCCCCGCACACCGCCCGCCCCACCTGTCAACCGCACAGGCTGGATAACCCCTCGGTGAGAAAAGTCCCGCGTGTGCCGCGTCGACCCACCTGTTGCTGAGTCAGCACCTGGCCCACTCGTCAGCGGCTGTGGCTAAAACTCTCTGAGTATAAAAAGTATCTGTTCTTTTTCTATTTAATCAAAATATTTTCAGAAATGTTTTATATGATTTTAAATCTAGAAATTAATAACTTTTAATTGATAGATCCAAATAATACAAATGATATATGTTTTTGAATCAGAAAAATGTGACGAATTCAAATATGCCATTCAAAATAGTGTTTGACTATTTTAAAATTTTCGAGATGTTTAATTGCAATAAAAATACCTTTTCTTAAATAATTAATAACTTTAATTCTATAACTCTAAATTTGTCAAATAATATGTCTAAATCGATCAGCGCGACGTTCCTGCTCTTTTTATGCATTCCATGTTCTGAATTGCAGCATGCATCATATCAATATTAAAAATCAGAACTGTTTATGGTAATAAAACTTGACCAAATAATTAATAAAATGAGTTATTCTTGTCCCCACACCTCACCCTTGCCATGCTACATTATTACCATGTAAATTGTGCATCATTCATCATGGCATGCTTATTTTCTTGTCGCATTTTAATCATATGCTTAGCACTTTATTTATATTGGCCCTTGTTTGTTTGGTTCTTCTTTTCGAATAGACGCCGAGCAGGGGAATTATCAAGAATCTCAAGAGTACTACCCAGATCCATCTCTCGCTTCAACTGAACTACCAGGCAAGCACTACCACATGCTTGCATACATACAGTACCTATTCCTTCTATCTTATTCTTGCATCATAGAGTCGCGATTGCATTAAACTGAATCCCAAGTATTGCATGGCCTTTACTTTTAAACCCCACTGAAGCTTGTTCCTCCATCCTATGAGCCATTACTGCAGGAGTTGCTTGAGCCTTGCGAGTCGTAGAATTGAATGTGTAGGGTTTGTGAGTGTCTGATGGTTAACGAGGTACCTAAACAACTTAACCTGAGTAGTAATGGGATAACTAATGAAAGAGGCACCGGTGGGCAATATCCTTTATTTGGTTTTTATGCTCACTTGTGTCCCACAGGACCCTGAGTACTTGATACCTGTTCCTTGAATATTCGCACTATCCACATACGGGAGACTCTATGAATCCCCCTTTGCCAGAGCTTGATTTGTACTTTATTTCTTGGGGCCACAAAGTAGTTTGGGGCTTTATTACTATCCTGTACTTATGCCATGCTTTACCGCTTTATTTTACGATTGTACGTGGAGCACATGTACTATTAAGGGATCGCGGCACGATTTTGCGGGTATCGACAAGCCCAGTCACATTTTCGGGTTCCCAGTCGTTTACAGCCTTTCTCGCAAACCCTAGGTCCGTCTCGGAGCCGACCAACTTCGTTGCGGGTAGCTTATTGGGGTGGCCCCCTGAAATGAATCATGAATCCTATGATTGCTTTGTCGTGAAAGCCTCGTTGGGTTTTGATTTGGTTTTTCCGAGGTCGATCGTGTGTGTGTTGCTATTTGTGCACCCCTGCAGGGTAAATCTTTCTGAAAGCCGTGTCCGCGGTTATGGACAACTTGGAGCACAGTTTCTCGATCATAGACAAGTATAACTAAAGTACCGTTTTAATTTGACTAAATATATGTCTAGTAATTAGTGCAATACTCATGGAATGGGTAATAAAACTGCCAACGGATGGGTTGTTCGTCCGCTTTCTCGTTGGAAAGCGAGAAAGAGGATGGATCTGTTACTTTATACTGTTATAACTGTTGTTTCTAATTAACGGACATCCGTCTATCATTGGTTAGACGGATGGTTAGCGAGTATCTATAGACTTGTTAGTTATTATCTTTTGCTGCAATTGTGTCACCCCAGGTATATGTCCCCTTTAGAGGCATTAAGACTTGCTGAGTACCCCTAGGGTCTTACACGATAAATTGTTTGATTCGGATGAACAGGTGTATTCGCAAGATGGATACTGGGTGGAGGAGACAGATGATGTTGGCAATGATCACTCGGTGTAGAGATTCTGGGGATGGGGATCCGTGAGATCTGTGGGCGGGATGTGCTTATTTATGTGGCATCTTATGCCGATTTGCTTCTTGTCCGTACTCGGATCTTGTATCCCGCTTCCGCTTGATACTCTGTTGAATGATGTATGAGGAGCTATCCTACACTATTATCTCTATCTCGGATATTTGGATCTTGCCGTATGGCGTTGCAATATTTCTATTTCTTTTAGATGGTACGGCTCTGAGAACTGTAGTAAGGTAGCTTGCATACATACTCACTTGTGTATGTATTTGATCTCTTCGCATGTTGCCTACGCCGCTCGTTCTTGTCCCGATGTTCCTGGAAGTGGTTAGGGCGGCCGACGGGCCTACACGTGGGTGGCCCTGGGCCCCCACTGTACTTATTTAACCACTTTTGGTTCATCTAGGCTTGAACTTAGAGCGTAGGGTCTGAGGTTGTTACAATTGGTATTAGAGCCATCCCGCCCTTCAGGGTCTCAGCCAAATGGTCCTTGTCAGTCTAGCAAATATTTTGGTAGTTATGTATACTAGGGAAAAACAAAACGCGAGAGTAGGACTGCTTCCATTTTTCTTCTTACCCACCCACCCACCCTTTTCTGGTAAGTGTAATGTTTTCAATCCTCTTCTAAAATTCAAACTAGGATTCACATGTTCTGGGTTCCGTAGTACCATAGGTTGTGTGAGTATGTGTGTGTGTGTAATTCCTTGTCTATCTGTTGCATCCAACTTGTTATCGCTATCTGTCTTTTGGTTATCAACTGTTGGTACATTCCATACCGACAAGCTTTTGTAAACTGACGCGATCTATCTGATTCGTTGTAAACCGACGCGATCTCTCTTACTCTTTGTTATCCGACGCTATCTTGTTAGGGGTGTTTGTTTCCGTAGTTGCTAAACTTTAGGTTCATCTTAAGAAGGAAGAAAGTTAGGATGTGTGTTTTACTTATTCATGTGCGGAGTAATGATTTGAGTGCGGGATGGAGTCGCGACCATACCACTACTTTTATCATTCGCTCTTGTATATTGAATTGGTAGAGTTACTAATCTTGATTCGTGAAGTGGTTTTGCGCATATAGTGGTATTTTAATGCCGGAATTTGCGAAAAAAAATTCTTTGATAGTTTTGTGTACCACACTCCTTGTTCAGTCGTGTGTGATATGCTTAATATCTTCTAGGTGCTTTGAACTTTGTTGATATTTTAATATCATCTTAGTGATTTGTATCCTTTAATCTTGGGTAATTCCATTTTGGTACTATTTTGGATTATTACTATTCTCCATTATGGTACTGACTTGAGTTTTATATCAATCACAGGATGGCACCACCACGCCGTACTGAGGAGGACATACCACCTGAACTGGGGGCTGCGTTGGCAAGTATTGCAAATGCCTTGGGAACAATGCAACAGAACCAGCAACGCTTTGAAGAAAGTGTCAAGAGGAATGAGTTTGTTCCGCTACCTCCACCTCCCAAGTGAGGAGACATCAAGGGCTTTCTCAAGTTTAACCCACGCCACGTTGAGGTGTCTGATCAGCCACTGGATGCTGATGATTGGCTTCGTGAGATGTCAAGGTTGCTGATGACTACTGATGTTCCAGAGCAAGAATGGGTAAAATGTGCCACTCACCTTCTGAAGGGAGACGCAGCTCTATGGTGGGAGAATTACCTGAAGGCAAACCACTCTGGTTTTCAGCCTACTTGGGAGCAGTTCACTGGGGCTTTCAAAGAGCAATACCTGTCAGAAATTGTCATGGAAAGGATGAAGGAAGTGTTTCTCAACCTCAAGCAGGGCAATGCCAATGTAAATACCTATATCAGAAACTTCATGAATCTTTCTCGGTATGGTGGCGATGAGATCTCTAATGATAAGAAGAAGCAAAAGAGGTTCAGGCAAGGGCTCAATGCATCTATCAAATATGCAATCACTCATGCAAGGCCGGGGTCTTTTCTGGAACTCCAACATATAGCTCTACAGGAAGAAGCCAGTAGGCAAGTGTTCGAGGAGTCCAAGAAACACAGTCGTGACGCAGCAAGCTCTTTAGCTATGACAGCTCCTTCTAAGCGCCGCGTGTGGGTTCCTAATACCGCACCGCCGCTCCCAGCTCCACCAAGAACTCCAAGCTACACAGCAAGGCCACCAAACTCCTTCACCGTAGCTCCTAGGGGCTACAACCACAACTACCCTAGAGCGCCTGGCGGAGTCCCTGGCTACGCTGCTCCACGTCCACCTGGTGCTTGCTACACTTGTGGGAACATTGGGCATCAACACTGGAGTTGTCCCATGAACAACAAAGCTCTTCCTCCACCACCTCCAAGACCTGCAGCAAGTTCTTCTATGGTTCGTGCACCTCCACCTCGGGCTCTCAACATCAACACCAAGCCCGGGTCCACTGTTGCTCGGGCCAACTGTGTCAACGTCGCTCAAGCTGAACATGCACCTGGAGTTGTGCTGGGTACGCTTTCTGTTAACTCAGTTTCTGCATGAGTGTTATTCGATACTGGTGCATCGCATTCTTTTGTGTCTCAAAGGTTCGCTCAACAGCAAGGTCTTCCGCTTCAATCCTTGTCCAAGGTTCTTAGGGTGCAATCACCGGGGACAACTATGAAGGCTTCTCAAATAAGCCATGGGAACCAAACTGAAATTGGCAACAAAAAATTTCCGGCATCCCTCATTGAATTGGGTAATTCAGATCTCGATGTCATTTTGGGCATGGATTGGTTAACAGCAAATGCAGCTGTGATTGATTGTGCTGAACGCTCGGTTTCTCTGAAAATTCCGAAAGGCCACATAGTCTATTCTCCAAGTCTAACTCCTGCAATTCAGCTTTTCTCTTTGGCGGCTCTAAATGATGATGTTATGGATGCTATTCAGAGTGTTCCGGTGGTCCGTGAGTTTCCAGATGTTTTTCCTGAAGAGTTACTAGGTATGCCTCCTGACCGAGAGGTCGAGTTTGTGATTGAGCTTGAACCTGGAACCGCTCCTATCTCCAAGCGGCCTTATAAAATGGGTCCTGCTGAGTTGGCTGAACTCAAACGTCAGCTTGATAAACAAGAGAAGTTGGGTTTCATTCAGCACAGTACTTCTTCTTGGGGTAGCCCAACCATCTTTGTGAAGAAGCGAGACCAAACTGATAGACTTTGTGTTGACTATCGGGCTCTCAATGCTAAAACCATCAAGAATAAATATCCCCTTCGGTGGATTAATGATCTCTTCGATCAGCTAGCTGGAGCTGTGGTATTCTCTAAGCTTGACTTGAGAAGTGGATATCATCAAATCAAGATTCGTAAGGAAGATGTTCCCAAAATAGCTTTCACAACCCGCTATGGCTTGTTTGAGTACACGGTCATGTCTTTCGGTCTCACCAACGCACCTGCCACCTTCTCGAGGCTTATGAACTCGGTTTTCATGGAGTATCTTGATAAGTTCGTTGTGGTCTATCTGGATGACATTCTAGTCTATTCTAAGTCAAAGGAAGAACATGAAGAACACCTTCGGTGTGTCCTAAACAAGCTTCATGAGAACCGCCTGTATGCAAAGTTCTCCAAGTGTGAGTTCTGGCTTCCCGAAGTCACCTATCTTGGTCACGTCATCTCTGCCAAGGGCATTTCCGTCAACCCAGAAACTGTTCAGACAATTGTTGAGTGGCTTCTACCCAAAAATGTCAAAGAAGTCCGGAGTTTCCTTGGTTTGGCTAGTTACTGTCGTCGCTTCGTTCAGAATTTCTCGAAGATTGCGAAGCCTCTTACCGATCTCCTCAAGAAAGGCAAGAAATACCTTTGGTCTCCTGCATGTCAAGCAAGCTTTGAAACCCTCAAAGAGAAGCTCACTTCCACTCCAGTCTTGATTCCTCCAGATACATCAAAGCCTTTCCAGATATTTTGTGACGCCTCTTTGCAAGGATTGGGTGCGGTCCTTATGCAAGAAAAACAAGTTGTTGCTTATGCCTCTCGTCAGTTGAAGATGCATGAGATCAACTATCCTACACATGACCTCGAACTCACAGCAGTTGTCTTTGCTTTGAAAGTATGGAGGCACTACTTGCTTGGCAACCGTTGTGAGATCTTTTCTGATCACAAGAGTCTGAAGTATATCTTCACTCAACTTGATCTCAACCTTCATGAGAGGAGGTGGATTGAAACAATTAATGATTTCGATCTAACCATCAACTACACTCCTAGCAAAGCTAATGTCATGGCCGATGCTCTTAGCCGAAAAGCTTATATCAACAACCTCATGGTGGAAGAACAACAGCCTCTCTTGTGCGAGGAATTCTGCCAGCTCAACCTTGAAATTGTGGATCAAGGGTATCTTCTGAACCTTCTGGCAACCTTGGAAGAAAAAGTTCGCTCCATTCAACTTGGTGATCCGTACACTAAAAACATCATCTCCAAGATTCAGCTTCCGAAGTATGAACCTTTCCACCTTGACGACCAAGGCACTCTATTCTTTAAGCACCGGATGTTCGTTCTGAAGTATCCGGGTTTGAGAGAGCAAGTTCTTAAAGAAGCTCATGATTATGTTCTTCTATCCACCCTGGCAGCACTAAGATGTACATGGATCTGAAAACACAATATTGGTGGCCTGGATTGAAACGATATTGTGCCAAGTATGTCTTGGAGTGTGATATCTGCTGCAGAGTTAAAGCGGTCCATCAGAAACCTTCCGGTCTTCTACAGCCATGGAAATGGGAGAATGTAGAGATGGACTTCATACTAGGTTTCCAAGGTCGCAGAAAGGCAACAATGCAATCTTTGTTGTCATCGACAGGCTTTCTAAAGTGGCTCACTTCTTTCCCGTCAAGGAAACAATTTCTGCAATTCAGTTGGCTGAGCTCTATATCAACGGAATTGTCTCTCTGTATGGGGTTCCTCTTGAGATCAGCTCAGACCGTGGGAGCATCTTCACTTGCAAGTTCTGGGGAAGTTTCCAAAATGCTTTGGGAACAAAGTTGAACTTCGGCACTGCCTATCACCCTCAGTTGCAAGGACAAGTTGAAAGGATCAATCAGATTCTGGAAGATATGCTCCGTGCTTGCGTCATCTCTTTCAGCATGAAGTGGGAAGAATGCCTTCCTTATGCTGAATTCTCTTACAACAACAGCTTCCAGAAGATTCTAAAGATGGCACCATTTGAGGTTCTCTATGGACGCAAATGCAGAACTCCGATTGGTTGGTCGGGCGCAGGTGAAAGAACATTGTTTGGCCCCGACATTGTAACTCAAGCGGAGGAGAAGGTTCACATCATTCTTGAAAACCTAAAGGTTGCTCAAAGTCGCCAGAAGAGCAACTATGACAGAAAGCACACGGACATGGAATATGTCCCTGGTGATCTCGTTTACCTTCGTGTCACTCCCATGAGAGGCACGCACCGGTTTGGTATCAAAGGAAAGCTGGCTCCTAGATACATCGGTCCTTTCAAAGTTCGTGGAAGAAGAGGAGAAGTTGCTTATGCTCTTGAGCTCCCTGAAAAACTCAAGGTCCATAATGTTTTCTATATCTCTCAACTCAAGAAGTGCTTCAAGGATCCCGGCAGGACTGTGGACCATGAGCTCATCGATCTCCAAGAAGATTTGTCTTATCAAGAACACCCCACAAAAATCCTGGAAGTCGCAGAAAGAAAGACTCGGAACAACTCTATCAAGTTCTTCAAGGTGCAGTGGTCGCACCATTCTGTTGATGAAGCCACTTGGGAACGCGAGAATGAGCTCTGTGCCAAGTATCCTACCCTCTTCATATCTTCTTCTTCTTCCTAGAATCTCAGGGCGAGATTCCTGTTTAGTGGGCGAGAGTTGTAGCATCCCATCTGTCTAACATCTGTAATGCTACATGGTCTAATAATAAAATGCTACTTCCTACATATAATTGTTGCATCATAATTATATCATGCTCATGTCATCATGCCACCTTGCATTTGAGCATCATATAAAACCCTTTTCTTTTGGATCTTGTCCCATATGCATTTATCAATTGTATTTGGTTCTTAATAAATTGTATTTGGTTCTTGATAAATGCTTGGTGCCCAAGTTGAGTTGGGGGCATATCTTTTATTTAACTCCACCACCTTTTCTTGTCACCACCCCCCTTTAATTCTACCATCCAACTATATGTGAGCTTGGCATTTTATTTGGGTTTACCTCTAGCTCATGTGTGTTGAGATGGATCCACTTCTACTTCCACATGCTCCCATATATGCCTCATGTTGTTTTTCACATTGTTGATATGTGGAGAGCCACATGGCCACCTTTGCATGCATGTGGTTAGTTTCACTTGCTCTATCTTCCATATGGTTTGTTTTGGGAATAATTGAGCATTGTTTAAATATAATTGTGGCCAAATGATCTTCTGGTGGGACATACACACTAGCATGGCCTATTATATTCAATTATGCTTTAACCCACCCTTACCATATTTTATCAAGCTTGTAGCTTATGGTGGGGTCTTTATTCAAGTATGGATGTGCATGGGTGTAATAGATGCCCATATGTATATGTAGTAGTTTTCACAACTAATGAATGTGGCAATTATCCTTCATGCATGGCCCATGCAAGACCTCTCTCTTGTGCTTCTATTTTGGTTTCTTTTGGAATATTTGGGTGGAGTTTGTTTGAAATCAATTGAAACAAATGAACCCAAATAAATGCTTATTTATCTCTTGTCTTCCACCTTGCAACTCTTTTAGTGGATTTCTCTTTGTCAAGCATACATGGGATACATATTTTGTTTTCACCAAATACTATCGTGTGCATGAGAGAATGCCACATGCAAGATCATCTTTTCTCCCACCTCTCTCTCTCTTTGGTCCTTTTGATTTCTCCCTTGTCCTAATGCAAACTTCTTGGTATTTCTTATCCAATCCAAAACCCTAGCTTCTCCATCTATCCATCCTAACCTTATCCATCATATACACATGCATGTGGTCATACATGTGACATCTTTTACTCCCTCACCTCTTTCTTTCTCTAAGCTACACCTAACTATTTTTCTCTCTCTCTACACCTAACTAAAACCCCAACCCTCACCCCTTTTTCCTTCCTAGCCTCGGCTAAGCCTCATCTAACCTTTTGCTAACCTAGACCCTCACCACTTGGTCTGACTCCCCCTTGCAACCTGGGCTAGACCCACTCCCTTGCTCGACGCCGAGCCGAGACAACCGTGTCGCACCCTCCTGCCGATCTAACCCAAGTTGAGCCCCTCCCCTCTCCCTGCCATCTCTGATCGGCCACCGTCGGCATCAGCTCGCCACCGTAGCTAGGAGGAGGCGGGCGTGTAGTTGAGGTGTCGAGGAAGACCGAGGAGATCCCCAGGAAGCTGCATGTACCCGTCGACGAGGAGGAGAAGGACCGGAGCTGGAGACCATCGCCGTGTCCGAAGCAAAACCCTAGCCTCGGGTCGCATGCAACGTCGCCGATCCGCTGCGCTCCAGGCCGATCTGCCACCACCAACACACTCCCTCTCATCGTTGCTTCCTGGACGCGTTGATCGATTTGTCGAGCGCCCTCTGTGCATCGCGCTCACGGTCGTCTTCCCGTCGATGCGCCGCGGTAACGTCTTCTGGCCGCGCAGCCATCACCCAGCATCAAACCAAGCCCGCCCCAGTGGTCGCCGCCGCCCGCGCGCCAGATCGCGAGTTTGAGTCCCCGCCGCGCCAGTTCCCCCCGCATCATCAGTTTCATCAGAGAACAGAGAAGAGGAACATGACCTCTTTTTCTTGTTGTAGAAAGCCCCTTGGTTTTTGAGTTCACAACCCGCACTCCACCTAGGCCCACATGTCATGCATTGTGGCATTTTTATAAAAAGGCAACCAGACTTTCCTGTGCCTCATCCTGCACTCCCCGTCTGCGCCACGTGGCTGCGCTCTGTTCGCGTGCCCGTGTGTGGCCCCGCACACCGCCGGCCCCACCTGTCAACCGCACAGGCTGGATAACCCCTCGGTGAGAAAAGTCCCGCGTGTACCACGTCGACCCACCTGTTGCTGAGTCAGCACCTGGCCCACTCGTCAGCGGTTGTGGCTAAAACTCTCTGGGTATAAAAAGTATCTGTTCTTTTTCTGTTTAATCAAAATATTTTCAGAAATGTTTTATATGATTTTAAATCCAGAAATTAATAACTTTTAATTAATAGATCCAAATAATACAAATGATATATGTTTTTGAATTAGAAAATTGTGAGAAATTCAAATATGCCATTCAAAATAGTGTTTGACTATTTTAAAATTTTCGAGATGTTTAATTGCAGTAAAAAATACCTTTTCTTAAATAATTAATAACTTTAATTCTATAACTCCAAATTTGTCGAATAATATGTCTAAATCGATTAGCGCGACGAGCCTGTTCTGTTTATGCATTCCATGTTCTGAATTGCAGCATGCATCATATCAATATTAAAAATCAGAACTGTTTATGGTAATAAAACTTGACCAAATAATTAATAAAATGAGTTATTCTTGTCCCCACACCTCATCCTTGCCATGCTACATTATTGCCATGTAAATTGTGCATCATTCATCATGGCATGCTTGTTTGCTTGTCGTATTTTAATCATATGCTTGTGCACTTTATTTATGTTGGCCCTTGTTTGTTTCATTCTTATTTTCGAATAGACGCCGAGCAGGGGAATTATCAAGAATCCCAGGAGTACAACCCAGATCCATCTCTCGCTTCAACTGAACTACCAGGCAAGCACTACCACATGCTTGCATACATATAGTACCTATTGCTTCTATCTTATTCTTGCATCATAGAGTCGCGATTGCATTAAACTGAATCCCAAGTATTGCATGGCCTTTCCTTTTAAACCCCACCGAAGCTTGTTCCTCCATCCTATGAGCCATTACTACAGGAGTTGCTTGAGCCTTGCGAGTCGTAGAATTGCATGTGTAGGGTTTGTGAGTGTCTGATGGTTAACGAGGTACCTAAACAACTTAACCTGAGTAGTAATGGGATAACTAATGAAAGCCTCATTGGGTTTTGATTTGGTTTTTCCGAGGTCGATCGTGTGTGTGTTGCTATTTGTGCACCCCTGCAGGGTAAATCTTTCTGAAAGCCGTGTCCGTGGTTATGGACATCTTGGAGCACAGTTTCTCGATCATAGACAAGTATAAATAAGTACCGTTTTAATTTGACTAAATATCTGTCTAGTAATTAGTGCAATACTCATGGAATGGGTAATAAAACTGCCAACGGATGGGTTGTTCGTCCGCTTTCTCGTGGAAAGCGAGGAGGATGGATCTGTTACTTTATACTGTTATAACTGTTGTTTCTAATTAACGGACATCCGTCTATCATTGGTTAGACGGATGGTTAGCGAGTATCTATAGACTTGTTAGTTATTATCTTTTGCTGCAATTGCGTCACCCCAGGTATATGTCCCCTTTAGAGGCATTAAGACTTGCTGAGTACCCCTAGGGTCTCACACGATAAATTGTTTGATTCAGATGAACAGGTGTATTCGCAAGATGGATACTGGGTGGAGGAGACAGATGATGTTGGCAACGATCACTCGGTGTAGAGATTCCGGGGATGGGGATCCGTGAGATCTGTGGGCGGGATGTGCTTATTTATGTGGCATCTTATGCCGATTTGCTTCTTGTCCATACTCGGATCTTGTTTCCCGCTTCCGCTTGATACTCTGTTGAATGATGTATGAGGAGCTATCCTACACTATTATCTCTATCTAGGATATTTAGATCTTGCTGTATGGTGTTGCAATATTTCTATTTCTTTTAGATGGTATGGCTCTGAGAACTGTTGTAAGGTAGCTTGCATACATACTCACTTGTGTATGTATTTGATCTCTTCGCATGTTGCCTACGCCGCTCGTTCTTGTCCCGATGTTCTTGGAAGTGGTTAGGGCGGCTGACGGGCCTACACGTGGTTGGCCCTAGGCCCCCGATGTACTTCTTTAACCACTTTTGGTTCATCCAAGCTTGAACTTAGAGCGTAGGGTCCGAGGTTGTTACAACAGGAGTCCATGATGGCCTTGATGTTCTGCTCATGTCCGTCTTCATACACTTTACAGTACCCTCTGGTTACTTGCTAGATTTCCATGTTTCCATGGTGGCCATTACCATGGTGAGGGCATTATGTGTCGCGGTTCATGCATAGGACATATTCCAGTCCTGGATGAGCTGGGGCATCTCCTTGGCCTTGTCTCGCACTTCAAAGCCGGACATTCTGTGCATGTCCGAAACCTTGAGTACTTCGCCAATATCCTCCAAAGATTGGCGGAAATCGTGAAGCAAATTGCCGACTTGTGAAAGCCAGCTGGTGTGAGACTCGGTGCAGAATCCAGTAAGTTCAGAGGACATGTGCGTATAAGGCAAAGGTTAGAACATATATCCGAATTCCTGGAGTCGGAAAAACAAAAAGTTAAAAAGTGGGAAACATACCGAAGATGACATCGTCAACTTTGGTCTTCTCTGCCCTAAGGCTCTGGAGTTCAGCCTGGATGTCCTTCTCTCTGAATAAAGCATCATTGATATCCGAGATCTTTTGATCCTGGGCCGCAATCCGGTGATCACCTTCTTCGGTGGCCATAGAAGAGGATTCGAGGACTTGAGAAATGCTCCGCTCGTGATCTGCCTTCAATTTGTCTAGCTCCCGACATAAGTCGGTGTTCTCCACCTCCAGGGTCTTCAGATTCTCGGCTTCTTCAATCATAGCATATGATTGTTTGACCAGTGATGTAAGCAAAAAGAACAATAGTTGAATAAATAATTCGACTATGAAAGAAAGAGCAAGGTTAAGGACTGAAATGTTTACCTTCATCCTCATCCCTAGACACTTTTAGCTGAGCATTTTCAAGACGGAGAACTCTAATCTCTCTCCGCTTGTTGCAGATATTCTTCAACAATTCCTGGTTATATTAATTAACTTTCTGTAAGTCAGAATACACAAAGTAAGAAGTCTATTAAAGACGCAGGCTAATATTTTAACTAATATCAGCACGAGCCTTGGGGGCTAAACTAGTTCATTCTTTGGCATCCTATGAAAGCATAAATCCAGATTGTCTATCCAACTTCATGCTTGGGGGCTAGAGGATATGATATAAAATAGCATAAGGAAAAAGTGAGTTGGAATTCTGACTTACATGTTGTTCATGTGTGAGCTTGCTCAGGCTCATGTTCACTTCAGTAGTAACCTTCTCGGCGAGGGTGAGTGGGATTACTGGTGGTGGCAGGAGCACACCGGCTCTCAGCCTCTCATCGCAAAGACGGATCTGCTCAAGGAGTTCAGAGTACTTGACATCATCCGCTTCTTATGCCTCCTCCTCGGCAGTAATGTTCTGTCTTTCCAAGCATTGCTAGGCTAGCCATTGGATCTCCTCCACAAATATCCAAGTAATGCCAAGTTTGGCAAGACCCGGATTGTTGAGGAGGTTTTCAGCGAAGACCTACGCCGAGGGATCATTACCCATAGAGGGTTCACCCTTATCAAAACCTGAGTCACCCATGGTGATGTCAGTTTGCGAGCCGAGGATCGTTGACTCTACTTGTTGAGCTGGATCTTCCGCAACGGGCGAAGATGGAGTAATCTCCGGGTGCATAAGGCTGAGGGGCAGGAGTCGGAGGTGCTATGGAAGGAGAAGTCAAATTCAAATTTGAATGGTGCAGAGGCTTTGACGAGCCTCCTTTCCCCTTGCCCTTGGTAATTGTTTAGCTCTGAGGAGATAATAGAACAAAGAACATTACAACTCAGAAAGAATTAAGGAATATAACACGGAAACCTTGTGAGGAAAAGTTACCTCTTCACAATGGGCACCTCCTTTGTGCCAATAGAAACTGTTGGAGCCTTACGCTTTCGGGTAAAGGTCTCCGGCAGAGGAACCAATTCTCCATCATCCTGAGAGATCTCAAGAGGATATCCCTCGATAGGAGCAAGCTCCAACTCGGGAAGGTCATCAAGCTGAAAAGAAGAAATATCTCAGTATTGCAAAAAGAGACAATAATGTAAAGATGAAACATATAATACGAGATATTGCTGGAAGCTTACTAGAACTACTGGATTATCAGCCGTATGCATGTCCAAGGACAACTCTGGAATTTTCCTCTCGATCTGCTCCCGTATTAACCACCTAATCTGGGATCATAGTCCTTTTCCAAGTAAGGACGGGGGCATATCCGGAGAGAGTCCTTCTTGGAGGACGTGATGGAGTGCATAAGTCGGTCACCATGGTGTTGGAAAGGCTGGATCTGGCATGCCAGCTAGAAATGAATCAAGTCGGACCCTTTAAGGCCCTTGTGCTTCATCAGATATTCAATCCGCCTCTTGGCGAGAAGCAGATCATCACTGAGAGCTAGTGCATCTATGTCCTAGGACTCTTGGGGCATGGCGGACCGTCAACAAAAGCCGACAAAGCAGTAGCTTTGTCGGGAGCAGGAATATCCTTGTGGTAGAAAAAAGTGGATGGCCATTGCTTTACCGACTCACTAGCCTTAATCCTAGTATAGACACGCTCTCTCCTAACAGAAAAACTAAGAGTTCCGGTAATGTATGGGTTACCGGCAGTGATAGAGTTTCTCCGGGTGTGAAAATAATACCGGAAGAGAATGAGACTCGGCCTAATGCCGAGATACCCGTCGCACAAAGAAGTGTAAGCACTCATATCTAAGAGAGAGTTCGGGGGGATATGGTGGAGTTGAACTCCGTAATAATCTATCACCTCAGAGAAGAAATCTGAGGGTGGGAAGCTCAAACCTCTGTCGAGGTGGGTACTGAAGTGCACCTGCTCGTCGGCGTTGGGGGTGGGGATGGTTTGTCCATAGCCGCTCCGCTAGTCACCAGCACGGAGGAGCCCTTCATTCTCGACGACGTGAAGCTTAGAGTCATCCAAGACGCAGGGGATCCAGACCCTGTGGAAACTCTCCTTTTCTACTGCCGACGCTATCACTACCATCACCGTCGTGCCAGAAGATGAGGCCTCAGCCATTTTCTATGTGTCGGTGACCTAGGATGGGCGGCACTAGAGGATTTTGGGGGAGTCAGAGGATCTCTGTTCATGGGAGGCGTTGAGAGGAAGGAAGGAGCGCAAGTGCTGATGAAGAGGAAAGGAAGAAATCTTAGCCCCTTAAATCCTTCATCCGCGCCAAGATTCGTGCAATGAAAACAGTAATCGTGCCACGTGTCATGGAAGGAGCCGGGCAACTCCCTCGCGATGATTACGCCGCCTTGATCTCCGTGCATGCATTAAAACAACGCCTCAGTTCCGCAAAAGGCGGACCCACCAATGGTCGTGCTGACGGGAATGTCTGTCAGTGACGTGACTTGACCATGACTGGTGTCAGATTACGTCAGAGACCAAGTCCTGCTTAGTTTGAATTTCAAGATGGAAACCCGAATAATGTATTCATACCGACTCATTTTGAGACCGAGATCCTATCCTTTCTTTTGAAGTTTCAGGAACCCTTCAAGATTCTGCGAGCCGAAGATCAAGCTAGACGATGATGAAATCTGACTCTAGATCTTAGAGACTTCTGGGGGCTGCTATTGGGGATATACTATCCGGGTATCCTCAGTGTGCCTCACTGACCAGGGTGGCCTACTTCGGGTTAGAGCTTTGCTTCACGGGCAGCCCAGTCAGGGAGAAGAGACGGAGTCCAGTCCAGCTACGGGAAGGCCTAGAAGACTTACCTACATAAGCATGTGATGTTACTTGTAGTTCAAGATGTACTCTGTAAACGACTCTTAGTCGTAGCCGGATAGGTCTCTCCTATAAACCCTAGGCTAGATATCTATATAATCCGTCCTAGGGTACGCCTTTAGGGCACCTCACAATAGTCCACAATCTCAACTCGCACAAGCGAAACCCTTGTAACCCATATTCTAGCTCTACCGTATTATTGGATTGCTAGCAGGAGTAGGATCCGTCCAAAGCCGGCGGATTTGAACTTGGGTAAACTTGTGTGCTCACCATCCCGGAACATCGTACGTCTCACACCCCTCTCTTCCGCACGCCCCGAGGACCCCCTCATGGCGTACTTGTCATCAATCCGACGACACTCTCCATATTCCCATTGTTGCACTTTGCATTCCAAAAGAAAATTCAACCATGTGCATACTTTATGGGGGACCTCGTCTAATATTTTCAATGGAAACATCTTTATAAGCTCATCATAATATCATTTTGTGAGTCTAGCTCGTTTTGTCATTGTTAAGGGTAATATGCCCGTATCCATTATTTTGGGTAATGATTACACCAAAGCTAAAGTGTGGACAAATATTACCTAATATTGTTTACAAAGGTTTTAGTCTACAAGTGATGATGTGATGTGGTGTGAGAACCCCCATTTGACACTCAAGAAAAGAGCCAGTGTTTTTGTTATATTTCTCTCTATGTTTCGTTTGAGTCTAATAGGAAACACCGCACTATTAAGAGGGGTGGTCTCGATGAGCTCTTTGGGGATGTATTTCTGTCATATACACACCCTATCACCATATAGCTATCACACCCACGAGAGAAGAGCCTTTAGTCAAAGGGAAAATATGCATGTTTGGGGTTTCTGTGAAACTAGCAGTCAGTCCGGCACCGCCGGACGTGCCACCGAACCGTCTATGGGCTGGCTGGTGCAAAAGCCCATATACCGAACCGGTATTCCGACAACAATTTTGAAGGGGCACCGGTTCATCTAGCACGGTGTCGGTTCACTTCGGCCTATGTTCCGGCTCATCGACTTTGCCACCGGTTCATCTGGTGCATGGTCCGATGACACCGGACTTAGTGCTAGTTTGTCACAACTGCCTCCAAATAGCTACTTTCCCCTTGGACTATGTATACTTCCATTCCAAATTCTATGTTTGATCTCTCTCCATTGTTGAAACACCAAAATCTTGAGTATCTCCCATTCTACCCAACCAAAGACAAATCTCTTTGGTAGAAAGCAAGAGGAGGTCCCAATCTAGGTTATATTCTACAAATCCTAAAGCTTGCAAAAGATTATAAAGAAATTTGTAGAAACCTATTAACCCCCACTCTAGGTTAACCATCTTAACCTTTCACATGCTAATATATGGCTAAAGCTAAACAATATTTACAGCAGCGCTTTCGCTTCTAGGAAGACCGAGATGAAGGACGTCCATTGCAAAGCATGCCATCACGAATAGAGTTCTGGTCGTTGCCTCGCGAAAAGCATAGCTAACAAAAAATTCCAGCCATCGGGACGCTCCAGAAAAGTCCGGCTATCGAAAAAGCTTGTTCGTCAAGAAGCTTCCTTCGCGTCCACTGGAAGTCATCTGTGACGCTTTGTCGATCATACCAGAAAGGCATGAGGAAGAACATCGAATTATGCAATGCAAGGGAAAAAAACAAATTAAGAATAGAAGACAAAGAACGAAGAACAAAACAGGTAAAGCGAAAAACATCCGATGACCTTAACGCGAGGCCAATATGAAGACAGACGTTGGGATATCATCATTCTGCATCACCCGTAAAATCCTGATGAAAACGTCTAAATACTAGCAAGCAGGGGGAAAAGAAAGAAAGGAAAAGGCAGAAAAACGTACCATCACCACGAAGATGCGTGCGTCCTAGCGATGAACATGCGTCTTCTACATCCATGCATCCACTCCTGATGAAACCCTCAAAAGCCAAAAAGGAAGACATATAGAGCAGAAGTGAGAGGCCGGAAACCAAAACGAAAAAAAGAAAAAAAGAGTAGTTACCGCTCACACCCAGAAGTGCCATGTTTCTCTCCTCAACGCGTACAGCCAATGATTAACCTATGAGGTAAATGAAGAAAAGAAATGGTTATCGATCACAGATGGTACAGAAATGAAAATAAACGCCGAAAAAGAGGAGATGGCAATGACGAAGTGAACAAACCTGGTAAATCCACCACCACCGGAGTGCAGGAGGCCAGGTAATCGTGGTGATCCTGAGCCTCACAGAGAGAGTCCTAGGCAATGACTACATCGAAGAGCAGGAGCCTAGGCGTTCGTCACGTGTCCAGCCGCTTCTAGAGAGCTAGCATGCTATTCAGTTCACGATCGTTGGCAGTCGCGTCGCCGGAACTAGGCGTGCTCACTGGCTTGACACATATGACAACGACGGTAGCGTGCTAAAAACACATGGAGGTGGAAAGAGGATGTTAGGGGTGACCCCTTAGGGTTGCCCGATCATTCACGAAACCCCGTGGAAATCGAGGTAAAGGCGCCTGGGGGTGAGGGAGAGGAGGGAAACCACGAACACACATGCGAAGAACACGATGAACACACTCACACGTGAAACATGATACAAGCCTATAGCTCACGCCAGCAGAAAATGGTCCGACACAATCCCTAGGATTGGTGGCGGGCATGGACACTCTCTCTTTAACCGGCATAGCGAGCGAGAGGTTTAGCGAGATCTTGACAACTTGGAGAAGGGACACTTGAGTCCAAGGCCTTGTGCAACTTGAACGCACTATGCAAAGCTCAAGAGGTTGGGGATAATTGGTGCTCCTTGTCAAGGAGCATGAGACTAGAACAAGATAGATCCACAAGGGTTTCTTCTAATTCAATTATCCAAGTCTAGGGTTACAATATGGAGGAGGTGGTCTATATATAGGCCAGCAACTAAACGGGGGTAGTTTGGGAATAAAAAGGTAAGTTAGGGTGAGTTGGAGAGTACTTGGGCCGAAGGCCCAGCTGATGGTGCACAGGCCCACGACTTATGCCGTACACTCTAGGGTCCTGCGGTTGGAGACTCTGGTCGGGGTGGATACTCTGGTTTTGGGGCTAGAGACTCTGTATTTGTTCCAGAGGCTCGCACACATGAAATGGCGTGGGCAAGCTGGAGATTTCGGCATTATGCGGGCGGAGACTCTGAGTGGGCCGGAGACTCTGGCTTTGAGGCGGAGATTTCGGTCGACTTCCAGGGGCTTGCATGCTGGAGTTGCGCGAGAGGCGGCCAGAGATTCTGGGGTGTCGAGGGCGGAGACTCTGGTCCTAAAGTTGACTTTGTATGTTCTTCTTCCAAGATGGATTGCCGATGCGTTGGGGCTTCGTACCTGAGTATGCACAGTGTAGTGGCACAAAGTAGCAAGCCATTCATGGGTGTAGCGAAGTCACACGAGGAAAGGAGCGAGTTAACCTTATCTTGTAGGAGTTTGTCTCAGGCATGGGTCATTGGTCCACTTGGGGGACTAGGTGGTGAGGATGTACAAGTGTCCGTAGGAAGGGCTTCATCAGCCCCCCTAGGAAAGAGTCGTCCTCAACTCTTCATCCTTATCATATTGATCATATCCATGAAATGGTGAAAGGTCCTTGACATTGAACGTCTTTCTCACGAGATACTTTGATGTCGGTATGTCCATGATGTAGGCATTATTTTTTATCCTCTTGAGGACTTTGAAACGGCCATATCCCCTTGGCTTGAGCTTGGAGTCATGATCTTTGGGGAAGAGGTCTTTACTTAGGTGTATCCATACAAGGTCACCTTCTTCGAAGATCATCTCCTTCTTGGTTCTTTTTAGCCTTAAAGCTTGGTGAAGTACTTATTGCTCAATAGTAGCTCTTGTGTCTTCGTGTTGTTTCTTCATGGCTTGCACGCTCTTGTCGACATCCATGTTGGTTCACTCATGGAGAGGAAATGGTAGGATGTTAAGCGTGGTGAGGGGCTCGAATCCATAGATAATCATGAATGGGTTATTCATTATTGTGGAGTGCTTGGCACGATTGTACGCAAACTCGGCATGTGGAATGCATTCCTCCCAATCCTTAATATTCTTCTTGATCAACATGCGAAGAAATGTCCCTAGGCTTCGGTTGACGACCTCAGTTTGGCCATCAATTTGAGGATGCGAGGCGGACGAGAAGAGGAGCTTGATGCCGAGCTTGGCCATTAGCGTCTTCCACAAGTAGCTCATGAATGTGACGTCGCACTTGGAGACGATGATTCTTGGCACACCGTGAATACGAACTATTTCCATGAAAAACAAGTTTGAATATGTGAAGCATCATCGGTATTATGGCACATAATGAAGTTGCCATCTTCAAAAAGCGATCCAGTATGACAAATATGCATGACCATGCTTAGAACTAGGAAATCCTAACACAAAGTCCATGCTATTATCCGACCAAGGTGCATGAGGAATAGGCAATGGCATATAAAGACCAAATGGGTTAGACTTAGACTTAGCTTGGGCACATGTAGTGCATCGTTGGACATGGCGCTCCATGTCGTGCTTCATATTGGGCCAATAGTAGTGTGTGGAGAGCATGTAATATGTCTTGTCATGACCAAAGTAACCCATAAGGCCTCCACCATGAGATCTTCGAGAAGCAAAATTTGGAGAGATGACTTCAGAATGCAAAGCTTGTTTTGTTTAAAGAGAAAACCGGTGTGCAAATAGAAATCATCAAATCCTTTGTCAATTGAACACTTTGCGGATATTGGTCCAAAGAACGGGTCGGGATCATACAAAGTTTTTATATCATCAAGACCCAACATGTTTACTTCGAGGCGTGTAAGAAGGCTTGTGTTATTGAGACACAAGGCGTCCGCAACTACATTATCTTTTCCTTTCTTATACTTGACGATTTAAGGAAAAGACTTCATGAACTCAACCCACTTAGCATGCCTTTTACTCAATTTGTCTTGGACTTCCAGATATTTCAATTTCTCATGGTCAGAATGTACGATAAATTCCTTAGGCCAAAGATAGTGTTGCTAAACTTAAACAACATGAACTAAGGCAGAAATCTCTTTATTATAAATTGGATAGTTAAGGCGTGCGACATCTAGTTTCTCACTATGGTATACAATAGGACGTCCATTTTGCATGAAGACTCCTCTAATGCCAATACCACTAGCATCACACTCTATCTCAAAAGTTTTTGTGAAACCCGGTAAAGCAAGGAGAGGTGGTTTGGTGAACCTCTTTTTGAGCTCATCAAAGGCCTTTTCTTGTGCTTTGCCACAAACCAAGGTGACATTCTTTTTAGTCAATTCGTCGAGAGGACAAGCAATGGTAGATAAATCTTTCACAAATCGATGATAGAAACCGACCAACCCATGAAAACTTCGAAGTTCACTCACATTTGTGGGAATGGGCCATTCTCGTATGTCTTTGACCTTAGAAACATCAATTTCAATACCATTCTAAGATATAACAAATCCGAGAAAAATCAACTTGTCTTTAGCAAAAGTGCACTTGGGAAGGTTAGCACATAGCTTTTCATTTCGAAGGATTTATAAAACCTTTGTAACATGTATAACATGCTCCTAAAGCGACTTGCTATAAACAAGAATATCGTCAAAATAGACAACTACACTTTTTCCAATGAGAGATCTCAAAATTTGATTCATAAGACGCATGAAGGTGAATAGGGCATTACATAAGCCAAAAGGCATGACCACCATTCATAGAGATCAAGTTTGGTCATGAGGGCGGTTTTCCACTCATCACCTTCCACCATGCATATTTTATGGTAGCCACTACAAAGATCGATTTTCAAGAAAATAGTAGCTCCACTCAACTCATCAAGCATGTCGTCAAGACGTGGTATAGGATGTCTATAACACACGGTGATAGAATTGATTGGACGGGAGTCCATGTATAACCGCAACATATCATCCGTCATTGATAGTCTTTGTTAACGGCTGATCGATTCGACCAACATCAGTGTAGCAAAATCATAAAACTAGCTAAAGCAAGTCTAAATCAAGTTTAACGTACGGTTTCTCATTATAAAAGCACAAGAATTGAACTATGTAATAGTAGAAGTAAAATAGCTCAAAGTAGTGAGCAAAATAATGATGAAATTAATAATGCTCTCTTTCTCGGGCAGCCTGGTTGAAACCGCTGCCACTAACCCCCCACCCCCCCATATCCTCCTATTCTTCGTTGTCGTTGCCAATGCCACTGACCTCTCCGCGTTGCTGACGCTCTTGCCTCCGAAGGTGGCGAGGGAGAGCAGCGGTGGACGTGGAGGTGCGACGTGATGGTGACTGGGTCGAAATGTCGGCAGCTACTTCGTTGAGGATCAAGGGGAAGGTGTCTGATGGGAGATGGCGGAGTAGGCACCGCACGAAGGCACTCCTTGGCTTCTGCACAGATGTGTGGGACCATCTAGGCCCGATCTAGGATCCTAGGGCCATGGCTCAGTGTGTGTTCGGCTGAGCATGGTGTTGTGCTAGGATCGACGCGGCGGCATCCTACAGGTGCGCTAGAGCTGGAAGAGTGGGAGGGGCAAAGGTGGTGGTCGTGTGTTGTCGGGTTGTTCGGGCTTAGAAATGTGGTGAGGATTTCGGTGACGCACTTCAAGCTACGGCTCAGTGTTCTGGTTGCAGCTCTGTGTTGTGGTGGCGTTCTCATCCTGGTTGTGTGGAGTTGGCTTATGTGAGGGGTGATGGTCGGTGGGCTTCGGTTCTCATGGTGATGGCTCATGGGCGACGTTTCAGGGTCAAGGTTCTTGAGTGTCTCCAGGAGAAATCCTTGCTCCGGTTTTGGCCGGAGGTGGCGTGACGCCCGCGGGTGTCACGGACTTTCTTGGAAGCATCATCGTGCATGGTGCTCACTTCTCCTGAGGACTTGACTCCGGAGGGAAACCCTAGATCTTGGATCAGGGGATGGAGGCACTACGACATCTCTTTCCTTCTTGGGGGCATCGTCTTAGAGTCGCCTACGGCCAAGGGTTGGGTGAAGGCGGCTTCTTGCTGGGCAGCTACGTAAGGTCCAAGGGTGCAGTTTGGCAAAGATGATTCGTCGAGCTGAAGTTGGGCAGTGGTTGGGATTCGATAGTCAGTTTTCATGGTGTCTCCGATGGGTCCTTCTGCTTCGCCGTGTTGTTGTGGAGTCGGAGCTGTGGTGGAGTGTGTCCAGGCGGCAACGATAACCGGCCACCGGTGGTCCCTGCAGAGTACTCGGTCAGCGCAATCCCGGCATAATTCCCTTGTGATGCTCATCATCGCTATCTGGCGTTGGCGCGTCTGGCCAATCGTTGGCATATGCCCACACAGGTTCCGTCACCATTTGAAGTGAGGCTTTGTTTGGATTGTCGATGGCGACACCGGAGTCGATGGCTCAAGGAGTGACGACAATGACTCTTCTTGGCAACCTCGACGATAGTCTTTCTTCTTGTAGCATCCCAATTGTCTAACAATTGCAATGTTACTTTCCTAGTCTATATATTGCTACTCCTACATATCATTAGTTGCATCATCATTATATCATGCTCATGTCACCATGCCACCTTGCATTTGAGAATCATATAAAATCCCTTTTAATTTGGTTCTTATCCGATATTCATTCATATTAATTGTATTTGCCTTTTGATATATTGTAATTGCATCTTGATAGCTTGCTTGATGCCCAAGTTGAGTTGGGGGAATATATTTTATTCTCCTTCCATTTTCTAACTTGCCAACACCATGCTCCATTTGTTACCATCCTATCTCAACCATATACATGCATGTGGCCTTCTTGTTTGTTGGTATTTTTACATCCAAGCCACATATATTTGTATGGACACTTTTTCTTCTTTGCATGGCCCATGCAAGTGCACCTCCTCACCTTCCATCTATTTTTTTCTTTGGGTTTTATGTCATGTTTTGAAGTCAAACTTGATGTTTGAATTTGGGACACCTCAATCATCAAACTGCCCAAACCTCTCTTTTAAAAATCCATTCATGTGACTTCTTATCTTGATCTATCCACCTACCTTGAGCTCCATGATCTTATTGCCATAATACCATTCTCCTTTTACCAAAAATCTTATTCCCACACCACATGGGATATTACCTATTTATTCTAGGCCTAAAACTTCCTAAATCCTCCTCTAATCGGGGCATCAAACCACCTTGATATGATCCTAAGGATCAGATCCTTCCCTAGCTAAACCTTGCTGACTAGGCCAGCAGCAGCAGCATAGCCATCAAACCCAGCGCTAGACCTCCTACCCTCTCTCCTTGGACCAGACCAGCACCCCAGTTGAGCTTGGCTAGCACCTGACCTTCCCCTCTCTTCCTGGTTTGGTTCAAACCGCAAGCCGCAGTGGGAACCAAGCCGCTGTTTTTCTTCCCTGGCCGCATTACGTGCTCGGCACCCTACGATCATACCGCGCTCGTCAACCCTTTTCACATCTTGGCATAAAGCGAGCAGCAGCTTGCCAAGGCACCAACACCATACACCTTTTTCTCCACCTGCCCAGATCGCCACCTCCCCACCTCTCTTCTGCTCCACCGCCACCATGGCCGCATCTTCCAAAACCCTAGCCCTGGCCACCCCTACTCCCTCGACCTGAAGCTTCCCAAGGTGCACCAGGAGTGGATGTGGGCTTCCTCTGCATCCTATTCTAGGACCAGACCCTGGAGCCACTGTCGGAGCACGCCAGAGCCGCCATAGCCCGACGGGCCCGAAGCTCCAGGAGCCGGCCGGCCGTGAGCGTCGCCATCGATCGTTTCAGCCTCGACCTCCTCCCCCCTACGTCGACCCCTCCCGGTGAGACCCTCATCGTCCCAGGCAAGGCCTCCCTCGCCCTAGTCCCCCGTGCCTCGGCCGCCATGCCTCAAGCGTTCTTCGTGCGCACCGTTGTGCCACTGCATCCTTGCAGTTGCCGCCGCCGCCTGGCCGTTACACCTAGCGCGACCGGCCCTCAACGTCGTATGTCCCTTGCCGCCACCCAGCTTCCGGGTCCTCCCCAGGGCGAGCTCGCCGACGTCACGGCGACGCTGCACGCGAGCGCACGCCAGCAGCTCCGCAGCACCGCAGAGCAGCAGCAGACAGCAACATCATAGCACCTTGCGCGGTACCTCTATTCATCGTCGTTTCCTGGCACGCACGGTTCGTCGTCGGGGAAAACCTTCACTCTTACGCGTAGAGGGCACATCAAGTGACGCGCTGAACCAAACCTAGCTCAGATCCGACCCCCGTGGAGCCCAAGATCATCCTCGCAAATCGGCACGTTTTCACTGTCAGTCAGACAGTCTCGACAGTCACAGCGTACACATATATGTCCGTGTTTATCATGTGTTACTCGATGATCTAGATGTTTTCCAACGAAACCACAAACAAAAAACCCGTAGACCATTGTAGCCTCTACAACTTTGCTTTTTGCGGAAACTCCAAAGATGTAGCCGTTTGCTCTCCATAATCGGTTGAATTTGGCCTCAGCTAGTGACTTTTCGCAAAATCTTCAGTTTCGTCAGATCTTGCCCAGCTGCTTTTGCTAAAAAAAACCTGAAGTTTGTTATCGATCAAACATCGCTCCCTGGCGGTACGACGTGTCACCTCCCACCAGCCCGAGCGCGTGCGTGGACCCAGCTCGCCCCAGGCCTACCTGTCATCCTCGCTGGGTATGTCTCAGCTAGGTAACAAAAGTTCTAGTCTTTTCTAATTAAATAAAAATCCATAAATTGATTTAATCTAAATAAATTCATATCTTTTGATATATTCCAAATTTAAAAAAATCGAAATAAAAAGTGTTTCAAGTTTAATCATGAATTCAAATATAAATTCAAATTTGACCAGAGTCAACCCTAACTAGTCAAATCTGTGACATTTGACCCCCTTTTTGTATTTTTTGCATTAAATAATAATTTTAAATTTGTAAATTTAAATCTTGTAACTGATATATGTTTTCTGATCATAAGAATGCGAGGAATTCAAATATGTCATCCAAAATAATCTTTGAGCAATTTAAAATTTCGAAATTATTTAAATATCAATAAATGCCTTTTCTTAATAAATCTATAACTTTATTTCCATAAATCCAAATTTGGTGAATAATATATCTAAATCGATCAGCGCGATGAGTCCGTTCTGATTATTCATTCCATAATATGAATTGAAGCATGCATGTCTAAATATTAAGAAAACAACAAGGAATATGCAAGTAAAACTTGACGAAATAAATACTAAAAATGCTTATTTCTTATTTCCACACCTCACCCATGCCATGCTATGTTATACCATGCAATTGTGCATCATTTCATCATGGCATACCTTGTTTGCTTGTTGCATCTAATTTTGATTGTGTAATGTATTTATTTAGGCCCTTGTGTGTTTGATTTTTATCCGGATAGAAACAGAGCAAGGAGCATACCAGGAGCCCGAGAAGTATTACCCGGATCCTTCTTATTCCACAACTAAACTGCCAGACAAAAAATTCCCCATGCTTGCATATATATAGTACCTATGCTTCTATCTAACTCTTGTATCATTGAGTCACGATTGTATTAAATTAAATCCCAAGTATTGTATAGCCTTTACTTTTAAACCCCACCGAAGCTTGTACCTCAATCCCATGAGCCATTACTACAGGAGTTGTTTGAGCCATGTGAGTCATAGAATTACATGTGTAGGGTTTGTGCAAGTCTTTGGATAACAAGGTACCTAGATAACTTAATCTGAGTAGTAATGAGATAACTAATGAAAGGTGCAGTGGTGAGCATTATCTACTATTTGGTTCTTTAAGCTCGCTTGTGTCCCGTAGGATCCCGAGTACTTGATTCATGTTTCTTGACTATTCGCACTATCCACATACGGGAGACTCTATTAATCCCCCTTCACCTGATCTTGATTTGCACTTTATTTCTTGGGGCCACAATTAGTTTGGGGATTTATTACTATCTTGTACTTATGTCATGCTTTACTACTTTATTTACGATTGTGCGTGGAGCACATGTACTGTTTTGGAACATGGAATGTTTTCGCGGTATCTATAAGCTCAGTCACATTTTCCGGTTCCCAGTCATTTACAGCCATTGACACAAACCCTGGGTCCATCTCAAAGCCGACCAACTTTGTTGCGGGTAGCTTAGTGGGGTGGCCCCCTGAAATAATTTATGAATCATGTGAATGCATTATCGTGAGGCCTCGTTGTGTTTTATTTGGTTCTTTCCGAGGTTTATCGTGTGTGTGATGCTATTTGTGCACCCCTGCAGGGTAAATCTTTCTGAAAGCCGTGTCCGCGGTTATGGACAACTTGGAGCACAGTTTCTTGATCATAGACAAGCACAACTAAAGTACCGCCTTTAACTTGAGTAAGACATGACTAGTAAATAGTGCAACACTCATAGAATGGTTAATAAAATTGCCAACGGCTGGGATGTTCTTCCACCTTCTCGTCGGTAAGCGAGAAGGAGGAAGAGCGAGGTTAATTTATGTTGCTTATATAATTGTTGTTATTAATTAACGGGCGTTCGCCCATCTCTGGTTGGGCGGATGTGTAGCAAGTCTCTATAGCTCTTTGTAGATATTATCTTTCGCTGCAATTGCGTCACCCCTAGGTTGTTCCCCTTAGGTGCATTAAGACTTGCCGAGTACCCCTAGGGCCTCATACGATAAATATTTGGTTCAAATGGACAGGTATGCTCTTAGGAAGCTTACCGGGCTGAGGAGACGGATGATGGTAGCAATGACTATCAGGTGTAGAGATTCCGGGGATGAAGATCCATGAGATCTATGGGAGGGATGTGCTTATGTTCAGGGCATCTTATGCCAATTTGCTTCTTATCCGTACTCGGATCATGTTTTCCGCTTCCGCTTGATACTTTGTTTCATGATGTATGAGGATGTATCCTAAACTATTATATCTATCTAGGATATTTGGATCTTGCCGTATGGCGTTGAATATTTTATGTTTCTATTGTTTTAGACGGTGTGACTCTGATGTCTATTGTAAGTCACCGACATACATACTCATTTCTGTATATTTTGGTCATGTTACCTATTGACTACGTTGCTCGCTCTTATCCTGATGTTCTTGAAATTGGATAGGGTGGCCTGCCGGTACCGTGTCCTGCTCCGCTTCGACGGGCCTACACGTGGGTGGCCTTGGGCCTCCGCAGTAGAATCCCTTATCCACTTTTGGGTTCATCCAGGATCATGCTTAGAGTGTAGGATCCGAGATATTACAATTGGTATCAGAGCCATTCTGCCCTTCAGGGTCTCCGCCAAGATGGTCGTTGCTAGTTTAGAAAATATTTTGGTAGTTATGTATATTAGTGAAAAACTAAACATGAGAGTATGACTACTTTCATTTTTTTTCTTACCCATCCACCCACCCTATTCTGGTAAGGAAGTGTATGTTTATCTATCCTCTTCTAAAAATTCAAACTAGGATTCACGTGTTTGGGGTTTTCGTAGTACCATAGGATGTGTTTTAATTCTTTGTTTATCTGTTGCATCCAACCTTGTTATGGCAATCTACCTTTGGTTATCAACTGTTAGTACATTCCATATCGACAAGCTTTGTGTAAACCGATGCGATCTATCTGACTCTGTAAACCGTGTGATCTGTCTTACTCCTTGTTAACCCACATAATCTTGTTAAGGGTGTTCTTCTTTCCTGCATGCTTTCACTGAATGTGGAGTTGCTAATCTCTATCTGATAAGTAGTTTTGCACATCTATTGGTATTTTAATGCCCAAAAATGCAGAATTTTTTCTTTGATACATCTGTGTTCCCACACTCCTTTCAGTCGTGTGTGATACGTGTTTCACCTTCTTTTTGTCGGCATGTCCATGCTAACTCGATCTTTTTCACCGGCGCTTCAATCTGGAGTTTTTACTTCATCTTCAATTCTTTTGGACTAAATACATAACATGTGTCAACCCGATGCTTGTGATTGTAATCTGGCTCTCGGTATAGCTATATAACACTTATCATGAGTGGAATATGGTAAATGCATTCAATCTAATCCCCCAAAATGTTGGCGGTTATCTCTTGTGATTTTGAGTTATACCGTGATCATATCTACATCATATTCAAGTACCTTTAGCAATCCGGAGGTTACTTAATGCACTTACGTGGGGTTTTCATCCGACTATCGTGCTTCATATCCTTTTGAAATCCATATCCGCAAGGTTTTCTTTGATAAGAGAATCTCATTATTTTCATCTCTGATATCTTTGCTTAAGGTATGAGTTATCATTGTTTCGTTATCCAAGATCTCTTTATCTTTTCAATCGGTGATCCGATAGACTATGTGGACAACTCAACATCTCTTCTATATTTTGAAGAGTCATATAATCTATTCTTCCAATACATCTCTTCAACATGAAGCCTTGCTCTTAATGTTGATCTTTTAAAGAGCGTTGAGCTTAGAAAGTGTTTCGAGCATTTGTTTGTTTCTATCGCTTCATGAACATGGTATTCTTGGAATACCTTGTTCAATTCGTGGTGGTATATATTGAAGACATGCTTGCCTATTCTATATCAATGGAATAAAATGAAGAACATCTTATTCTTTTCGTCCTCGCAAGCTTCGAGAACACCACATATGTGCAAAGTTCTCAAAGTGCAACTTCCGACTTTTTGAAGTCACCTATCTCGACCACGTCCTTCTGCTAAAGACATTGCTACAATTCTGGAATCATCAATTCAATTGCTAATTCCATCCTACACCTTCAACCAAATCCAGATTTTTTTCGTGTTAGGCAAGTTATCATCGTTGTTTCGCAGAAGTTTTCCTCAAGACTGCTAAATCTCTTAGATATTCTCTAGAAGGACGAGAAATTCTTTTGTTTTTCTGCTCATCAAGAAACCTTTTGAAACCCTCTCGCTTTATCTTCTAGCCTCAATCCGACGGATTCCATGAAGACTTTTTAGATCTTTTGCAATTCCTCTTTCAAGACCTTGGTGCTTTTCTTGTTTTATCTTTTGTACCTATCATCTGTTTCATTGATCTTCCTTCATATCTTTTCCGGTGAGTTTGGAACTTTTGACACGGCGACAACATCATCATCTCATGTACTTTGGATTCGACGAAGTGTTTGCATCACCTCCTTGTTTTCTTACGAAGCTTCATGAATTCTGCTTGTCAAGAACTTCAGTCTAAATTCATGAGAGTTGGGTTGCACGATTTTCTTATTTGTGTATGGATTAATGCTTTGGGTGCGCGATGGACTGATCCCCATCCGTCTACTCTTATCATTCACTCTTGTACATCGAACTGGTGGATTAATGCGATTTCACTCATTCCGCGAAAGTTAGAAGTGGCCTTTATCCCTTGATACTTTTACTGCCGTCCTTGTTTTTCTGGAGTGTTCTCTCGACGAACGGGAGCAACAATTTCTTGTTGGTGGTCTCTTCTATTTCAAGATGGAGCAAAATCTTCAACGATCTGGTGGAAGCAAATGCAAAATCTTCACTGATACTCTTCTTTTTACCGGAGCTCGTCATCGTCAAACAAGATGGATGGAGAATGTCTTAGACTTCAATTCTTCAATTCATTTCCTCTTGGTAAAGCCTGTTACGGTTGATGCCATCAATCGCAAATCTATTGCATAATCATTTGGTTAAGGAAATCAACAAGCATCTCTACAATAGACTCTAGTTTCCACAACCCACTTCTTTCTCAGGAGTTTACCATGAGCGTGGGTCACCTCCTTCTCTTGAAGATATATCTGCGCACCTCAATTGTGTTATCTTTTGGTTCTTACCGGCGCAAGAAGAAGCTAATCCGAGAAGTTCTCAATTCTAAACTTTCCGTTGATATCAAGGAATTCTATTGTTTGAAGGCAATATGGGTTTCCAAACTTCATTTCCTAAATCTGAAGGAAGAAACAATGCTATTTTCATAGTGGTTGATAACTTACCCAAATTTGTTCTTTTCTTCCGGTGAAAGAGAGTATCATCTCCACTTGTAACTTGGTTCCTTAATCCCAACTATGTGTCTTTTCTTCCTCTTCTTGATACATCGCCCTTTCTAAATTCTTTCAAGAAGTGGTTATATTCTCTATCGTGTTCCTCAAGAGCACCTGATCTATGTCCATCATACCTTCATGTTCACAACAATCCTCCAGGTTCTTCAAATCCTTTGTTTTCAAGAAGAAAAATGCAAGACTCGCAACAAGTCTAGCAAGTTTTGCAAAGGTTTAATGTTCGCACCATTCCATTGAAAAGCACTTGGGAACACGAGGATCACCTTCGTTCCAAACACCCGCCTCTCCTTGTGTCCTTTTCTTTTTCCTAGGAATCTCGGGGCGAGATTCTTGTTTAGTAGGGGAGCGTTATAGCATCCCAATTGTCTAACAGTTGTAATGCTACCTGCCTAGTCTATATATTTCTACTCCTACATATCATTAGTTGCATCATCATTATATCATGCTCATGTCACCATGCCACCTTGCATTTGAGCATCATATAAAACTACTTTTAATTTGGTTCTTATCCCATATGCATTCATATTAATTGTATTTGCCTTTTGATATATTGTAATTACATCTTGATAGCTTGCTTGATTCCCAAGTTGAGTTGGGGGCATATCTTTTATTCTCCTTCCATCTGCTAACTTGCCAACACCATGCTCCATTTGTTACCATCCTATCTCAACCATATACATGCATGTGGCCTTCTTGTTTGTTGGTATTTTTACATCCAAGCCACATATATTTGTATGGACACTTTTTCTTCTTTGCATGGCCCATGCAAGTGCACCTCCTCACCTTCCATCTATATTTCTCTTTGGGTTTTATTTCATGTTTTGAAGTCAAACTTGATGTTTGAATTTGGGACACCTCAATCATCAAACTACCCAAACCTCTCTTTTAAAGATTCATTCATGTGACTTCTTATCTTGATCTATCCACCTATCTTGAGCTCCATGGTCTTCTTGCCATAATACCATTCTTCTTTTACCCAAAATCGTATTCCCGCACCACATGGGATATTACCTATTTATTCTAGGCCTAAAACCTCCTAAACCTTCCTAAACCCTCCTCTAACCGGGGCATCAAACCACCTTGATCTGATCCTAAGGATCAGATCCCTTCCCTAGCTAAACCTTGTTGACTAGGCCGGCAGCACCCCACCCCAGCGAAACCAGCATCAGCCGCATAGCCACTAAACCCAGCGCCAGACCTCCTACCCTCTCTCCCTGGACCAGACCAACACCCCAGCTGAGCTTGGCTAGCACCTGACCTTCCCCTCTCTTCCTGGTTTGGTTCAAACCGCAAGCCGCAGTGGGCAGCGAGCCGCTGTTTTTCTTCCTTGGCCGCATCACGTGCTCGGCACCCCACGATCATGCTGCGCGCGTGAACCCTTTTCCCCTCTCGACATAAAGCGAGCAGCAGCTCGCCAAGGCACCAACCCCATCCACCTTTTTCTCCACCTGCCCAGCTCGCCACCTCCGCAGCTCTCTTCTTCTCCGCCGCCACCAGGGCCACATCTTCCAAAACTCTAGCCCTGGCCACCCCTACTCCCTCGACCTGAAGCTTCCCAAGGTGCACTAGGAGTGGCCATGGGCCTCCTCTGCATCCTCTTCTGCGACCAGAACCTAGAGCCACCGTCGGAGCATGCCGGAGCCATCATAGCATGACGAGCCCGAAGCTCCAGGAGCCGTCCATCCGCGAGCGTCGCCATCGATCGTTTCTGCCTCGACCTCCTCCCCCTACGTCGACCCCTCCCGGTGAGTCCCTTCATCCCAGGCAAGTCCTCCCTCGCCCTAGTCCCCCGTGCCTCCGCCGACATGCCTTGAGCTTTCTTCGCGCGCACTGCTGTGCCACCGCACCCTTGTAGTTGTCGCCGCCGCCCGGCCGGCCTAGCGCGACCGGCCCTCAACGTTGCCTGTCCCCTGCCGTCGCCCATCTTCCCGGTCCTCCCTAGGGCGAGCACGCCGCCGTCACAGCAACGCCGCACGCCAGCAGCTCCGCAGCACCGCAGAGCAGCAGCAGACAGCAACATCATAGCACCTTGCGCGGTACCTCTATTCATCGTCGTTTCCTGGCACGCACGGTTCGTCGTCGGGGAAAACCTTCACTCTTACGCGTAGAGGGCACATCAAGTGACGCGCTGAACCAAACCTAGCTCAGATCCGACCCCCGTGGAGCCCAAGATCATCCTCGCAAATCGGCACGTTTTCACTGTCAGTCAGACAGTCTCGACAGTCACAGCGTACACATATATGTCCGTGTTTATCATGTGTTACTCGATGATCTAGATGTTTTCCAACGAAACCACAAACAAAAAACCCGTAGACCATTGTAGCCTCTACAACTTTGCTTTTTGCGGAAACTCCAAAGATGTAGCCGTTTGCTCTCCATAATCGGTTGAATTTGGCCTCAGCTAGTGACTTTTCGCAAAATCTTCAGTTTCGTCAGATCTTGCCCAGCTGCTTTTGCTAAAAAAAACCTGAAGTTTGTTATCGATCAAACATCGCTCCCTGGCGGTACGACGTGTCACCTCCCACCAGCCCGAGCGCGTGCGTGGACCCAGCTCGCCCCAGGCCTACCTGTCATCCTCGCTGGGTATGTCTCAGCTAGGTAACAAAAGTTCTAGTCTTTTCTAATTAAATAAAAATCCATAAATTGATTTAATCTAAATAAATTCATATCTTTTGATATATTCCAAATTTAAAAAAATCGAAATAAAAAGTGTTTCAAGTTTAATCATGAATTCAAATATAAATTCAAATTTGACCAGAGTCAACCCTAACTAGTCAAATCTGTGACATTTGACCCCCTTTTTGTATTTTTTGTATTAAATAATAATTTTAAATTTGTAAATTTAAATCTTGTAACTGATATATGTTTTCTGATCATAAGAATGCGAGGAATTCAAATATGTCATCCAAAATAATCTTTGAGCAATTTAAAATTTCGAAATTATTTAAATATCAATAAATGCCTTTTCTTAATAAATCTATAACTTTATTTCCATAAATCCAAATTTGGTGAATAATATATCTAAATCGATCAGCGCGATGAGTCCGTTCTGATTATTCATTTCATAATATGAATTGAAGCATGCATGTCTAAATATTAAGAAAACAACAAGGAATATGCAAGTAAAACTTGACGAAATAAATACTAGAAATGCTTATTTCTTGTTTTCACATCTCACCCATGCCATGCTATTACCCATGCCATGCTATGTTATACCATGCAATTGTACATCATTCCATCATGACATATCTTGTTTGCTTGTCACATCTTATTTATATGATTGTGCAATGTATTTATATCGGTCCTTGTGTGTTTGGTTTTTATCCGGATAGACACTGAGCAAGAAGAATACCAAGAGTCTCAGGAGTATTATCCGGATCTTTCTTATTTCACAACTGAACTGCCAGGCAAGCAATTCCCCATGCTTGCATACATATAGTACCTATGCTTCTATCTTACTCTTACATCATTGAGTCACGATTGCATTAAATTGAATCCCAAGTATTGCATAGCCTTTACTTTTAAACCCCACTAAAGCTTCTACCTCAATCTCATGAGCCATTATTATAAGAGTTGTTTGAGCCATGCGAGTCGTAGAATTGTATGTGTAGGATTTGTGCGAGTCTTTGGATAACGAGGTACCTAAATAACTTAATCTGAATAGTAATGGGATAACTAATGAAAGAGGCACCGGGGCATTATCTGCTATTTGGTTCTTTAAGTTCACTTGTGTCTCGTAGGACCTCGAGTACTTGATTCCTATTCGTTGACTATTCACACTATCCATATACGGGAGACTCTATGGATCCTCCTTCGCCTGATCTTGATTCGCACTTTATTTCTTGGGGCCAAAATTAATTTGGGGCTTTATTACTATCATATATTTATGCCATGCTTACTGCTTTATTTACGATTGTGTGTGAAGCACCTGTACTATTTTAAAACGTTGAATGTTTTCACGGTATCTACAAACCCAGTCACATTTTCGGGGTTCCCAGTCGTTTACAGCCATTGACACAAACCCTAGGTTTGTCTCGGAGCTGGCCAACTTCGTTGCGGGTAGGGGTGGCCCCCTGAAATAATTTATGAATCCTGTGAATGCATTGTCGTGAGGCCTTGTTGCGTTTTATTTGGTTCTTTCCGAGGTTGATCGTGTGTGTTGCTATTTGTGCACCCCTGCAGGGTAAATCTTTCTGAAAGTCGTGTCCGTGGTTATAGACGACTTGGCGCACAGTTTCTCGATCATAGACAAGCATAACTAAAGTACCGTCTTTAATTTGACTAAGATATGACTAGTAAATAGTGCAACACTCATGGAATGGTAATAAAATTGCCAACGGATGGGATATTTTTCCGCCTTCTCGTCGATAAGCGAGAAGGAGGACGAGCGAGGTTAATTTATGTTGCTTATATAATTGTTGTTATTAATTAACGGGCAGCCGTCCATCTCTGGTTGGGCAGATGTGTAGCGAGTCTCTATAGCTCTTTGTAGATATTATCTTTTGCTGCAATTGCATCACCCCCAGGTTGTTTTCCTTAGATGCATTAATACTTGCTGAGTACCCCTAGGCACCTCACACAATAAATATTTGATTCAGATGAATAGGTATGCTCTCAGGAAGGTTACTGAGTTAAGGAGACAGATGATGGTAGCAACGACTATCAGGTGTAGAGATTTCGAGGATGGAGATCCATGAGATCTGTGGGCGGGATGTGCTTATGTTCAGGGTATATTACGCTAATTTGCTTCTTATCCGTACTCGGATCATGTTTTCTGCTTCCGCTTGATACTCTGTTTCGTGATGTATGAGGATGTATTCTAAACTATTATATCTATCTAGAATATTTGGATCGTGCCATATGACGTTGAATATGTTCTATTTATATTGTTTTAGATGGTGTGACTCTGATGTCTATTGTAAGTCACTGATATACATACTCATTTGTGTTGTTTTGTTGCGTTACCTGTCGACTACGCCGCTCGCTCTTGTCCCGATGTTCTTGAAAGTTGATAGGGTGGTCGGCTGATACCGTGCCCTGCTCCGTTTCGACGGGTCTACACGTGGGTGGCCTTGGGCCTTCGCAATAGAATCTCTTATCCACTTTTGGATTATCTAGGCTCGTGCTTAGAGCGTAGGATCCGAGGTATTACACTTCGTTTATAGTGCATGTGTGCTTCATGTGGTAGCCAGGTTGGCTACGATGGTGTGCCTAATGTGGTCGTGTTCCGTGACAATTTGTACGGGTTTTCAGCAGGTTCTACCGCAAATGGACCGGCCAATTCTCTTCGGCCTTTTTAAATAAAATGAGACAAAATTGCCCGTTAAGTTAAAAATAAAAACTTATTGTATCCGGCATGCAACACTTGCGCTGAACTGTTGGGGAGCGGAAATTTGTACCAACTAGAAAGCATGTATACAGGTTGATTTGATGATGCTTATTATTTTCACAAACATAATAGATATAGTGCACCAAAATTGTGCTTTACTTTTGAACCTTCCGTTTCTCATCATACCACTAGTCGAAAGATCAAATTAAAACCAATTGCAAGCTAGCCAGAAGCGCTAGCACAAGGAACAATGTTTTCAGGAAAACATGTATAGGTCAGTATGCAGCTTTATTTATTTTTCTTGAAAGACCCGTGATGTCCACAGTTTATGAACAAGCTCTCATATAACATCCGTCATGCTGTATGAGCATATAAAATTGCGTAAAATTCCATGGTGACGTTGCATCACATAAATTTTATTCATGAAGAACTGTAACACATGTATTTATCTGCAAGATTATGATGGCATCACTAAACCAATTCTGACTGGACAAACAGGGACATTTGAGAACACTAGCACTACAATTTACAGCTTTCAGACAGTTCCAGACATAAACAAGATCGAGAATCAAGTTGTATAAGAAAAGGGCTGGGGTGATAAAATTAAATTAATCAAAATATTATACACAGAAAACTGGACCATGTAAATAAACAAGAAAAAAACTGCAAAAACAAGATATTTTACGGGGTAAAGATCTGCCAGTTGCATATGACTGCTGTTTCCTAGCTCCATGGATCGTCCCATCCTTTGGGCCCCTCCCTCTTAACAAAATCTACAATGGCGCGAACTGCCTCTTGCACCCTGTTGGAGAGAGCATGGTCTCCCCATTCTATTTCAACTTTCTCTGCGCCTCCAAGTGCTCGACATAGTCTGCAGTGAAACATGCAACTTAAGTATGCTATCACATTGAATCTGCATTTACTCCATTTAGGTTTCTACCTGTCCACGAGTGCCTCCTTATCAACATATTCTGGGACATATTCATCCCCCATTGAGAAAATAACCTGCACATAAAACACTTGCAAGTTATAAAATTCAGCAGCCACAACAGTCAGAAACTCAAGGAACTGAGTTCATAATGCAAACCATGAACAACACCAAGAAGTGAGCCAATGAATCAATTTATCAGATATTTGTCATGCTGTGGAACAAACTCTAATTACTCTAGGCCTAATAAGAAGTAACACTCTGAATTCTGATGCTTTATTGATCGTGGGAGAAGCCCTTTATATAGGAGGAACATCTTGCCTGACAAGCCGACCCAAACGAGATACATCTGGACTCTGAAACTGAATCTAAATAGGACTCTGCACCTAATGCGAATCTGAACCTAAAGAACAGTTTTACATTAATAAGGAAATCCTAGCCACTTTGGGCTGGACCAGGAGATGGTACGGTCAGGGCTGGGGCCCTCCTACCATATGTGGCTCCCCACATAACATCTCTCCCTTCCTCCACAAACAGCTCGTCCTCGAGCTGAAACGATGGAAAACGAGCAATGAACTCATCGAATGGCTCCCATGTTGCATCATCTTTAGAAGCACCCACCCACTGCACAAGGACATGCTTCACTCCACGGCGAAGGCTGGACTGAAGAACTTTGGCTGGCACAGGCACCACCCGACCATCCTCAATGACAGGAAGTACAGCAGGAGTTGCTGGTGGGTCACCATGGAACTTTTTTAGGAGACTGACATGGAACACATCATGGATCCGAGTACCAGCAGGTAGTGCGAGTCTATATGCGACGGATCCAATGATTTCATTAACCTGAAAAGGTCCATGGAAGCGAGGAGACAACTTGCAATGCTTGCGTCCTGGTAATGATGCGGCTGCCCGGTGATGAAGGCGAAGCCATACCCAATGTCCGCCAGCTCACGATGCTTGTCATCATAATAATGCTTGGCCCTCTGTTGTGCTTGATGGAGACGCTGGCCAACCTCCTGAATGAAGGTCGCTCGATCCTGTAGGAAGGTGTCCACAGCTGCCACCTTGGTCTCGCCAGGGACATAATCACAAAGGCGTGGGTGGTCGACCATATACGACCTCAAACGGAGTGGCACGAAGAGCAGAGTGGTAAGATGTGTTGTAGCAGAACTCTGCCAAAGGCAACCGTTCAACCCAACGCCGCGGCCGATCACCAGTGAGGCAGCACAAGTACATGGAAATGATCTTCTTGACAACTTCAGTTTGCCCGTCAGATTGGGGGTGAAAGGCTGAGCTCATGTGAAGCTGAACACCAGACAGCTTGAATAATTCGCGCCAGAAATTGCTAGTGAAGACTGGATCACGATCACTGACAATGGACTGTGGAAGTCCATGGAGGCGTACAATGCCCTCAAAAAATGCCTTTGCCACTGATGCAGCCGTGTACAGATGGGACAGCGGGATGAAGTGGGCATACTTGGAAAATCGATCCACGACAGAGAGGATCACTGACTTGCCATGCATACCTGGCAGGGCCTCAATGAAATCCATGGAGATATCACTCCATACAGACGACGGGACCGATAAAGGCTGAAGTAACCCGGCTGGCAAGAGTGTCTCCGTCTTGTTGCGTTGACAGACCACACAATGACGTACCAAGTCCTGTACCAAACTACGATCACCAGGGACATGGAAATCGGCTCGAAGTCGATGCAGTGTCTTTTGGATCTCTTCATGAGCTGCATGAGCGTGCTGCAAAATCACTCGTATAGATGGAGAGGTAGCCAATACATGCACCCGACGCCCATGGAGAATCAAATCATCAACGCAGCTCCAAGGATGGCCGAGATCACCGGCAAGTATGCTTTCACGTAGTGAGGACAGCTCAGGAGAAGCATCGATCTCGTGCCTCAGGTCGTCGAAGATGGTGAACAGCGGCAACGAGAGAGCACATAGTGTGGGAGCTGCTTCCGTATCTCGACGGGAGAAGGCATCAGTGACAATGTTGAGGCGGCCTGGGCGGAACTCGACGGTGAAGTCAAACCCAAATAGTTTGCTGACCCACTGGTGCCAAGGTATCGTCGAAAGTCGCTGGTCAAGGAGGAACTTCAGGCTAGTGGTCGGTGCGTACAAGGAACGACCCCAAAGATATGGCCGCCAATGACGCACAGCCTGTACCAGTCCAATCAGTTCCCGCTCATAGGCAGCAAGCTTGGCATGGCAGGGAGCGATGGGCCGACTGAAGAAGGCTAGAGGTCCTGAACCTTGGAGAAGAACAGCACCGAATCCAGTCCTAGAGGCATCACACTCAACAATGAAGCGGCTGTCAAAATCCGGCATCTGCAGCACCGGGCCTTGCCCTAGTGCACACTTGAGCACCTGAAAGGCGTCCTCCGCCTCAGAGCACCACCAAAATCCATCCTTGCTGAGTAGGCGCATGAGAGGAGCAGCAATGATGCCGAAGTCCTTGATAAACTTGCGATAGTAGCCAGCCAGCCCCAAGAAGCCATCGTAATGCCTGGACCGAACGAGGAGTTGGCCAATCAGCAACGGCGTGCACCTTGTCCTTATCCATGGCCACCCCGTCAGCATCGATGACATGACTGAGGTAGGCCACCGAGGACTCGCCAAAGGAGCACTTGCTGCGCCTGAGGAAGAGGGATTGTTGTCGCATAACCTGAAAGACAACACGAAGGTGGCGCAAGTGCTCCGACCAGGAGGAGCTGTAGATTTAGATATCATCAAAAAACACGAGAACTAATTTGCGCAAGAAGGGCCGTAAGATGTCGTTCATCAAGGCCTGGAAAGTTGCAGGTGCGTTGGTCAAGCCAAACGGCATAACCAAGAACTCGTAGTGGCCATCATGTGTGCGGAACGCCGTCTTGGCAATGTCATCTGGGTGCATCCGCACCTGGTGATACCCCGAGCGCAGGTCAAGCTTGGTGAAGAACCTGGCGCCTCGGAGTTCATCCAGCAGCTCATCGACGATGGGAATTGGGAATATGTCCTTCACAGTATGGTCGTTTAGTTGCCGAAAATCGATGCAGAAGTGCCATGCATCGTCTCTTTTTTTGACGAGGAGGACGGGCGAAGAGAAGGCCGAGTCGTTGTGGCGGATGATGCCTTGGGCCAACATCTCGGTGCACCGGTGCTCAAGCTCGTCCTTCGGAAGTTGTGCGTAGCGGTATGGTCGGACGGCAACGGGCACTGTGTCAGGTAGAAGCCGAATGCAGTGGTCACGGGAGCGTGTCGGAGGCAGTCCAGTCGGAGTGGCAAAGAGGTCAGCGAATTCGTCGACCATGTCACCCATCAAGCTGGAGTCCTCACTCGTGAGCATGCGAACAGCAGGCAAGGGAGGGGCTGCTAGTCCGGTCCAGGTGACTTGGGATCCAGACAGGACAACAGTCACGTTGTGGCGGCTGAAATCCCACAAAATTGGTCCAAGGGTACGGAGCCAGTCAACGCCAAGGACCAGGTCGAAGCCACCAAGTGAAAGAGCAAAGCAGTCAACGTTGAAGTGGCAACCGTCTATGGAGAGAGGGACGCCGCGGCATAGGCCTGCACTAGCGAGCTTGTCCCCATTGGCAACCATGACCCGTAAACCAGGACGACTCTCCAGTGTCAGGCCGAGGGCTTCGAGCGCGTTGGAGTCGATGAAACTGTGTGTCGAGCCTGTGTCCAATAAGGCAATGAAGGTATGAGTGCCAATGTCGACGCGCAGCTGTACAGTATCAGTCACACGGATACTCCAGAGTCCGGTGATAGCATGAAGCGAGATGTGAGGTGTCTCTGGTTCCTCATCCAGAGGTGCATCCTCGGCCGCAAAGTCATCGAGCTCGATGAAGAACAAGCGGGCACACCAGTGGCCCGGTACGTACTGCTCGTCACAGTTGTAGCAAAGGCCTTGGCGGCGCCGTTCTGCCATCTCGGTGGGGGTGAGGCGCCGCATAGCACGAGGAGGAGCCGTTGCAGGAGCAGCAGGGGCGCCTTGTGGCATGGGATGTGCCGCTGGTAGAGAGATCGGGCCATGCGTCCAAGCCACCGAACCCCTGGAACGTGTTTGGGGCACCGGTTGTGCAAATGGATGGCGGTGTTCATAGGCCTTAGCAAGGGCTACTGCCATGTGGAGGTCCGCTGGTAGCTGCAGCTCGACATCCAACTTTGAGGCCCTCAGGGAGCCCAGCTGTGTAAAGGTAACGCTGCTGGGCTGAGCTCAACGGCTCGCTGGTTCTGCACAAGAGCGCCATAAATCTGCTGGTGTAGTCGGCAACCGTGGATGTGAACGGAAGCCGGGCCAACTCACCCAGGGGGTTGGCGCATACAGATGGCCCAAACTGGAGGTGACACGCCTCCTTGAAGTGCTGCCAGGAGGGGATGCCATGATCGTGCTCAAATTGGAGGTACCAAAACTGGGCGTTGTCCACGAGGTGGTATGCTGCTGTCCACACCTTGTCTGCCTCTGGTGTGCGTTGTCCCCAGAAGAATTGCTCACATCGATGAAGCCAGCCAAGAGGATCAACGGAACCGTCATAGGTCGGGAAATCAAACTTGTGGAAGCGTGGGACACCTATGGGTAATAGCATGGCATTAATAAGGAAATCCTAGCCACTTTGGGCTGGACCAGGAGATGGTACGGTCAGTGCTGGGGCCCTCCTACGATATGTGGCTCCCCACATAACATGCTGGCTCATAACTGTTTTTGTCCCGATGCAGTTTAATTTCAATCATCTTAACTGTACCTTCATCATAGAAAACTGTACAAATACCTGATACCAATATAAATGGAAGCATCCATCTTTGCAAGATAATATGTTCAATACTTGGGGAAATTTTCCCTTAACAAATGACTAGTTATTATTAGCTTCTCAAGAGATATCCTTCTTATCCGGTACTCGTGAAGTGTTTCAAAAACAGCACTGTCTAATTTGTGTTGTTTATCTGCCACCAAGTCAGGCAATTTTAAGTCCAAGATACTGTCATCGTACATAACAAGTTAATGATATAGATATTGTGTAATTTCGTAGGACACTGACAGGTTCTTTAATACAAAAATGTTTTTCCCAAAACCTATGAATGGCGAAAACCATTGTTCAGCATCAAATTAAGGGGAAAAGGACCATGAGAGAGAGTCACAAAGTGTTCCCTGCCACCAGAAGATAATGAAAAAACTGCATATTATATTTACCATCATTCCTGGGCAATGAAATCACTCAAGAACTTGGTGATTTTAAGTGCATTAACAAGGACAACTAGAAAAGAGGAATATTACCTCACACTGAGTGGTTGACATATGACCAAGTCTCTGCCTCAGCTGATCTTCGCTAAGATCAGAACTGAACATGTCATCATCACCCATATATGCACAAAGGGAGTGGAACCTATACATTTTGTATCCACACATTAGAATGGAACTGAATGGGAAAAAATCCTTATGGAGATTACATTAACTATCAAACAATACTAGCAGATATGCTGCCATATACATCCAATAAAATAAAACATATCCACCAAAATAAGTCGTAGGATATATTAGCATGCAAAAAAGATCTCCCAAGGAAACTACAGAAGCAATACAGAGAAGATAAGTTTGCATCACTTAAAAAGGTGATAAAATCCATACATTACAGCTGATGATGGGAACATTACGTGGGAGGAAAAAATGATCACTGAGAACACTAGAAACTTTATGTTTGGTACCCCTATGTAAGTCATTAGTTGTTTGTTCTTGAGGCTCAAATTTCAACATTGACAATAGTTTCATATTTTATCTACATGTTGATTTGCTTTCTAAGACCTTCATAACTTTTCTATGTCGCATGGTCATGTAACCAGCAAGAAGTATTCCATCTTAGACATCCACTCTTAATCTATCAACATGACACTCCGAGTGTCATCCTTCTCCTTGCACAGGACCAGGACGCTGCGGACTCTGCTCTCATTCTGAGTGCTGTTCGCCTCTCCTTGCACAGGACCAGGACAACTTCGCCAGTCGCTGCTTCTAGAGCTTGCAGGGATTTGGCCTCATGGCGCTGCATATTGAAAGGTGGGCCCACTGCCAGTTTCCTGCCCGCTTAGCTAGTCGCAGTCTGACACCTCTCGGAGAGCAAGCGTTTTGTTTCTTTCAGGAGACAGCAGTTTTTATATCCTTCACATTGTAAACCAGGGAAAAAAAAGGTGCAATGATGTCTTCTTTGGGCGCTTTGTCAGGCACCGTGTCTATTCCCTGACTCCACCATACGCGTCTGCTGCCATGTCCGTCATTTCGGGCTGGTGGTGCTCTGGTTTCTGCTGCTGCTTCTGGTGCAACTTCTACAGGTGCATGTGGTGGCCGTCTTCGTTGCACCTATTGTGCCAAGAATGAAAATATGGAGCCATACTGTATTACTGTTACAGGAAGGACATTGCTCATCGATGTGACCGTCCTCTCGAGCTCCCTGGAGCTCAAGTGCCAGTGATTTTGGTGGCTCGTTTTCATCATTTTCAAGATCTGCAGCTCTTGCCACTGGGGAGATCATCAGGTTGCTTCCAGCATTTACACCCACAAATTCTGCTTGTTCCGCTGCTCAGTCTTCTGGTCATCAGAGGCCACCTTACATGTCTTCTTCCTCAGGTACATAACCATGGATTGTTGAACCTGGTGCTACTTTCCATATGAGTTCTGATTCCACCAGTCTTTCGTATCCTGCAGCCCCCTAGCTGTTCTTACCACTGTTCAAATGGCAGATAGTACTTTTCTCGCTGTCATGGGAAGGAGCATACTTTTGACTTCCTCTTTTCATGTCCCCGCTGTTTCTTATGTTTCCAAACCAACCATGCAGCTTTCTTTAGCTCATTGCCATGGTTGTAGGCTCTGCAAATAGGTACAACTCACCTATCTCTCTAGTGAGTCAGTCTCACAGCATCTGTTTGATCGTGTTCATATTGATGTCTATGGTCCACGTCCTTTCTGATTCAAAAGCGGTCATCATCACACATGAATTTATTTTATCTCTTCCCATAGCAAGGTTTTGAACAGCTACAAGAACTTTGCTGGCGTGATTCTTCCATACTATGTCTTGTTCACCTTCATCAATTTCTTGCTGAGCAGAGAAGGGCACTCTCAGCTTTCTTTTCTGGATCTCATGCTCGGAATGTTGTTGTTCATGCAACCTAGGTTAGTGATCACTCTGATTTTCGGTCACTTTCTACCTACTATGTTTTTTCTTGGTGGTTCTCCAATTGCTTGAAAGACTAAGCAGATGCAGTTTCTCGTTCAAGTGCACACGTTGAGTTGCGAGCTATGCCTCGCTATGCCTCTTTTGACAGCAGAGGTTACTTATCATTAACCATGTTCCTGGTGGTTAATTGATGACTTTTGTGTTCCTATTTCTCCGCCAGTTCCTCTTTTGTCTAACAGTACAGGTGCTATTGTTATAACTGCATTTGAATAGATGAAGCTTAAGCTCACAAAGCATATTGGTGTTGATATTTCTTATATATGACCGTAGGTACAAGATTGGATTGTGGCTCTTCAGTATGTGCCTTCTGTGCTTCAGTTGGTAGATTTCTTCACAAACGCACAGACTGAATTACTGAGTATAGCACACCCTTACCTCTCCAACTCAGAGCCATGGTCTTGCTTATCCACAGTGAGTTTGACAAGGGAACTATGTATTGTAGTTCTTTTAGTCATCCCCCATGCAGTAGTCTAATCTCGTGTTGATTCGTGCCAAGCTCCTTGCTGACTTCAAATGGGATGTGCTGAGTGCTCAGGTGAGCACGTGCTGCTGCTTCTCCTTCGTCGTCCACGATGCTGGCCGGGCATCTGAGATGCGCTACTGCTCTGGCCATCTTCAGGGACCAACCTTGCAGATATCTTCAGGCCGCGCGCTGTGGCAACGAGGCCTTTGCTTCGGTCACTCCTGCTGGACCAGGTCACTGGTCGCCAGATCAAGTGATCTCAGCAGTGCTCCTCCAGCCCCCGACTGCGACAATGACCGCAGCACCATCCTCTCTTAGTTGTCTCTCAGGCTGTGGTAGTTGGAGTAGGTCGGAAAGAGAAATTTCATTTTCTATTCCTATGACCAAGCCACAAGGCTGATGTTCCCCTTTAGCTGAGGCCAGCCCTAAGACTTACGCCAATGTAGATTAGCTGGCATAAGGCCCTCATGGTCACGTTTATTTTCGCATAGGGCATGCTCTAAGTATAACATGATCATAGTTACTCTACAGTTTATTCCTCGTCTAACTCTATGCAGTTCTTGAGCATGACAATTATAACTATACATAATTAAAGGGAAAATCTAAGGAGAGGCGCCGCACGGTTTCTCCCGTGTGCGGCGGCGCATCATGATTCGCGAAAAGGCATCGCGCGGTGCAACCGCCCATCTCTCTCTCTCTCTCTCTCTCTCTCCCTCCCTCCCTCCCTCCCTCCCTCCCTCCCCTCCCCCCCCCCCCTCCCTCCCTCCCTCCCTCCCTCCCTCCCTCTCTCTCTCTCTCTCTCTCTCTCTCTCTCTCTCTCTGTGTCAAATCAGCCACGGGAAAGAGGAGCGTCCATCCGCGATGAAGCGTCCTTCCGCGATGAGACACGTTTGTCGGGCCGTCGCCGCCGAGCGCGGCGTGACGCGGGGGAGGGCTGCTTCGGGCCGCTGCCGACGAGTGCGGCGCAGCGGGGGAGGGCTGCTACCGCGGCGCGACACAGGCAGGGCTGCTCCGGGCCGCCGCCGACGAGTACCCGGAAGAGGTTTCCGCACCTTGGGCGGGGATACCACTGACGACGAGGACACAACGGGGAGGCCGCCGCCGAGCACAAATCGAGGAAGGCCACTGCACGCCACCGAGCGCGCATAAGGGAGGTTTCGTCCGCCGCACGCTGCCGAGCATGCAGCAGGGGAGGTTGTTGCTGCCAGAGAGCTCGCATCGGAGAAGAAGGCCGCCGCGCGTCGTCGAGCATGCAGCAGGGAGGTTGCCGCTGAGTACATGGAGACATGCATGCGCAGAGGGGGTGTTTATCGAGATAAGAGGCCGGCACCGACGAGCAGATGGATGCTTGCACGCGAGAACGAGGCCAGTGGCTAGCGTGGTTCACTGATTTTTCCCTCTCCCCATCCATATCGATCTGTTGATTTTTGTGATGCTAGTAGCAGTAGCAGAGGTGAATGTACTGACGTGTTTACTTTTTCCCGTTCAAGTTTTTCTTGAGTTCACCCTGTTGAACCTGATAACTAGTGTTATGTGATGCGTGCTTTTTCATGCAGGGAGTGTTTGTTTTGGGGCTGCAATTCCTCTTTTCTATCTGGCAGTCCTTTAATAATAACCTGTCAATCACTAAGTTACAATCTGGTAATTATTAGCAAGTTAACTAATCTGGAGGAATCAATTTCTAGCTTTTTGGTATTTTTCTAAGCGACCACCTGGTAATGGCTAAGCGATAATCTGGCAGTTACTAGGTGATAATCTGGTAATTGTTAGCAGAATAATTAACCCGGAAGAGTTTCATGTTTAGATTGGCATTCGCTAAGTGATAATCTGGTAATGTTAAGCGATAATCTGGCAATGATTAAGTGATAATGTGGTAATTGTTAAGTAATAATCTAGTAATTGTTAGCAAGATAATTAACCTGGATGAGTGTATGCTGAGATAACCTGGCAATTGCTAAGGGATAACCTGATAATTGCTATGTGATAGCAATTAGGCTAAGCAATAACCTGATAAGTGATAGTCTAGTAATCAGTGATGTCTAGTTAGTGCCACGGTTTTGCTCTGCACACAATTTGCAAACTCATGTGTTGTTCTATCAAAAGTATCATTCACTATTTACACTAGATTTTTTGCAAGCTCAGATATGCAAAGCTTTTGCAAAGTTGCGAATACATAAAAAAAGTTATCCTCACAGAGAAGAGTGGTACTTGACCAGAGTTACATGCACAGCTACTGCATCTGAGCTCGCTTTGGGCCAGAGGCACAGCTACTGCATGCAAGCTTGCTATAGGCCAGGACATAGGGTCTGTACCCTTGCTAGGACAAGAAGTGCTGCCGCCGCACGGATTGGTAAAAATGCGGCGCCGCCCAGTAGCACGGTTCTTAAAAAATTCTTAGCTATTTAGAAGTTGGACTTGACAAACTTGGTAGCTACATTAGAATAACCCATTAGCTACATTAGAGAGCTTGGTATTCTTAAGGAAAACATAACGAAAATTACATAGAAGTCCCTAAACCACCGAACGACCACTATTGCCGCTAGAACGAGTCATCAGTGCGTCGTTGTCGCTGCTCTCTTACCGGAGCCAGTTGTTCGTGCATAACATGGTAGTCGTTTGTAAATAACCTGGCAGTCTTTTGTAAACAACCCGGTGGTCGTTTGTAAACAGCATGCAGATGTTCGTACATAACTGGTAGTTGTTCGTATCTAAACTGGTAGTCGTATGTAAACAACCAGGTAGCTGTTTATAAACAATCTGGCAGTTTTGATACATAACGTGGTAGTCGTTTGTAAACAACCCGGTGGTCGTTTGTAAATTGCCCGACGGTTGTTCGTACATAACCCAGTAGTTGTTCGTATCTAACCCAGTAGTCGTATGTAAACAACCTGGTTGTTGTTTATAAACAATCTGGTAGTTTTTCATATATAACCTGATAGTCGTTTGTAAATAATCTGGTAGTTACTCGTACATAACCTGATAGTTGTATATAAACAACTTGGTAGTCGTTTATAAATAATCTGGTAGTTTTTTATATATAACCTGATAATCGTTTGTAAATAACCTGATAGCTGCTCGTATATAACCTGATAGTCATAAATGACCCGATAGTTGTTCGTCCATGATCTGATAGTAGTTTTTTTGCAGGCGACAGCTTGATAGTTGTTCATACATAACCTGGCAATGATACCTGAAACTTGTTTGTTACGATTTTTAAACAACACGGTCCCTGCATCATAGACTTACATTTTTTTTCTAGAAAAAGCTAAGCTATTTTTAAACCGAGGAATGCAAAAAAAGTTAAATATAGCTTACTGTTAGAGTATGGGCCAACATGCAACTAGGGCCAAACCATTGCCTTTTTAAAATGAGAGAATTCCTTATTTGACACTGGCTTAAAATCAGCTTTCCTATTTGACCCTGAAAACTATTTTCTTACCAATTTGTCATCTAAACTTGATTTTGTTCCTAAAATGACACCCTAGTGCATTTTGAGCACTAACGGTGTTAAACAGGAAGAGAAAAAAGACTATTTTGCCCCTGATAAACTATGTAACAAAATTATATCTGGCCATGTAGATGATTGAGATCTCTAGATGATTGAAAACACAGTGCCAGACGCTCCTCTGCGTACTTTTCGCCGCCCTACCTTTTGTCCATGGTGCTACTTAAGCCTGTACATGGACGGGTTCGGTGGTCTTAGCTGGTTTTTCAAACCGGTGAAATATTCTCCGGTTTCAATCGGATTGGTTTGGTTTCAGCGGTTTGGTGTCAGGTACATACGCGGGTTGGTTTCCCTGGTTACACAGTCTGTACAGTTTTGCACTGTGAGCGATGGAGAGTGACGAAGACACATGGCTTGACTCCCCCCGTCCCAAGCGTGAACAGGGTCTGCCATCATGCCATGGCCATCAGGTCGCACATCTCCTTTGCCGCATAGAACGGCACCAGCCTCTCGTCGACATCGTCGGCACTCAGTAGCAACAGCCCCGACGGCGTCCCCGACGGAGGCAAAGGCGAAGCAGACGGTGCTGTCGGCAAGGAAGGCGCGAGCTCGTCAGGTTGCTTGCCCGCGCCGCCACTCAGCCGTGTCCGCGTTGCCACCGCCCGCCGCCTCCGTGCCCGCGCCGCCAGACGCAGCCGTGTCCGCGTCGCCACCGCCCGCCGCCTACATGCCCGTGCCGCTAGACGGAGCCGTGTCCGCGTCGCCGCCACCCGCCTCCTCCGTACCCGCGCCGCCAGACTCAGCCCTGTCCGCATCGCCGCCGCCCGCCGTCTCCATGCCCGCACCACCAGATGCAGCCGTGTCCATGTCGCCGCCGCCCACCGCCTCCGTGCCCGCGCCGCCAGACGCAGCCGTGTATGCATCGCCGCCGCCCGCCGCCTACATGCCTGGGCCACCAGCAGCATCCGTCATGGCCCTTACCTCAGGTCGCCGCCTTCGCCACTGGCCACCGCGCTGCCACTCCAAGCTAGGGTTGGTTTCTGTTTGGCTCGGGAAAGGGACGCGAGCGAGCGAATGGGGTTGGATCGATCTGAAAACTGTTTAATCGTTCGAGTTACAGGAGGGGTATTTTGGTACAACGAGAAAATAACTAACGGAACGAACTAACAGCACGAACGGCAGTGTCATTCTAGGAAAGAACGTAAATTTAGATGACAAATTGGTAAGAAAAAAAATTCAGGATCAAATAGGGAAGCTGATTTTAAGCCAATGTTAAATAAGGAATTCTCTCTTTTAAAATCTTGGAGACATGCATATAGTGTAGGCGTGCAGCTAGGGTTGCGAAGCGGTACCCGATCCGTCCCGCTTCGTAGGCAAAATTTGTTAGTCTAGTTCAAATTTTTTCATCAAAATTTCTCTAATTTAAACTAAATTTTGCTTTCGCGGGCTCTCGTGGTTTGCCGCTTCGCAACCCTACGTGCAGCTACTACTACTCCCTCCGACCCATATTAGTTGATTCAAATTTGTCTTGATACGGGTGTATCTAGCACTAAAACTTGACTAGATACATCCATATCTAGATGAATCTAAGTCAACTAATATGGGTCGAAGGGAGTAGTTGTTTTGGAGTAGATCACTACGATGTGCCGATGCGCCAGCCGCGAGCGGTCCTCTCTGTTTTTTTTATCATGAGCACATGCGAAGTCAGAGTTATCAGGTCCTACGCGGAGAAGCGCCGCACGGTTTGAGAAAAATGCGGCGCCGCGCGGTAGTCACGTCCATAATTAAAACAGCGGTACCTGCATGCAGTACTGTAACTATGTACTCCCTCCGTCTCAAAATAGATGTCGAAAATTTGTCTAAATTTGGATGTATCTAGACTAAATAGTGCCTAGATACATCCAAATTTATAAAAGTTTGCGACATCTATTTTGAGACGGAGGGGGTATGTGCATAATTTGGGCGTGAAAATTGGTACCTGTAGGCAGTAATTGGAGCATCTGAATTTGCTTCTCTGGGCATTAAATCCATTCCACGGCCCTCACTGATCATTTTCGCTGCCAGATCTATCATTTCTGCTGTTTCTGGAAGAGTTGCCCTATACTCTCTGTCACTTACTGGGGCCTGAATAACAGATTACCATAGAAGTTATATCAAGAAAATGAAGGTGTTAAATTAATTTCAAAAAAATAGTTTCTTATCAATGTCGTTACAAAGTTGACAGGTTGATTCTGTCATTAGGGATGCAGATTACATGTCACGCATTACATTCAGAAAATAAAGTTATCGTTAGGGGACACTGGGAGTACAAGAATATGGGTAGGAGGAAATACCTGCAAGATTACCCCGGAAACAGCTTTGGAACATGCAAAGTTTGTCCGCATGTAATGAACAATGTCCTGGCATCCATACAAGTGGCTATATTATTTCACATTGTAGACCGTAAAATACTGCAGTATGTTAGAAAAGCTGCCACAGCATACCTGGCAACCAGTGCTGTGACCGAGCAATATTACTCCTTCAGAATTTTCTTTATTTATCAAGTAGCCAATGAGCTGATCAAGTTCCAATGCGTCCTTGCAAAAGATAAAGTGCAATCAATACATACAATAAATCAGAAAACAAACACGGCGATAAGAAAGAAAAAATCAATCAAACATTCCTTAGTCCCGCAACAAAATTGGTGATATCATTACTATCACAAATTGTCTTCACTTATTCTTATACTGCATTGCAGTAAAAAAAATTCACGAAAACGCAAACAGCTTTGCGTTTCGATACATTGATAGAAAAAGAGAGTTATATGTACAAAGTCCAGAGTGGACCAACACCCACACCATACAACTCAACCCAAGAAAACTAAGGGAGTAGCTGGCGTATCCCTCGTGCTCCCGTGTCTACCCATGATCTCGCTTCTGCTTTGATCGTGCCGACAAGAGAGGGCACCGAAGGCACCTCGTTGTTAAAGATTATCGCGTTCCTATGCTTCCAAATGCACCACGCCGTGAGCATGATCAACAACGAGGTCCCTTTGCGCATGTGACGTGGGTTGGTCCGGACCACCTACATCCACCACTCCGCGAAAGCACCTTCAGCAACCGGCAGTCCCACGATAGATCGTATCTAGGACAGGACCTCGTGCAAGATTGTCCACGAAAACGGGCAACCTGTGAGGATGTGTGACATAGTCTCCTCGGACTGGCCACAGAACACGCAGCACGGCCGGTGGTCTAGTCAGCGGCGCGCGAGTCTCTCACATGTCCAGCATCTATCCTTGCAAGCCAGCCAGATGAAGAACTTCACCCTCGGTGGCGCCCAGGATTTCCAGTTCAGCTTCCAAGATGCAGAGGCTACAGACCCATGGAAGAGGGTGTAGTAACAGGACTTGGAAGAGTACTGGCCATCAGTCATCCACCGCCAGATCAGCTTGTCTGGCTCACCGCTCAGGTGCATCCCTTATAGCCAGGCCCATAGTAGTACGTACTGCCAGAGTGGCTCCAGAGATGTCTGTGATCCAGCTGCGCTCAGTGAGCGCTTGCTGCACCGTCCTCGCCTTTCTGGGTCGGCGCGGGATTAGCGCCAGTAGGTCCGGCACTATCTCCTCGATCGACTTCCCATTCAGTCATTTGTCCTCCCAGAAGAGAGCGGAGGCTACGTCATCCAGTACCATTATGGTAGAGGCGAAGAAGATTTCATGCTCGCTCCTGGTGAACTGCATGTCTAACCCGCGCCAAGGTCGCAAAGGGTCAATCTGCATCCTCCATATCCAGCGGGTCCTGAGACTGATGGCTGTGCGTTCGAGGTCTAGAATAGACCTCCGAAGCAAGTCGGCCTACACACCCGGCTCCAATTGACGTGGCAGTGTCCACCCTCGGTTTCTTTCCTGCCCACCTGCTTGAGTGCCTTCTTGTTGAGGGAAAGCACTATGAGCTGGTGGAGAGGGATCGAAGCGAGCACCGACTGAATGAGAACAAGACGTCCCTCTTTAGGCATCATCGATGCCTTCCACGTAGGGAGCTTGTTCGCGATCCGATCAATCACCGGTTGGAAAGCCTCACCCGGGAGTCAGCGGCTGGCTAGGGGGATACCCAAGTACTTAACCGGAAAGGGTGCCAGCTGGCACTCTATAGTGGCCGCCGCACCAGCGACCACTTCCTCCGAGCAAGCAATTAGGGACTCCAAGCACTTCGCGAAGTTGGTACGCAACCCAGAGGCCTCGCCAAAGACCTCCAGGATACCACGAACTGTGTTGAACTCCTCTACATCTGGGTGACAGAAGATCACCACATCATCCGCATACAGCGAGACCGAAGTCATCAGCTATTGGCGGGCTAGCCGACACAGCACACCCAGCTTCATGGCTTTCGCTAACACCCTGCTTAGCGTGTTCATAATCAGTACGAACAGTGTTGGCGGGAGCCCCCAAGAGACGGAGTCAAAGGCCTTGGCTATATCCAACTTTAGCATCACCCTGGGTCCTTGAGGCAGCAAAATCCAAAGCTTTGATGAATGATGCAGTGTGCCACCAACATAACTGCCATATAAAGCTTATTTGATATAAGGAATACTTTAGTCATCAATCAACTTCCAGCAACATGAAATAAAAGACAGAAACAAGTGCAAAGACAACTTCTATTGCAAATAAGTTCATGGAACATTCTACTCTCACTTCACACTTTCCATTTTTTACAAATGTTCTTCCTAGGGTTCAAGTTTGACACTCAACCAATGAAACATGGGCTATGTGCCACGAATATTATACCATTGAATTCATATACAAAAAATGTTTCCAACGGTATAATTTTTATATCACATGAGTCATACTATTGGTCTAATCTTTACTATTAAATCCAAACCTGCGGTGTCCGGTGTCACACATGAAAAATTACAATTAATATGCCACCGCTCTTAACAACCAACTCACACACCCACTAATAAAACGCCATCCCGGCTAACAAACAGTGCATTATTTCTCTCCCGAGCACTAACAGGTGGGTCCTCTTCCTATTTTCTTTGGCTAATCATGATCCTACTTCTCAGTTAGTTAAACTCGACCCCAAAACGAATTCTCACGCTATCTGCTCCGCAGAAATATCACCCGCTCCGCTCTGATCCCACTCGCTCAAAGACTCGCATCAATCTCGCGCGCAGAAGGTGGAGTCGGATGAATCGCGTCGAGGGCGCAAGCAGGAGCAGCGGCAGAGGAGGCAAAGGATGTGGGAGATTCGGCTGGATGAAGTACGTCCTGGTGACCGGCAGCATGGTGAGTGACCTGAAGGGGGTGACGACCAGCGGTGGCGCAATCATTCTCAATGTGGGCGTGCTCCGCCATCTACCGCCGAAGGCCCTACGTAGTCCACAAGCTCGGGCCCATCCTCCTCCACGAATTGCTTCGGCGAAAGCTGCACATGTGCCAGCAACATAATTTAATTTATCCCTGTGATGTAATAGCTCGTAGACTCCCTGATTCTAGCATGCATGCCACGGAGAACTTTGATTTTAGAATTGTGGTTTCCTTGCAGAGAATTGTAATGGAGCGGTCAACACTTAGTTCTGATGCCAGATACAAAACAAGATTGAGCACTTATTCACTCCAAATTTCTATCTTCGATCAAGGATTTTCAATGACAAAGTGTGCAAAAAATAGCTAAATAAGTAGAGCTCTGCATGTTAAACCAATTTAAATGTCCTAACTGAAGAAGCTAGGGGCCATTTGGCGCCAAAGTATTTTTGAAATATTCTGTCAATACTATAGTTTTTGAAAATACTGCAGTATTGATCGAATACTTTGACGTGTTTGGATGCAATGAATGCTATGGTTTTAAAAACGGATGTATCCTCCAAAACTGCATTTTTTTTGCTGTATTGGAAACTTTAGTCCTGACCACTTTTTTTGCCAAAACTGAAGTATAGCTTTGCTTGGCAATGGAATACTTCGGTTTTACAATACTCTGGTTTTGAAAACACTGAGCTACCAAACACAGCCTAAATATGCAAGACCAACATTAAAGGAATATGAGTTATCCTTCCTTGTTATGCTAAATATTTTTTTTCGGTTCACTTTCATTGTTCTGTCAATAAGATTCAGTAGAATGAAATGTGTTTCTCCTGTATAGTTGTACTCCCTCCGTTCTGAAATGTCTAGATACACATGTATCTAATTGTATTTTAGTGCGTAGATACACACCTATCTAGATAAATCTAAGACACTTATTTTCGAACGGAGTAAGTATTGCTTAAGAAGAACAATGCAGCAAGTGGCGCTCAGATTAACATGAGTTGACAAAGAACAATGCGTTACAAATATTTTATACACATGTGAAATTTTGAATTTTTTGTTCGAGGGAGACGAATGATAATATGTACATTGCTATTTGCAGACTTTCTTATTGGCTATATGGTACTGGTTATTAAACCGTATCAAATATATATCTTGACATGTGCTAATTAGTAGTAGTTAGCCATAATAATATTCTTGTCGATCGACTAGTTCACAGAGACAAGTCTAGGTTTGTCGCCGACAAGTCAACTTGTCGCTCGACAAGTTAAACTTTTCTTGTCATTCCACCTTGTCGACATCAGGATTGCGACAGGTCGACTTGTCGAACGACACTTAATCCTTGGACAGCTGATTGCCAATGGGGATGGTGACATAGGCAGAGAAGCACCGCCCGCTCGAGGCCTCTATGGAGGCGGATCACGATAAAAAATTGGATTCTACCGACCTATGCAAGTCCCACTGAGTTTGCACAACCAACAGATAAGCGCATACAGAAAAGTTTTTTCCTGTATATGAATATTTACCTTTATTTAATGTTTATGTGTTTGATATTTGCTAAGACAAGAAAATTCAAAAAACCGTGGCAACGCAACGGGCATTCAGCTAGTTGATGGTTAAAGTTAAATCACGGAATACAAGGACACCACATAATTGGAACAAAGGGAATAGCAGATAAGTCCTTGAGCATGTAACTGCAATACGTAATGTACTTTTACTATTAAGAAAACAGCTCGTAAGTAGGCCCTTATCACATAGCATTCCTAAACTATTTTACGATTTTGTTCACTAAATCTTGGTGTTTTCACTGTAGCAAGAGGTGCTCAAGATACTTTGTGCTTTTGCCAGTTATTCAGTTGTGTCTGAATTTTTACGTCAGCTGTGTAATATTGATTCTTTTCTGGACAATGTTTGTAGCCTTAAATTTTTCTGTAACAAGTTAAATTAAAAATAAGCAAAAACAAGTTCTGCATAACTTAAGAAGCAACTCCTTCACATGATTCAAAATTCGATCAAGAACATCCAAATACTACAGTAACAAAAGGTTTTAGAACACACAGCCTGATCTTCACAACCACAGATCATATTTTATCATGCAATCATAAGAACACATCAAGGATATTGGTCTATTAAATGCTATACTGCATAGTCTTCTATTCGGTAAAAGGATGAACAAGCTGGTGTTATTATTAAAGAACATACTTGCTCCAAGCTCGAAATTCCGTATCCAGTATATGATGAAGAAAGTAATGGTTGGACAAGCGACCATTTCTCAACCTCCAATGCAAATGACAGTGGTTCCAAATAGCTGTTAAATTTCAGAAATGAATTAGTACTGTAAAATCAAATTCAATAGTAACCTAAATAATTAAATAAAATAGCTAAGTCGTGCATTATGAAAATATATTTCTGAAAGTGTGTTATGGTTTAGTTGGTTCCATCAGTCCACCACCCTCAGACATGCCTAAATTTGCTAACACCTTTGCCATGGTTTTGAGGCTGTCTCACTCAAGAGATTTTTGTCCTTTGAGACTAAAACAAATTTTAATAATTTTCTTTGGTTAGGCTGACAAGGCATACCATGTGCGATGCTCGGCATTTCTAGCACCCTAAGCAACACATACTTCGCTTCAAAAGTTTAGACAATGTAAACATCAAACAAAGTGTTTTTAGTTGTTAGAAGGCAGCATTGAGATCAGGCCAGTTTTGAAAGTCCAACCATCAAATATACCATAAATGCCATGATCCAATCATCCAAGAGATAAGTAAAGATGCTAAGCTTACTGAATCCTGAAATGACCAAACAGAGACTTAATTCAACAAAAAGTTTGCCCATTGCATGCAATAGTAGAATTGAGGCATTGAGGTACAGTTATCAGCGGTGATGATTAATATGCTGAAACAAACTACTGAATTAACATGATTTAAGCCAGCAGTACACCAACAGTAACAGAACCAATACAACTTAGCAAGTTAGCATAACCATGTTATGCTTGCCAGGCAGCGAGAGACAGCATGTGGCATTACTCATTAAGAAAACAAGATCATATATTTATCACTATCAATACTAGCAGAGGTGAAGAGAGTAAAACACAAGGAAGAAAGAAAAATTACAATAACAATGTTTTCAATTATAAACATGTAGCATCACTTAACAATTTGCATGGAGCCAATAACAACATGGTATGCTGGCTGCTACCCTGTACCCAATGATTTTGTTAGAATGTCTCTACATTGTAGTATACTCGTAATTCAATAACAGGGAATAATACAGGAATAACATAATCTGCTTGCATAGTAGATAACAAAAATATCTAGTAAGAGTGGCTAAGTGTGCCTGAGAATTCAAAAAAAGTAACTTACTCGGTTGCTAAGAGCCCATCTGCCAAACCACCAATGAAGATCACCTGATGGTTAAAATCACCCGTTCTGAATGCAACCTGCAAGAGGAGAGGGTAAAGTTATCGCACAAACCCTGCAGCAATAACAAAAAACATCAAACAATCCATGGACAGCATTTTATGCAATCATTTAAATCAGAATACGATGAGGGGTATCGAGAAATCAAGATAATACTCCCTCCATTCCTTGATGTGAGATTCCCTTGATTTTCGCTGGTCAACAACTTATAACTTTGACTATGATTTGTAATTACAATATGTTCACAAAAGAAGTATAGAGATATATGAAATGAAAGAATTTTGCAAGACAAATGCAACGATACCATTTATAAATTCTCCATCCATATAATTTGTATATATTAGTGGTCAAATTGGTGCATCAAAAGCCATGCAAAATAAATGCACCTTACATTTTATAACAGAGATTTTAAAAGAAAATCCAGATATCATAGAAAATAACATACTCCCTCTGTCCCAAAATAAGTGACTTGTGTTTGTCTAGATTCGCATGTCACATGCGAATTCACATGTCACATGCGAATCTAGACAAACACAAGTCACTTATTTTGGGACAGAGGGAGTAGGACATCTGTAAAGCTAAAAAGATAAAAGCTTCCGAGAGGTTTAAGGTAGACATTGCAGAAAAGCGTAGTTACCATCTGCAGGATGTATACAACCAGTCCTTTATACTCTATCAGATCTCTATTGTACAGGATTTTATCTTCTAAAAAGGTTGCAGTCGGCAATATATAAGTCTGAATACAGCGAAAGCTAGAAGTATTATGTAGCTCTCATTGAGGCCCTTACGGCAATTGCTAAATCATGAATACAGATCATTGTAGTGAAATGATAAGCTGACCATTACATATTTTTAAGATTTAAGATAAAAGGCAAAATGGATAAGCCCAGGAAAAGCACCATAGAATTGAAGGTTCTACATTGTATACTGAGTGGGCTTTCTCCCACGACTAATAGCAAAGAGACTAAGAGACAATCAAGAAAAGGCATAGCCGTGGAACAACAGCATAAATAATTAGTCCAGAACAAACAAGACGATGGCAAGTTGGGACCGCCAAAAGCAACCCTCTAAAGCAAAATCAGCAGTGTCTGTTGGTTGTGAAACAAGCTTCCATTTTCTAGAAGACTCGAAGAACCACAAGCATCAGCGAGATGTAAAACCCCACAAGCTAAAGCAAGATATTCCAAGTCCAAAGGTGGGATCCCGCATCTCAAACATTAGGGTAGATCCGGAGTCACGCAGGCAAGGGTTAACATCTTAGAAGCTTCCAGAATATCTGATCCATATAATTCCCAAGTGAAAGCGAATTAGGGGATTGACCACACTGGGTCTTTTCTATTGCGTGTTAATATATAGACAATGACACAAGGATCCGACCTAATCCTAGCCATAAATGGGAGATCAAGATAATAGCGATTCTCCTCAATTTAGGGGATTAGGAGTATATCAAGTTACCATGATATATTAAGTCTAACACTCCCCCGCAGTCACAACAGGAGGAGGACGGACATTGAGACGGGACCGAAAATCCAGAAATAACGGTGATGGACCCTTCGTCATGATATCAGCGAACTGTCGAGACGAGGGAACATGCATCATGCGGACTTGGCCCATGGCAACATGATCGCAAAGGAAGTGGAGGCCGATCTCGATGTGTTAGTGTACAGATGTTGGACGGGGTTCGTGGACATGTAGACGGCGCTAACATTGTTACAGAACACAACTGTAGCAGGAGGGGATGGTCGATGAAGCTCGTGAAGGAGTTGACGAATCCAACTAGCCTCAGCAACGGCGTTAGGAACAACACAGTACTCAGCCTCGGCGCTGGAGCGGGAGACCATGTGTTGCCGCTTAGCAGACCATGAGGCAAGGTTGTCACCAAGGTAAACACAGAAGCCTGGCGTGGAGTGGTGAGTGTCGGGGCAGCCAGCCCAGTCGGCGTCAGTGTAGGTGACCATGGAGTCTAGCGAGGAAGAGTGAAGTTGAAGTCCATGAGAAATCGTGCCCTTGAGGTAGCGCAAGATGCGCTTGATGGCCGCCAGGTGCTGCTCGCGAGGGTCGTGCATGTGAAGGCACACAAGCTCGATGGCGTACGCGATGTCAGGACACGTGAAGGTGAGGTACTAGAGAGCCCCGGCGAGGCTCCGGTACTCGGTCGGGTCAGCGACGGGAGGACCGGTGGTGGCGGCAAGTTTCGGCGATATTTCAACTGGTGTTGTAGCGGACTTGCGGGCAGTCATGTCGGCCTTGTCCAGAATCTCTGCGGCATACTTGGCTTGCGAGAGGTGCATGACGGAGGTGTCGTGGGTGACCATGATGCCGAGGAAGTAGCGGAGGCTGCCCATGTCCGTCATGGTGAACTCGGAGCGAAGCGAGGTAGTGATCCTATTGAGGAGCCGAGGGGAGGAGGCGGTGAGGACGATGTCATCGACATACAGTAGGAGGAAGGTCATGCCCTCCGGACACTGCAGAACGAACAACGACGTGTCAGAGGGCGAGCATGTGAAGCCGGTCGAGGTGATGAAGGTCACGAAACGTTGGTAGCACATGCGAGAGGCCTGCTTGAGACCGTATAGCGAACGGTTCAGCGACAGACATGCTCGGGGCTTTACTGTTTTGTTGGGAGGTGTATGGGCAGGAGAAGCGAATGTGTATGACGTGCGTGGCGGCAAGAGAGTGGAGGTTAGCGTTATCGAACTCCCGTCTGTTGTCACACTGTACGGATGCAAGCGGCAAATTAAACTAAGGTACGCGCGAAAAGAGGCGAGCATGGTGTAAGCATCGAACTTTTGGCGAAGAGGAGAAGTCCATAAAAATGAGTAAAATCATCGAGAACGACTAAGAAATATTTATTGCCAAAAACGCTCAAGACATGAATTAACTAGAAGGGGCACAATGAGTTAACTCGAAGGGGCGAGTGATTCTAGTGGAAGAAGAGGAAAAAGGCAAACGTACAAGGCGTCCAAGTTGACAAGCATGACAAAGAGTACTATGATTTATTTGTTTGGTACAAGGTAAGAGAATATGCTGCTAAAGACGGCGATAAGCATCATGACCGAGGTGACTAAGGCGGCGATGCCAAACGTCATGGGTGGTGGTGGTCATGGTGAGAGCACGGGTTAACGAAGGCTGAAATGAATAAAGCTCCCCCGTAATATTGCACCGAAGAATCTCACGTCGGGTGATAAGGTCCTTGATGAGGATATCCCTACTGACTTGATATTTCCAACTCCTAAAGAAGTTGTCGATATTGATGCCAAGACCAAGTCCAACGAGATCAGGATTGGACCCATTACTCGAGCTCTTGCCAAACTACTTGAGCAACAGGTGAATTCACTCCTAAATGAACCTGATGTTTTTATTGATGAGAATTTTATACTGCCTAAGTCTATGCACTTATGTATGATCATGTTCGTTAGGAAACAAGCATTGCGGGAGGAGGAGGGCTGCTGCAAGAGGAGCCCGACGTGATGATCATCCAAGTCTGCGCGAGGGAGGAGAGGGAGGCATGCGCACTAAACGAGGAGATTATCAAGAACAACAAGCAGGCATTCAAGACCCCGGATTATCCGGCCCCCATACCCCGGATAATCCGGCCCACCTCAAGAAATTCTGCTAAGGACTTTCGGCGCGTCTCTCGGAGAGGGGGCGGATATTTCCCTGAATGTTCGAGCCCCACCGGATAATCCGGCCCCACATGGATTTGTTTGATTCGGTTGTAATAGTTTGAGTCGAAAACGTTTTTGTTTTCCGTAGTTCACCGCCCCAGCTGCCATAAAAGCCTACGAACGCCATCTAGAGTCTTTTAGACCAAGTTTAAGATAAACCCTCGATTTGTTGAGTTGCTACTTGCAATCAATTGAATTCCTCACACCAATTTGTATCGATCTGGTGTTTTGCTACTATAATCGAGTGTGATTAGTTATTCCATTGGGCATTAGCCAATTGCAAGTTTTGTGTGATGTGTTGTTCTATTGGGGATTAAAAGATTGCATCACCGTTTTGTGGTCAGCGGCTACATGTGCAAGTGTGTGAAGTTGCGAATATCAATAGGGTTGAGATCTGTTGCACTGGCACCAGGGATCGATCGAGAGGTTCATGAGCGTCATACAAGTTATCTCCACCAACTATCATCACCTACCACCCTTGCTTACTGAGAAAATCGGGCCACCCCATATCATCTTGGTATCAAATTCTAGCGTTTCCTCAGTAAGCATCCACAAATCCATTCATAGTTTATGATGAGGACATCCCATCAATTGATACAACCGTTGTACCTACAGCTACACAAATACAAGGTCCTATTACTCGAGCTCGTGCCAAACAACTTAACTATCAGGTACTTTCGTTTCTTGGAACTATTCCTCATATACATGGGAATATGATGCTGCCTGAATCAGATGTATTTGTTATTCTTAGGAATGATGGACCTAGCATGGACGAGAGGGACAAGCATTGGAGCATGGTCATGCATGGAGATGGCAGCAAGCATGTGAGGATTGAAGAGGACGTCACAAGTGGAGATTTTAGAACTTTGAAGCCACCATAATGATGATTGAAGACTTGGACGAAATATTCAAGAATATTATTTTATGGATTCGTCCATAGCTTAATATGGGGCTGCGTCACCTTTATTTTGGGCCAGGCCCATGTTATTTTCGCAGGAATTTAAATAGCTACTTTTTAGAGTCCGTATTTGAGGGGAAAAGGCCTTCTAGGGTTGGATTCGGCCACCATACCTATGGCTGGCCAAAACCCCACATTTTCCTCCTTAAATACCCCCCATAGCCATCACTTTAGACTCGGATTTTGTTTAGACTAAAAGTTAGAAATCATTGCAACTTCGCCAAGGCTTGAGTGTCGCAGAGACCTCCTGTATTTCCCACCTATTCAGGATCCCACCTTTTCAATAAAGCTTTCATCTTTATCCGCAATATCTTGATTGCAATATTAGTTCTTACTTGTTCTCGATTTCAGGTAGGAATTAAGACCCTCGCTGGTCAGGCTGATCATGCTTCTGCAAGATCGGTAACCTCTAAGAGATTGGCCTAGCGATTGCATTGGCGCTCGTGCTCGCACGTGTAGTCGGATCGTCAAGCCCGAACTCCACCCAAATCTACTATCACCATCTCATCGAAAGATCGGACACCTTTGCCCTATCAAGTGGTATCAGATTTCAGGTTGCTCGATGAGATTTTACAGGTTTTCCTAGTGTAGATCTGTTTTTCCTATAACTCACGAAAAAGCCTAAAATACAGTTAGAATAGATCTATCCCATCACCAATCTCCGCCTTGCATTGTCTTTTCATTTTTGCATCGTTGAATTTGTCTTTGCAACGTCGCGTCGAGTTGCTGATCTTAGTGTCTCGTCCCTTAGAGTTTCGAGTTCTAGTCACATTAGTCACCGCCGCCACGATCGCAGATCACCGCCATTGCCATACACCCACCACCATATTCCGCCGCCATAAACTCCTGCCACCATAAACCCTAGATTCCGCCTCCGCCTTCCTGCCTGGCACGAGTCCGAGTAGAGTTATTATTTTCTCGTGAGTTTTTTCATTCCTTCAATATTGTTCCGTGCTGTAATCTAATTTCGTGAGTTAAAATTTCGGCCACAAGTCAAGGAGCAAAAACAAAGTATGGCAACGCCTCCGAAAAAATTCTAGCTATACAAGTTTTCAGCCTTGGGGATTACTTTTCTCCATCGACCATTATAGCGACATTTTTTGGCGCCTGCGCGCTTTCCGGAGCACGGTAGAAAATTTTTGACAAAAAATTCCAGGGCTATCCTGTTTTTAGACCCCATAGATCAGTTCTAGACACTCGCCATCATAGTGATTTTAGACATCTCGGTTCGCTTTTCAAAGCACCATATCATCACACCATTGTTCGTTGTGCCGCGTCGTGACATCGTTAGTGCTCTAGGCTCGTGTCTCTAGTACGGTCTAGCCTAGGACCAGCACGGTACTGTCGTTGAGCATCTTTTCAACTTTGCATTGTTGTTTTGATAATTGCTAACCTCCTTTGCTAAGCCTTCCCAGAGCTCCACAGATTTCTCCACATGCGTTGTGTCGACTCCTGGTAATCGCTCGGTACAATCCTTGCGGTTGCACGTCACCTTTTCCTCCTGGTTGGTAATGTAAGAGCTTTGTATATTGCTTGACAGATTACGTGTGTTCCACCATATTTCCGTACGCGTAGGCATATACACCTATGCTTTTAAGGACTAACCATGGCAGATATACCTCTTGAACAGGCAAACATGACGAATGAAGAGATGTATGCTCACTTCACCAAGCTTTTGGTAGGGCATGCGCAAGATGTTGATACAAGACTAGAGGATGTTGATGTCAAGCTCAACGAAACCATTGACAAGATTGAAGGGCTAGAGAAATCTTTCAACGACAAGCTCCACTCTAGGTTTCGAGAGATCCTCAGCAGGTTACCTGCACCTGCTGCTACACCACGCCCTTAGTGGCATTTACCCGACAACGTGGGACTTGTATGACACGTTCCACTTGCGGGACACCATACTTCTGGTTCATCTGCTCTTGCTCCAGCTGCACCACCTCATGCTCCAACCCCTGAAGCTGCTGCACCAACCGCCGAAGTTGCTGCACCACCAGCTGCCGCCACTACCACAGTTGACGCTTTCGTGGGATATGAAGAGGATAGTGAGTACGAGTATGAAGATGAGGATGAGTTCGACGAGTATGTCGAACAACCTGTTGGCTGTCCTCGGCATTACTACCGCAAAGCTCGACCACCCATACGTAATGATGATCATATTTCTAAGATTAACCTAAATATTCCACATCCTGATGCATATATTATATGGGAATTGGAAGTAGATCAATGTTTTGCATGCTTATGATATCCTGAGAATATGCGTGTTAGTGTTGGTACTTGCGAGTTTACAGATTTTGCTTCGCTTTGTTGGTATGAATATTGTCGCGTAAATCATGCTAATATTACTAATACTTGGATTGCCTTAAAAACTGCTATGCGTGTTCATTTTGTACCACCAACTTATCAACAAGATTTGTTAAAGAAAATGACTCGTTTAGAACAAGGAAAAAATTTTGTAGAAGAATATTATCAGGAATTACAAACTGGGATGGTTCGTGCTGGTATTGTTAAAAATACGGAGAAATGATGGCTCGTTTCTTTCTTGGTTTAAATAAGGAGATTCAAAATAGCTTAGACTATATGGAACATCGCACCATTACTCGTTTGTTTCATCTTGCTTGCAAAGCTGAACGTGAAGTGCAGGATCGTGAACCACCATGGAGACGATCCAACAATTCTGCGGGTCGTACATCGTCGTGGACGTCCCGACAATCAGCGCCTTCTTCGCGTGGTACGCCACCAGCATCTACCGCGTCCAAAGCCACCACGCCTTCATCAAGAACGCCTTCGCCTGCTCCTCCGCCATCATCCAATGGCCCTGCTCGTAGTTCATCTATGGCCTCCATAAGAAAGACGAAAGATAATCAATGCCGCAAATGCTGGGGATATGGTCATATTGAGAAGATGTGCACAACACAGCGCGTTATGATGGTGCGTGATGATTATGAATATGATTCAGCAAGCGATTTTGATGAAGATACATTAGCTCTTATTGCTGCACGTGATGGGGATAATTCTGAACAAGAAACGGAGGTAATGGGAACTGAAACTACTGATCAATACAAGAGCTTAGTTGCACAACGTGTGTTGAATGTGCAATTGGGCAAAGCTGAGCATGATCAATGCCACAACCTATTCCAAACACGAGGCGTTGTCAAGGAAAGAGCTATAAGGATCATTATTGATGGAGGGAGTTGTAATAATCTGGCTAGTGTTAACATGGTAGAGAAGATTGCTCTTCCAATAAGACAACGCACACATTCATATTACATCCAATGGTTTGAGAGTTCTCATAAGATCAAGGTAACAAGAACGGTACGCGTGCATTTTACTATTGGTACATATTCTGACTTTGTTGATTGTGATGTTGTGCCAATGCAAGCTTGTTCTTTGTTACTTGGTAGTCCTTGGCAATTTAATAGAGAATCTGTTCATAATGGTAAAACTAATAACTATTCTCTTATACATGATAGGAAAAAATTGGTCTCAAACCTATGACTCCTAAACAAATTTTAAAAGATGATCTTGCTAGAGCTAGTAGAGTTAAAATTGAGGAAAAACACAAAAGTGAGAATCAGATTGTTGTTGCAGATTTTGTACCACCAAATACCACTAAATCTGATTCTAAACATGCTACTGAAATTCGTTTGAAGGGTTCATGTATGCTTGCAAATAAAATTGATATTGCTGAACTAGATGTGAACAATACTCAATGTTATACAATTGTTTGCAAAGAGGTTTTTTTTCATTTGAGGATATGCCTCCCTCTTTGCCACCTGCTATTGCTAACCTTTTGCAGGAATATGAGAACGTTTTTTCAGCTAAGATGCCACCAGGACTACCTACTATTAGAGGAATTGAGCACCAAATTGATCTCATTCCTGGTGCCACACTGCCCAACCACACGCCATATAGAACCAATCTTGAGGAGACAAAGGAGATACAACGCCAAATTCAGGAACTACTTGACAGAGATCACATTCCTGAGTCCCTTGGCCCATGTGTTGTTCCTATTATTTTGGTACCTAAGAAAGATGGTTCTTCGCGCATGTGTACTGTTTGTAGAGCTATCAATAATATTATTATTCGTTATTGTCATCCTATTCCACGTTTAGATGATATGCTTGATGAATTGAGTGGCTCTACCATGTTTTCTAAAGTTGATTTGCATAGTGGTTACCACCAGATTCGTATGAAATTGGGAGATGAATGAAAAACAACATTTAAAACTAAGTTTGGTTTATATGAGTGGTTAGTAATGTTGTTTGGTTTAACTAATGCACCCAACACATTCATGAGATTAATGAACGAAGTTTTACGTGCTTTCATTGGACGTTTTGTGGTAGTCTACTTTGATGATATTCTGATTTACAGCAAATCTTTGAAGGATCATTTGGAACATTTGCGTGCTGTTTTCAATCTTTACGCGATGCACGTTTGTTTGGTAATCTTGAAAAGTGCACCTTTTGCACTGATCGAGTTGCGTTTCTTGGCTATGTTGTTACATCACAGAGTACTGAAGTGCATCCAGCCAAGGTTGAAGCGATTGAGAATTGGCCGCAGCCCAAGACGATCACACAAGTGAGGAGTTTTCTTGGCCTCGCTGGTTTTTATAGGCGTTTTGTCAAAGATTTTGGATCAATTGTTGCGCCGCTTAATGAGCTTACAAAGAAGGATGTGCCCTTTGTTTGGGGCAATGCACAACAACAAGCCTTCATGATATTGAAAGATAAGTTAACACATGCTCTATTACTCCAACTTCCTAATTTTAATAAGACTTTTGAGCTTGAATGTGATGCTAGTGGAATTGGTTTGGGAGGTGTGTTATTACAAGAGGGCAAACATGTTGCATATTTTAGTGAGAAATTGAGTGGGACTAGTCTAAACTATTCTACTTATGATAAAAAAATATGCGCTGGTTCGGACATTAGAAACTTGACAACATTATTTATGGTCTAAAAAATTTGTTATACATTCTGATCATGAATTTTTGAAGCATATTCGTAGTCAAGCTAAGCTGAATCGTCGCCATGCAAAGTGGGTTGAATTCATTGAGTCTTTTCCTTATGCTATCAAACACAAAAAGGATAAAGATAATGTTATTGTTGATGTTTTGTCACACCGTTATACTTTGTTATCTCAACTTGACTTCAAAATATTTGGATTGGAAACTATTAAGGAACAATATGTGCATGATACTGAATTTAAAGATGTGTTGCGGAATTGTAGAGATGGTAGAACATGGAACAAATTCATCGTCAATGATGGATTTGTGTTCCTTGCTAACAAACTATGCATCCCAGATAGTTCCGTTCGTGTTGTTACAGGAGGCGCATGGAGGAGGATTGATGGGTCACTTTGGTGTAAAGAAGACGGAATGTTCTTGCTGCACACTTGTTTTGGCCACGCATGCGTCGAGATGTTGAGAGATTCGTGGCACGCTGCACTACTTGTCAAAAAGCTCAGTCTCGCCTTAATCCACACGGTTTATATATGCCTCTTCCTGTTCCTAGTGAGGATATTTCTATGGACTTTGTTTTGGGATTGCCTCGTACACAGAAGGGGTGGGATAGTATTTTTGTTGTTGTGGATCGGTTTTCTAAGATGGTACACTTTATGCATTGTCACAAGACTGATGTTGCTGCGCATATTGCTGATTTGTTCTTTCGTGAAATTGTTCGTTTACATGGTGTGCCAAATACTATTGTTTCTGATCATGATACTAAATTTCTTAGCCACTTTTAGAGATGTTTATAGGCTAAGTTGGGGACGAAATTGTTGTTTAGTACTACGTGTCATCCCCAAACTGATGGACAACCTGAAGTAGTCAATACAACTTTGTCTACTATGTTGCGTGTTGTTTTAAAGAAAAACTTAAAATTGTGGGAAGAGTGTTTACCTCGTATTGAATTTGCTTATAATTGTTCGATCATTCTACCACAAAGATGTTCCCATTTGAGATTGTGTATGGTTTTGTTCCTCGTGCACCTATTGATTTATTGCCATTACCTTTTTCGGAGCAAAATAATTTGGATGCTACATAACGTGCTAAAATGATATTAAAATTACATGAGACTACTAAAGACAACATAGAACGCATGAATGCTAAGTATAAACTTGCTGGGGATAAAGGGAGAAAGCATGTCGTGTTTGATGTTGGTGATCTTGTTTTGCTACATTTACGCTAAGATCGTTTTTCTGATTTGCGCCAGTCTAAGTTAATGCCACGCGCTGCTGGTCCTTTTAAGGTGTTAGAGAAAATAAATGATAATACATATAAACTTGAGCTACCTACAGATTTTGGTATGATTAGTCCTACTTTTAATATTGCAGATTTGAAGCCTTACTTTGGTGAGGAAGATGAGATTGCGTCAAGTACGACTTCAACTCAGAAAGGGGAGCATGATGAGGACATCCCATCAATTGATACAACCGTTGTACCTACAGCTACACAAATACAAGGTCCTATCACTCGAGCTCGTGCCAAACAACGTAACTATCAGGTACTTTCGTTTCTTGGAACTATTCCTCATATACATGGGAAATGATGCTGCCTGAATCAGATGTGTTTGTTACTCTTAGGAATGATGGACCTAGCATGGACGAGAGGGACAAGCATTGGAGCATGGTCATGCATGGAGATGGCAACAAGCATGTAAGAATTGAAGAGGACGTCACAAATGGAGATTTTAGAACTTTGAAGCCACCATAATAATGATTGAAGACTTGGACGAAATATTCAAGAATATTATTTTATGGATTCGTCCATAGCTTAATATGATGTTGTGTCACCTTTATTCTGGGCCAGACCCATGTTATTTTCGCAAGAATTTAAATAGGCACTTTTTAGAGTCCGTATTTGAGGGGAAAAGGCCTTCTAGGGTTGGATTCGGCCACCATACCTATGGCTGGCCAAAACCCCACATTTTCCTCCTTAAATACCCCCCATAGCCGTCACTTTAGACTCAGATTTTGTTTAGACTAAAAGTTAGCCATCATTGCAACTTCGCCAAGGCTTGAGTGTCGTAGAGACCTCCTGTACTTCGCACCTATTCAGGATCCCACCTTTTCAATAAAGGTTTCATCTTTATCCGCAATATTTTGATTGTAATATTAATTCTTGTTCTCGATTTCAAGTAGGAATTAAGACCCTCGTTGGTCAGGCTGATCGTGCTTCTGCAAGATCGGTAACCTCCAAGAGATTGGCCTAGCGATTGCATTGGCGCTCGTGTTCACACGTGTAATCAGATCGTCAAGCCCGAACACCACCCAAATCGACTATCACCATCTCATCAAAAGATCGAACATCTTTGCCCTATCAGTTTAGTCGATTTTCGTCCTCTACAGAAAAAGCCCAAAAAATTAGATTTTAGTCATTGTCATAGCCTAGATTGCATCGGAGTTGAGTCTTAGTTGTTGGTCGTTTCGTGTCTTTGATCCGATCTCGTCCAGTACAAGTCATAGTGTTTAGGTTTTTTCCTTTGTCATTATCGTTTGTTCACCGTTTTCCGCAAGTTTACACGTTCTTTTTCGAGTCCACATGGTGGTTTGGGTAAGCCCAAATTTTCCATACCCAGATTTGAGGGAGGCCCTGATGTTGAAGAGTACCTCACCTAGGAGCTGAAGATAGAGAAGTTATGGCGCTTGCATGACTATACCGAAGATAGAAAAATCAAGCTTGCTAGTTTAGAGTTTGATGATTATGCATTACGATGGCAGGATGGCATTGTTCGTGCAAGGCAAGATGATGAGCTGCCCATTATTACTTGGCGCACAATGAAGGAGGTGATGCGAGCTCGTTTTGCCGCGCTCTATCTTCGACAGGTTGCAACAATTAAAGCAATGTACTATGACTGTTAATGCCTATTATATGGAGATGGAAATGCTTCTACAACGAGCAAGAGTACGTTAGTCTATTGAGATGACCATGCAACGTTTTCTCGATGGACTAAAGTATAACATCAAGAGCATGTTTTCGACATCATCGGTATTACGATATGAATGAGCTATTACATCATGCACGTAAAGCTGAAGCAGAATTTGCTGAAGGGGCTCAGTTTAAAGCTGTTCAACGGGAGGTGGGCGTTTTTCTGCTCGGAATAGTTCTTAAATAGTTCTTATGCGCTCGCATCAAGTGCAAGTCCTGCTGATCGTCCATCTACATCAACTAGACCTACTTCCAATGTTTCCAACACAAAGAAACCAGCCCTTGCAGCAAGTGGTACCGGTTCTAACATGTCTACGACACACAATCGTGATATGGAGTGTCATACATGTGGTGGCAAGGGTCACTTCAAGAGGGATTGTCCTAACCGGAAGGTCATATTTATTAATGAGGATACTTTAGTATGAGACAGGAGATGATGCTGATCTGGATGCTTCGAATGATGATGGTTACACTAGTGACGATGGTGTTGATGCGTTTGCTTCACCGGCACCAACCATTATTGTTTCATAGCGGACTCTCAATGTGACACCTCAGCCTAGTGCTACAAGTCAGCGCTGCAATTTGTTCCAAACAAAGGCACTTGTTGGTCCAAACAAAGCTTGCAATGTTATTATTGATGGTGGTAGTTGCCGCAACTTAGCAAGCGAAGAGTTATGTGCCAAGCTGGAACTAAAATATCTACCGCACCCTCGTCCATATTATATTCAATGGTTAAGTGACAACGGTGAGATGAAAGTCAGTCACATGGTGCGTGTTGATTTTGAGATAGGGTCATACAAAGTTCTATTGATTTTGATGTGGTTCCTATGACGGTTTGTCATTTGCTTTTGGGTCGGCCGTGGTTGTTTGATCGATCTGTACAACATAATGGTCGAGCCAATACATATCACTTAAGAGTTCAAGGGCAGAAAAATCAATTTATAACCTATGTCACCACAGGATATTGTGAATGAGTCTCATCAGAAAACTGAAGTTAACTTGGAAGATGTACCTACACTAGTAGATAGACGAGAGAATGTAACAGCTGTGAGTGATATAACGAAAAGTGAGAGCGTGCCTAATTTACTCATCTTAGCCACCAGAGGACATGCGAGAATTTAGTGAGGATCCTACAGTCGTGCCTCTTGTGCTTATGTACAAGGGTGGGGTCTTAGTTTCTAATGATATGACCCCTCTTTCTCTTGGTGTTTCTAATGTGTTGCAGGAATTCAGCGACGTATTTCCGGAGGAAGTACCTGCAGGTTTGCCACTATTGCAAGGTATTGAGCATCAAATTGACTTGATTCCAAGAGCATCCCCGCCCAACCGTGCACCGTATCGCACAGACCCCGAAGAGACGAAAGAAATTTAGAAACAAGTGCAAGCACTTCTCGACAAAGGTTATATTCGTGTGAGCTTAAGCCCTTCTGATGTTCCTGTTATTTACGTTCCTAAGAAAGATGGTACATGGCGCATGTGTGTAGATTGTAGAGCTATAAATAACATCACTATTCGATATCGTCATCCTATTCCATGTTTGAAAGATATGCTACACGAATTGAGTGGTGTTGCTGTTTTCTCTAAGATTGATTTGCGTAGTGGTTATCATGAAATTAGGATGAAAGAAGGGAGTGAATAGAAAATAACCTTCAAAACAAAATTTGGTTTATATGAGTCGTTAGTCATGTCATTTGGGTTAACTAATGCACCTAGTACTTTCATGAGATTAATGAACCATGTTTTGAGAAATTTTATTGGCAAGTTTGTGGTTGTGTATTTTGATGACATATTAATCTACAGCCGCAATGAGTCTGAACATACCGATCATATTCGACAAGTTTTGCAAGTGTTGCGTGATGCTAATCTCCATGGTAATCTTGAGAAGTGCACATTTTGCAAAGATAAGGTCATATTTCTGGGATATGTTGTTTCTAAGAATGGAGTAGAGGTAGAGGCATCTAAAATTAAAGCTATTCAAAATTGGCCTACTCCCATGAATGTGAGTCAAGTACGAAGTTTTCACGGTCTAGCTGGTTTCTATAGACATTTTGTGAAAGACTCTAGTACTGTTGGTGCACCTTTGAATGAACTAACTAAAAAAGGTGTACCTTTTGTGTGGGGCATAGCCCAAGATCATGCTTTTAATGAACTGAAACGGTTGTTAACTCCTGCACCATTGCTTGCACTACCAGATTTTAATAAGCAATTTGAGATTGAATGTGATGGTAGTGGCATAGGAATTGGCGATGTGCTGATGCAAGAGGGTCGTCCCATTGCATATTTTTCTGAGAAACTTTCTGGTGCAAAGTTAAATTATCCTGTATATAATAAAGAATTGTATACGCTTGTTAGAGTTCTTGAGGTTTGGCAACATTATTTGTGGCCAAAAGAATTTGCCCATTTGCCATACATTCTGATCATGAAGCTTTGAAATATTTGAAAGTTCAATCTAACTTGCATAGGTGTCTTGCAAAGAGGGTTGAATTCATTGAGTCTTTTCCATACATCATTAAACATAAGAAGAAGGGAAAGGATAATGTTGTTGATGCTCTATCTAGAAAGAACATGTTAACACAATGGGATATCAAAGTTCCCAGTTTAGAGAGTTTATGTGATTTATATGCAACCGATCATGATTGTGCTGAACCATATCGCTTGTGTGCTATTGGGAAAGCATGGGATAAATTTCACATCCATGATGGGTATTTGTTTCGTGCTAACAAACTATGTGTTCCAGAATCGTCGGTGCGTTTGTTATTGTTGCAGGAATCACATGTTGAAAGTTTGATGGGTCACTTTGGGCATGAGAAGATGCTACTCATGCTCGCTGATCATTTTTACTGGCCTAAGATGATACGTGATGTGGACAGGTTTGTAAAGAGTTGCATTACTTGCAACAAGTCAAAGTCCAAGTTGAAGCCTCACGGTTTGTATACACCATTACCTGCACCTACTAAGCATGGATTTTGTATTAGGTTTGTCTAGAACTAAAAGAGGCCATGATTCAATTTTTGTGGTAGTGGACAGATTCTCTAAAACGTCACATTTTATTGCATCCCACAAAAGCGAAGATGCGTCACATATTGCTAACCTGTTTTTCAGGGACATCATGCATTTACATGGAGTACCCAAGAAGATTGTTTCTAATAGATGTGAAGTCCATGAGCTACTTCTGGAATAAACTTTGGGGAAAGCTGGGGACGAAGTTACTGTTCAACACAACTTGTCATCCCCAAACTGATGTCAAACGAAGGTGGTGACGAACACTTTTGACATTGCTACGAGCTATGATCAAGAAAAATCTTACTGAATGGGAAGAGTGTTTACCGCATGTGGAGTTCGCATATAACCGGGCGGTTCACTCTACCACACAGCTTTGTCCTTTTGAGGTGGTCTATGGGTTCAAACCCATTACACCACTTGATTTGCTGCCTCTTCCTATCCAAGAGAGTCAATATGGAAGCATCGAAGAGAGCAAATTTTGTGAAGAATATACATATGAAGACTAAAGAGGTTATTAAAAAGAAGGACAAGAACAATGCTGAAAGAGCTAACAAGAAGCGCAAGGAGGTGTTGTTTCAGCCTGGAGATATGGTTTGGGTATATTTTCGCAAGGACAGATTTCCACACCTACGATGTTCTAAACTACTTCCATGTGTGGTCCTTACAAAGTGATTACCAAGATCAATGATAATGCCTACAAGATTGATATTCCTCAAGATGTGTTTGAAGGTGTCAGTGATAGTTCCAATTTGACACCATATGATGGAGAAGACCTTGGAGCGCCGAGGTCGATGCCTTCTGAAGGGAGGGAGATGATGAGGACATCCATGCTGACTTGCTATCTCCAACTCCTAATGAAGTTGTCGATGTTGCTACCAAGATCAAGTCCAATGAGATGAGGATTAGACCCATTACTCAAGCTCGTGCCAAGCTACTTGAGCAAAAGGTGAATTCATTCCTAAATGAATCTGATGTTTTTGTGGATGAGAATTATATACTACATAAGTCTATGCACTTATGTATGATCAGGTTCGTTGAGGAAACAAGCATTGCGTGAGGAGGAGGAGGGCTGCTGCAAGAGGAGCCCGACGTGATGATCATCCAAGGATGCGTGAGGGAGGAAAGAGAGGCATGCGCACTGAACGAGGAGGAGATCATCAAGAACAAGGAGGCATTCAAGACCCCTAGATTATCCGGCCCCCATACCCCGGATAATCTGGCCCACCTCAAGAAATTATGCTAAGGACTTTCGGCGCGTCTCTCAAAGAGGAGGTGGATGTTTCCCCTGATGTTCCAGCCCCACCAGATAATCTGGCCCCCACTACGACCGGATAATCTGGCCCCACACAGATCTGTTCGATCCGGTTGTAATAGTTTGAGTCGAACACATTTTTGTTTTCCGTAGTTCGCCGCCCCAGCTGCCATAAAAGCCTAGGAACGCCCTCTAGAGTCCTTTAGACCACGTTTAAGATAAACCCTAGATTCCTTGAGTTGCTACTTGCAATCAATTGAATTCCTCACACCAATACGTATCAATTTGGTGTCTTGCTACTATAATCGAGTGTGATTAGTTATTCCATTCAGAATTAGCCAATTCCAAGTTTTGTGTGATCTGCTGTTCCATTGGGGATTAGAAGATTGGATCACCGTTTTGTGGTCAGCGGCTACATGCGCAAGTGTGTGAAGTTGTAAATATCAATAGGGTTGAGATCTGTTGCACTGGCACCAGGGGTCGATCGAGAGGTTCGTGAGCGTCATACAAGTTATCTCCACCAACTATCATCACCTACCACCCTTGCTTACTGAGAAGATCGGGCCACCCCATATTAGTCCTTCACAGAAAAACCAAACAGGTCAAAATTAGCAGCAATTATTATCAGTAGTAAACGACTAGATTTTTAATTATGCAAGGAGTACCAAGAACATGATGAAGATGAAGGGGACAATTAGAAAAATAAGATGGAATAGAAGCATGTCCGGAGGTAGAAACGAGAACGGAAGAGTCGTCCCCGACGGTGACATGACGATACATAGGGTGCGGAGAGAGGTAGGAGAGCATACCAACGTCGTTGGAGGGGTGAGCGCCACTGTACATGACCCATTCCGGAGGGGGTGGCTGCAGCGTCATGTTGTGAAGTGCCGACTGAGGGCGGAGGAGTCCAATGTCTACGCCGACGCCGGGGGCGCAACGTAGTGGCCATAGGGGGCGGCGTCGTACGGGGCAGTGTCATAGGGCCACCATATGGGGCAGCGTCGTATGGGGCGTCGTGGTGCAGTGCGGCACTGTAGGGGGTGACGTGGCCGGCACAGGGAAACGTCACGTAGGCATGGGCGCCAGGACCCGGACGCGGTCCGAGAATGCTGCTCCCGGGGGTAGGCTGCTACATAGGCCATATTTGAATGGCCCTAGTCCACGGGTTGTAGGGTGTGGGCATGGGAGGAGCATCGCTGGTGCCACCGGCGGGCTTGTAGCCCTTGTTCTTCCCTTTGTTCCTGTCGTAGCCATCTGGTGTGGGTTATGGTTTGCAGGAGGCCGCCACGGCTGACCGCCGCCCGCTCCATGAGGTGGTCCGCCGCCAATAGGAGAAGGTGTGGGGCCCTTCGCAGCGAAGGCCCAGGTCGAGGACGAGATGGAGGAGTTGGGGGAGCGGTGCGCTGTCTTCACCTCCTATAGAAGCAACATGTTCGAAATTGGAGAAAGGAGGGAAATGGCGTGAGGAGTGGGGGGATGTCAGCAACATTGTCGAAGCGCTCGTGAAGACCCTTGATGAGTTGGTGATAAGGTCCGAGTCAGAGACCGGGGCTCCGACTTCAGTGAGGGCGTCAGCCGCCACCTTTTACAGGTGGAGGTACTCAGCGATGGAGCGGTGCTCTTGCTTAACGTTGCGGAATTCCTCGGTGAGGTAAACCTCACAAGTCTTCTGGTTATCGTTGAAGAGACCGTGGATAGCCGTCCAAACCGTGTTGGCGGTGGAGGCGGTGGCGTCAGTCAAGGCGGAGATTGATATGACGAGGTCGACAATGTCCATATCCATGGACTCGTAGAGCCAACAAAGGACAATGGCCTCGAGCCGAATCCACGTCGGGTCGGCGGAGGGTGTCACGGTGGTGAGGCGCTCCTCGAGAGCATATATGGTGACGGCGATATTGAAGAAGGTGCGCCACTTGGGGAAGACGTTGGATTTGAAGTCGAGTACGATCAAGACGAGGGAGTAGATGCTCTGGATGGCGGTGGCCTGCGCCCATAGATGGGCGTTGGGGTGGGGCGTGGTAGGCTCAGACAGCGCCATGGAAGAAGGGAGGGGAGCTGGCCAACAACTGGGTTGGAAAGAGAAGGGGTTGCGGAAGCGTCTAGAATAGAATGCAATTCGATACTCCCTCCAATCCATAATAAGTATCGCTCATCTAGTACAAAGTTTGTACTAGCTTAGTACAAATGAGCGACACTTATTATGGATCGGAGGGAGTACCACGAAAGTGAATTGGGGGATTGACCACACTAGTCCTTTTCCATTGTGTGTTAATATATACTACCTCGGTTTCAAAGCTTAAGGCTTATATTTTTTGAAAAATCAATATACGGCAAACTTTTAGGAAAAATTATCAAGAACTATGATATTATGTAGATACCATCTGAAAATATGTTTCATGATGTATCAAAGGTATGCATTTCATATTGCAAATATTATTATTTTTTTCTAAAAACTTGATCAAACTATACATGGTTTGACTTTTGGAGAAAATGTAAGTCTTAACCTTTGAAAGGGAGGTAGTATAGATAGACAATTACACAAGGATCCTATGTAATCCTAACCATAAAAGGGAGATCACAATAATAATGATTCTCCTTAACTTAGAGGATTAGGATATAACTAGTCTAACACCAAGCTTTTCCCATCTGCGCATCTACGGCATTTTAGTCCGAGACACTTAGCCATGCAGCCGATGAGCTGCGCTAAATCCAACCCTCCATCGAAAAATTAAATGAAGAACTCCAATCCTCCGTAGATCGCCGATGCAAGCGACGACGTGAGGCTTTTCAGATGAGAGAGAGATAGACCCGTACCTGAGCGGACTTGGGCCCGTACTTGAACAGCGAGCCCTGGAGCTGCTTCTTGCGCGCGCCTGCGCCTGCGGTGGCTACAGAGGCAACAACGCCACCCTTGCCGCCCACGGCGGCGGGGAGGTCGGGGAGGGAGGGAGGGGCAGAAGTGACGCCGCCGGCGGGAGGCATGGCTAAGGAGGAGGGATTGCCGGATACGGTGCGCGTGATGCCGGAGAACCAGGAGGAGGTGGAAGTCATAGCGGCCGACGGCGAGGTCACGACAAGGGCATCCGGGGATCAGGAGGCGCGGGATACACAGCGACTCGGGACTGCGGAGGTGGACACGGGGACACGGGGATTTTTTTTTTTTTTTTTTACACTAGTTGGATGTCCTTTGGCACGGGTTCTCATGTCTTATTTTTTATTGTAGGTATAAAAGTTTTTTTTTTGCGTAACCAGCAGGTCTGCCTTTTCATCTTATCTTCTATCGGTAAAAGAGAATTAGCGAAACTGGCCGAACACCGATACAAACACACACGTATCCGGTTTATAAGTAAACAAGACAAGAAAAACCAACACGGCACAGTTTTTCAGGAAAAACGGGCGAAAACCTCACACTTGGCCGCACTACCTAGCTCAAACTAGGTCTGGAGCGCCGACAACGACAACAGCATGACGAGGTTCGCACTCCGAATACCTGGTCCACGTCCCCGGAAAGAAAGTCAGAGCCGAAAGGAACGGCTAGGCCTTTCAAGCTTTATGGCGAGAGGCAGTCCGCAGTGAACAAACCAGTGGCACTCGCGTGCCGACAGGACCCGAGGATGTCGACTCAACCCGTGGCACTAGCAACCCCCGAGAATGGCGTCCAACCCTCCGAAAATTGATGCCTCCAAGGAGGTCACGGCGTCTAAAGATGTCGCCATCAACCAATCCGGCAAGCCAGATTTGGGATATCGCCCCGGAGTGATGGACGGATGGGTGTTAGGACTCCACAACAATGCCCCCAAGAGGGAAGACGACGCCCTCAAGCGCTGATACGTTGCTAACGTATCCATAAATTTTTATGTTCCATGCTTGTTTTATATCTACTTTCTTATGTTTAGTCCACACTTTGGACTATTTTTACATATTTTCTGGAAATAACCTGTTAACAAGATGTCACAGTGTCAGTTGCCTGTTTTCTGCTGTTTTTTGTTCCAGAAAGCCAGAAAATGAATATTCTCGCAAAAGCCAAAGTTAATATTTCACCGAGGGAAACACGGAGCCAGAAGACGAGACGGAGAAGGGCCTCGAGGGGGCCACACCCCCTGGCCGCGCGGCCAGGCCTGGCCAGCGCCTAGGGGGTGCAGCCGCCTCGGGCACCACCTCGGTCTCCCCTTTTTTCCTATAAGAAGCCTCCGATACAGAAACCCTAAGTACCCGATCAAAATTCTATGAAAGAGTCTGTAGCCGCCGTTATCTCCATCCTTAGATTGGGATCTGAAGCTTTTCCCGGCACCCTGCCGGAGGGGAGAATTCACCCTGGAGGCCTTTTTTATCACCATGCCTACCTCCGGTGTGATGCGTGAGTAGTTCATCCTTAGACTACGGGTCCATGTAGTAGCTAGATGGTTGGTTCTCCTCCTTTGTGCTGTCATGTTTAGATCTTGTGAGCTCCGTTCATGATTAAGATCATCTATTTGTAATCCTACATGTTGTGTTTGCGGGGATCCGATGGATATTGAGATGCTATTTCAGATTGATTATTGATTCTATAATGTCTTTGTTATTTATGATCTTGCATGTTTTTCGTTGTTAGTAGCTATCTTGGCCAAGAGGAAGTATTTATGCTCGATAGCGGGTTCATGCCTCTAGGAATCTGGGGAAGTGACAGAAATCTCTAAGGTACTAGATGTGTTGTTGCTACTAGGGAGAAAACAAAAATCATTTGTTCATAGAACAATTGTATTGTTTACTTTACACACTTTGCTTAATGCAATTATCTATTGCTTGCAACTTAATACTGGAGGGGGTTCGGATGATAACCTAAAGGTGAATTATTAGTCATAGATGCAGTTGGATTATGGTGTATGTATAATGTTGTAATGCCCAATCAAATCTCACAGGAGTCAAGATGTAAAGTACATGCATGTATACTTTCTCGATGTTTGCCAATTGCCACGCTGTAATTTGTCCACCCAACATGTCATCTATCTCAAGGAGAATCACCACTAGTGAACTATGGACCCCGGTCTACTTTTTTACCATCAATCTACAAAGTTATTTACTGTTTTCTGTTTACTTTCTGCAAGCTATTACTATCTTCCACATAATACGTTTAATCCTTTGTTTTCAGCAAAACCGGTGAGATTGACAACCTCACTGTAAGTTAGGGGCAAAGTTCTGTGATTGTGTTGTGCAGGATTCCAAGTTGGAAACAACACCTTAGAGGTGTTTTCTTGCTCCTAGTGGTTCGATAACCTTAATTTCATAACTTAGGGAAAACTTGTTGTTGTGCTAATCATACCTTCCTCTTGGGGTTCCCCAGCGAGTTCGAATATATTCTGAGCCATCAAGCTCTTTTTCTGACGCCATTGCCAGGGAGTCAAGGACATCTTCACAAGGAAAGTTCCTTATAACCAATCTCTTTACCGTGGAACGGATGTTTTAGTTTTCTAAAAATTCTTATATTGTGGAACAAAAGAAATATTAATGGAAGGAAGAGAGTATAATCGAATCACCTTCTCATTAACAATTCAACACGCGTTCAAATAGCAAACCAGAAGCTTCCATGGTAGAAACAAAAAGAAGGAAGTGCTCTGAAAGCATTGAACAAGGCAAGAATAATCCCATAACCATACGACAACCTAGGAGTGCTAAGACTTGCTCTTTGTTACCGGTGCCTAATCAATCACCAAATCCGTTGACGGCTCTTGCCTCTTCTGTACCACAATTTCTTGTAGGCTGTCCATCCTAGAATTTCTGCTGGTCAGATCTGACCTCCTGAGACATCATCACCTAACCATGTCAGCGGAAGCTTTGAGAGTCCCTATTCACATCGGCCATTTACTTGACGGCGACGCTCAAGCCCACAACCCGGGAGCAGCGATACACAGACCACGATGACATTGACACCTTCATCAGGGCGGGTGAGCTGCTGAAGCATGTGGCGAGTAGGCGGGGGCCAGTGGTCTGCTGGTGAGGAGATGACAAGAGGGACATGGAGGGCCCTCGCAGCGAATTCCACTACTTCTCGTCATCATCAACCATGCCATCATTGAACTGCCTCACCCGCCCTTCCCCTTTTACAGTTGCACTAAAAAGTTAAGATTTAATAACTAAATATAGTTTATAACGGTAAGCGTTGAATTACCGTAAATTTCTTGTGCTTATGAAAGTTTGAAACAGTTCTAAGGCTATGTTTGTTTGGGCTGTAGCATTTAAAAACAGCTATGGAAAATCAGGTGTAGGAAGCAGCTGTTGGAAGCAGCTGTTGGAAGCAAAGATTTGGTGTTTGGCAACGGTGCTTTTGATGGTTGTTGTTGTGATTTTATAACTGAAATGTCACAAATACCCCTGAGTGCAAACGATTTTGTAGAAGTGTTGATTTAAAATGAATAAGTTGTTATTGTTTTTTAATCAACAAATCCAAAATTTTGAGGTGTTTGATTAGGCCTTTTTTTACTTTCTCTAGCATTTGGAGGAACAGCATACACACATATTCCAATGTTTTCATTACCGAACAGTACACATCACCAACATTATCTTGTAATGTAAAAAAAGGACTTTCTGGCTTGGAGACGAGCTCGAGCTCAATCCCAATCCCGTCGATGAAATCGTCGCCGCCCCACCGTCGCTTCCGCCTGCCCTGCCCAGAAATCTCCGCCGCCCCACGACCAGCAACTGCCGCCGCCACGCCCATGTCTGGCCCTCAGAGCCGAACTCTAACACATTTCTATCGCCAGCCAAAAAAAAACTCGAACATTTTACTTTTCGTGTGTGTCTTCCCGTCAGCCAAGGAAAGGTAGTCTTATAGGCGAGCCTCAAGAGAGGTGACCTTCAGGAAAGCTTGCCAGTGGGCGGCCATCTCTATTTAGTTGCGAAGCCAGTTGTATATTCCGATGCTGGATGCAAAACAAAGTGATGAGGTTCCTCGAGACGAGGTGATGAAGATGCGCATAGCTCGCACGAGTGTGTCCCTGGCCACGGGCCAAATAATACAAATACATAGCCGGTGGTAAAGCGATACCTTGGGCACTTCTCCTCTCATAAGATAGGAATTCAGATACTCGATCGGAAAGTGGATGATCCCGTTATTAGAAATGACGAAATAACTCAGTTGCGGGCTCCGGTTTAATAACTGCATACTTGGTCTTTGTACTCCGGTTTTGTTCAACAAGACCCTAATCTTGCTTGTAGTTGGGGATGCTTATCTCGGAGTTAAGGAGGTTGAAATCGCTAGTAATCGCAGATCAGCATGCCGCGGTGAATATGTACCCGGGCCCTGTACACACCGCCCGTCACACCCTGGGAATTGGTTTCGCCCGAAGCATCGGACCAATGATCACGGCCCTCGGGTACTTTACGACTGAATAACTTCGTTAGCTGTACCACGCAAACAAAGAAAAAAGGATCGATAAAAAGATCCCGTCTTACCCCGTTACGACTCTAAGCTTCTTCCTGTGGACTGACATAGTGACTAGTTATTTCGTCATTTCTAATAACGGGATCGTCCACTTTCCGATCGAGGATTTGAATTCCTATCTTATGAGAGGAGAAGTGCCCAAGGTATCGCTTTGAGCTTCCAATTCATATCTTAGCCTCCATTCATTAGGATTTCGCTCTGTAGTTTCAGCTTTGCTATCAATGACAGACATATAGCAGTAATTAGATTGGATTTACTTCTTCTATTGTCAGTAGCATCATTTGCCTTCCACCCTCTCAAGAACTTCCTGAAGCCCTGAGACACTTGTTGCCAATAGTCAGGAATGGAACATTTGCAACAGTTCTTGTAGGCCATTTCTGGGGAACAGCTGCCGCCACCCCCACGGCCGGGAACAACCGCCGCCGCCACCCCCACGGCCGGGAACAACCGTCGCCACCCCACGGTTGGGAACCGCCTCCGCCCCATGGCTGGGAGCCACCGTCCTCCACCCAGGCACCCCCACCGCCGCCCCACGCTAGGGAACCGCCGCCGTCCAACGCTCGGGAGCCACCGCCCCACACCCAGGAAAGGCGACGAGAGGCTAGGAAGTGAGCGGCACAGGGAGCTTGGACAGTGAACGGCGGAGCTAGCGACGGGGATGGCCGGCGGCGGGTAGAACCCTAGGGTTGGGGTGGCGGAGGCTGGCCATCTCCATGGCACTCGACAACTAGTGGGCCGATTGGGGAATCAATCGGGCTGGGGTGTGGGCGCGGTGGCATATTTTCCGTGATTATCCCGAATGACGAAGGCTACCTTCGTCCGCTGCACTCGGGAAGCGGTAGAATCGCCCGGGAAGCTGCTCTGGACCAGATTTTGCTCGTGGGTAGTCGTACGTTCATTTTTCAGACGCGATTCTCGCCAGCGCTCCCCAATTATTGGGTGTTTGTTTCACCTTTCGATTTTAGAAACCAAAAGTCCAAGCTGAAGTTGTAACAAACAGAGCCTAAGTCACGAACTTGATGCAATTCTGTTAGGCACACAACTGCATAGTAAAAGCGAAGCTATCTAAAAATAGACGTACTTTCTATCAAATGCAAATATTCCATTATTTATCTTGTTTGTTCATTTATTATTTCATCTATGTAAACAACTTATTTTTATATAGTAGAGATTTAAAAAAAATGGATGAAAACCGGCATTTTCAAGGCAATGCCAGTTACCTGGAACCTTTTCTTTACAACATCAAGTGGTTGACAACCTTTTTTTACAACATCAAGTGGTTGACATGCAGCTTTTGAAAATAGCTGGAAGCTTGACGCAAAGTCATTCTCATTTCTGTGACGGTAAAACCACTACTAAAAAATCGTGTATTGTTTTATTTTTGTGCATCATCATGATCGCATGCTCATGTCATCATGCCACATTCCATTTGAGCATCGTCATGTCATTATGCATAGGCTTGGCTAAAATTATTTTCTAAAAGCCTAGTTTGTTTTCTAATTACTCCCCTTCTCTATTTCAAATTAAAAAAAACCAGGTCTTTTCTGAATATTTTGTTTATCTAAAAGATGTTTATAAAAGCGTTTAAAATAAATAAATAAAATAAAACTATTTGTCAAACCGGGGAGGCAGCACATCCGTTAGGCCAGGCCACCTACAACCCGGCCCAACTAAACTAAACCCAGATCAGAACCACCCCAAACCCTAACACCCCACCTACCCCTAATCCCACCTAGCCACCGCCGCCAGCTCGCATAGACCCACACCAGCGCGCGCAGCAGCAAAATCACGCTACCACCCACCCCGCGCGTGACGCTCCCCTGGCCCCACCTCCTCACCCGCCCCGCACCCCCCACCCAACGCATGACCACACGAGCGAACACGCATGGACCCACCCCTGCGATCCCCATCTCGACCCCATCGCGTGGCCTCTACCTCGTGTGCCGCCAACCACCTTGCCGTCGGCCCGTCTCTCCATGGTGCCTGCCGCTGTATGTCGAGCCCCGCGTCAAGCCCTTCCCCTGTAAGCTCCGTACCCCGCCGTCGCCAGCGTCCCCGCGGGCAAGCTCAAGCCGCCCCGCGCCGCAGGCCTTCCCGCTCGCCTCCTTCACCATGCACCGCCGCCTCTGCTTTGACCCAGCCGCCGCCACCGGCGTGCCCTCTCCCTCGACCCGGCTGCCGCCGTCTGTAGCATCTCGCCGGGGATCTCCGATGCCCCCTGCCGCTCCTTGGTTACCAAGGCCATTGCTCGGTCCTCTCCTTACCCCGGCCCGCCGTCGGCCCCGTCGTGGCTCCTCCCTAACGCGAGCTCGACTAGAACGACCACCACCTCCGAGCACCGCCGGCCCTGCATCGCTCTCCAGCAGCACCGTCGCCCTGCCTCGCCGGAGTCCCGTCGCGCTGCCGCCCTCTGCCCTGTCGCCCACTCGTCCCTGCGAGCGCAGCCTCCCGTGTGTCGTCACCAAGCTTGCCGCTCGACCCTCTCTTCATTCGTGTCTCCATGCTAGTGTTTGCGGTATGGGGCTGCCGTGTTTGTGCTTGTGGTTCCTGTTGCTTCACCTGCCACTGCCCTGATCGACCTATTGGTGTGGTTTTATGGTGACAGTGCGGTCACTGCAAGGATGGTTGGTTCACCCTAGGCACATGTGTCGTAGAGGATCGTCACATGAACAACCCCGATGTCTAGTTCTCCGTGGTGCCAAAGACGTACCCCAAGATCTACCGGCACCGAACAAGTTCACCCTCAACCACCTATGACGAACCAAGTTCTCCATGGACACTTGAAGCCGGAACCTCCAAGCCATGATCCCGAAGATCCGAAGACCGATCCCGGGACCCCGGAGCCGACTCCCTAATGTGTGACCCCTATCCGAGACCCCTATATTTTATAATAAATGACATCGACTTGTTGCATATTAAATTGTTCATTCTTGCATGCATATTGTGGATGTTTGGGGGTATTTAGCTGATTCACCTAAATTAAATATGGAGATCATATGCATGCAAATTTAGCCTTATATTGACTCTATTTAAAATTGTGTAGCGAACCGATGCCATGTTTTGCCTTGTTAAGACAACATTTAAAATACGGGTATCTAAATAACATGAACCATCTAATTAATTATCGGGACCCCGATTCCACTTAATATTGCCTAGTCGCATCGCATCTTTGCCATGTCATGCATCATGCCCGATCTTCTGTCGTAGTATTAAATAGTGTATCCGGTGTTTCCTTTAGTGCTTTGCTTCTTCACGGATTAGGCCGTTGAGTTGATGCGAGTATCGACAAGTTCTTCGGATATGAACCTTCGGCAGTGTTTTTCAGGCGAGCAATCTCCCCCATTCTACCTATTTTTCATTTATAGTCTTTACTTTCTCCTGTTGATCTATTGCTCTCCGTGTTGCAATGCTTTAGTTTGCGGGCACAATTTATATTCCTTGCAGCCTCTATATTGCCTTGGACACATCCTATTACCTGTTATTTGATAAATAGTCGGCCTTGCGAGTCGTAGTTGCTTGCTCAGGTGCTGCTTCGCGTTGTTGTTGTCGTTCTACCGTTGTTGGAAGGTTACACATGTTTAATGGTGGAGATGATCATGGATTTAATTACAACTTGTTAAATAAAATGCTGGGAATAGATATAACTACTGCAGAGACACTGGTGGGCAATAGATGTTATTTGGTTCTTCCATGCTCACTTGTGTCCCGTAGGCCCCGAGTACTAGATACATATCCCTTGACTATCGCACTATCCGTATGTGGGACCATGAATCCCCTTAGTCAGAGCTTGATTCATTTTTTATTTCTTGGGGCCACAAACTAGTTTGGGGCTTTATTACTATCATGTACTTATGCCATGCTTTACTGCTTTATTTACGATTGCGCATGGAGCTCCTGTACTGTTTAGGATCGCGGCACGATTTTGCGGTATCGACGAGCCTGGTCACACTTTCGGGTTCATAGTCGTTTACAGCCGTTCTCGCAAACCCTGGGTCTGTTTCGGAGCTGGACAACTTCATTGCGGGTAGTGATGGGTTCGTAGCATGGAAAACAAAAAATTTCTACCGCAAGAACGAACAAAACCTAGATCTAATCTAGATAAAAGCCAAGATCTAATCTATTAGACATGAGCAACGAGATAGATGGGAACTAACCCTCGTAGATCCGAAAGCGTTAACGAGATTAGATCTCGTGGTTGATGTAGTCGATCACTTGCCGATCTCAAGATCGTGTGGACGATCCTTCCGGCGTCGCGTTCCAGCAGCGCTTCCGCCCGCGGTCAAGTAGACGATCCTTCTGGCGTTGCGTTCTAGCAGCGCTTCCGCCCTTGGTCAAGTAGACGATCCTTCCGGCGCCACGATTCGGCAGCGCTTCCGCAGTCGGTCACACGTGCGGAGTCGAAGCAGACCTTCCTCTCCCCGTTCCAGCGAGCAGCGGAGGTAGTAGATCTTCTCCACGGAATCCCAGCAGCACGACGGCGTGGTGGTGGTGGTGGAGTAGAGAATTCTGCAGGGCTTCGCCTATGCCTGTGCAGAAGATGGTGAAGGAGAGAGGCGGCAGAGATTGGGTGTTATGAGAGCTTAGGTGGAGGGGCGCCCCTGCCCTTCTATTTAAGGGGAGGAGGCGCGCCTGGGGAGGGGGAGTCCTACAAGGACTCCCCTCCTCTATGGCCAACGAATTTGGGGAGGGGGGAGGAGTCCTCCTCCCCCACGAATCCGTGTCTTGACCCACCAGGACTCCTTGATCCCTATCTTGATTTTCAAGCAAACTCCAAGATATCTTCTAGAACCTTCCGGAACATTCCGAAACCTTCTAGAATCCTCATACAAACACTCCGGAACATTTCCTAACTTAGAAAATGATCCCCTATATATGAATCTTATTCTCCGGACCATTCCGGATCTCCTCGTGATGTCCCGAATCCAATCCGAGACTCCGAACAACATTCCGTCTCCAACGCACATTCCATATCTACTTAAAACAACTTCGAACCTTAAGTGTGTCACCCTATGGTTCGTGAATATGTAGACATGATAGAGACACATCTCCTATCAATAACCATCAGCGGGACCTGGAGATCCATAATGGCTCCCACATACTCAACGATGACTTCGCGATCGATTGAACCACTTACATATGAAACCAATTCCCTTTGTCTCGTGATACTATACTTATCCGAGGTTTGATCGTCGGTATCTCCATACCTAGTTTTACCTCGTTACTAATAAGTACTCTTTACTCGTTCCGTGATATGTCATCCCTTATGACCTAGTCACATGCTTGCAAGCTAATTAGATGACATTCCACCGAGAGGGCCCAGAGCATATCTATCCGTCATATGGATGGACAAATCCCAATCTTGGTCCATGAGCTTCAACACATACTTTCAGAATACCCAGTGACACCTTTATAACCACCCAGTTACGAAGCGGTGTTTGATGTCATCAAAGTACCCATCCGGTGATGGTGATTAACATAACCCCATGGTCGAAGGATTAGGTTACTATGTATTTTAAAGCTTATAGCAAACGAACTCAATGACTTGATCTTATGCTACACTTACTATGGGTGTGTGTCCATCACATCATTCTCCTAATGATATAACCTTGTTATTAACGACATCCAATATCCATGATCAGGAAACCATGATCATCCATTAATCAACAAGCTAGTTTAACAAGAGGCTTACTAGGGACTCTTTTATGTTTACAAAACACACATGTATTAGTGTTTCCTAATAATACAATTATAGCATGGGATGTAAACATTTATCATAAACATAAAGATATAATAATAACCACTTTATTATTGCCTCTTGGGCATATCTCCAACAGGTAGCTTATTAGGGTGGCCCTGTGATTGCTTTATCGTGATGCCTAATTGGGGTTTTATTTGGTTTTTCTAAGGTTGAGCGTGCGTGTGTTTCTATTTGTGCACTCCTGCAGGGTAAATCTTTTTGAAAGCCGTGTCCGCGGTTATGGACGACTTGGAGCACAGTGTATCGACCATAGACAACTATAACTAAAGTAGTGCTCTAAATTTGACTTTGGCATGACTAGTAATCAGCTCCACTACAATGGAATGGATAATAAAAGTGCCAACAACTAATGGAATTGGGGTTTCTCATGCTATCTATACCTGCCTAGTAAGTAATGCAACAATAACAGAATGATTAACTAAAACTGCCCACTACTTATGATATCGGGATGACTCGTGCTATCTATATCTGACTAGTAAGTGTTGCAACTATAATGGAATGAATAAAACTGCCAACTGTGTGAGTTCCTTGGTTTGACTTCCTTGTTTGGTCTCGAGGGGAAAATACCAGGATGGGTATGATTAGTGTTAGTATCAAGTTGGTCCTGAATAGGTCTTTCTTATCCCTATCTAATAACCGATAGTTGTACCAAGTCTCTATAGGTTGTTTAATGCATGCTTCGCTGACGCTTCAGTCCACCATACCTATGTAGGCGAGAGCCGCCGAATTCTAGACTCACCGTGTACTGGCCTCAGTACTTGAAAGTGTAAGATGGTTTACCTAGAGGGGCGGTGAATAGGTTTCTACAAATTTCTTTATAATCTTTTGCAAGTTTTAGGGTTTGCAGAATATATGTGTGCCTAATTGCAAACTAGGTGAGGCAACCTAGATGATGATACAAGATACTTCAAGCACAAAGGCTATCACAAAGAAAACAACACAAGTAAGAGAGTGGTTAAGGAATAAACAAAGCACGCGAAGACGAAGATGTATTCCTGTGTTCACCACCTTTGGGAAGGGGGCTACGTCACATTGGAGAGGTGTGAGGTTCCACGAAGGATTCCCCAATGCCACGAAGGCTCACCTTCTTCTCCGAGCCTATCCCACGAAGGAATAGCTCACTTACTCGTGGTAGACTTTTAAGGTAGTCTCCAAACCCTCACAAACTTTCCGCGGAGCAAATCACAAGCCGAATGCCTCCGGGCAACCCTAGCCGCCTAGGGTTTCCCACAAACCCAAGAGTAACAAGCTAACTCAATGAACTCAAGGGGAAATGAAATTTGGCTTGGTGGAAAGTAGATCGGGACCTCCTCTTGCTTTCTACTAAAGGGATTTGAGTTTGGTTGGGTAGAATGGGATATCCTCAAGAAATTGTGTTTCAATAATGGGGGGAGAGAGAGAGCTCCAAGAATGAGATATGAACTGAATGCCCTAACCTCCTCAAGCTAGAAGAAGAGGTATTTATACTCAAGGGAGAAATCTAGCCGTTTGGAGCACTTTCTACAAAACCCGGTTAGAAGTTCGGTTGGACTGGCCCACACACCGGACCACCCGATATACAGCCCGAAAAACCGGAATCCAAACCGGAATACTCACTACGCGTGAGCCCGGATAGACTTGGTGTAATAAACCTAGAATCCTGGTTTGGGTTTGGTTTTCCGGAGCTGGTACCGGACCGCCCGGTCTAGGAACCGGTTCAACCAACCTGAGAACCGAACTTGGCAGAGATGCTATCAAACGTAGATTTCTTTCTCCTCTCTCTTTGGTGATGGAACTAGTGGGTGTATGGGATGTGTATAAGGCTTAGAAATTCATCCCCAACAAGCTCATCGAGATAACCCCTCTTAATACTGCGGTGTTCCTAAAGACTCAAGATACATATAAAAGGCAAAACTTCGGCACTTCTCTTTGTTATCGAAATGTGGGGGGTCTTCGATGATCTTGCAACATACCGGCGGACTAAAACCTGTTTAAGACACTAGTAGGTAGCATTAGTCCGCTCTAACTACGGTGTCATTGTCAACTAAAAATAGTATAGGGTAAACTACCCTTTTTATCTCCCCCTTTTTGGTTGGCGATGACAAACCGAGCTAGAGTTCACAAGGATATAATAGAGAGCTATAAACCAAGGAATTCCATACAAACATATGTGAGCTCCCCCATAAAGTATGCACTTGGTTGAATTTGCGTTTGAATGCAAGGTGCACCTAAATAATGTATGGAGAGCTTCCCACATGTCTTTATGGAAACAAGCATAATATGACAAGATATAGAGCATGGATATCTACGCAAAGCTAGACAAATAATAGAAGTACACATAGTCATAGCACAATAGACATATCCATGGTTCACACACATAGCACATGCTTGTCCAACATATGGAAGTAAAGAAAATAGTTCCAACATGAAAGCAAATGGTAAGCACAATGCCATAAGAAGCAAAGGGCATTATGCAAACGGCGAACCCTGGAAAACCCCAGCAAGCAACCCGTAGATACCTAAATGAACTCTACTCTTCTCCCCCATTGGCATCGAAACACCAAAAAGGAAGAGGAGTAGAGTGATGCTAACGGAACCCAACCAGAAGAACGTAGGAGGCGGAGGAGGGTGAACGGGGGCATCTTCGTCTTCATGGATCTCCTCTTCTTCATCATCATCATCCTCATCATCATCATCATCATCATCAGAACCACGACGAGTAGCAGAGGAACCACTGGGGCCACCATGATGAAACTGACTGAGGAAGTAGCCAAAGAGCATATCATCATCAAGTGGCGGCATCTCATAGTTGACATAAGGAAATGGAGTCATCTCGGGACCATTCGGTGGAGGAGTGACATGCTGGGTCACGAGAAACTCATTGTGCATACGCCGAGTCTCTTGGCTCATCTCAAGAGCCTTGTGGCTCACATCATAGGATGAGCGGCACATCTGAAACAGCCGCTTGAAGAAAGTGGCAGCACCACCCTTGTGCCTGGTACGTGAGGAGGATGACTCTCCAACAGGACAACGAGAACCATACCGAGTAGCAAAGTGTCACTGAGGATCATGAGCAGCCTTGTTGCGCTGCTCAGGAGGCTTCATCGACGGGACCTCAAGAGACACACCACGAAGAGAAAGGGTAAGCTGCTCTTGTTCCACACACTCACCAGCCATCACACCAGAAGGCACAACCTTGTTGAGCAGCTTTTGTACATACACACGGAAAGTGGGGGTCATGCTGTCCAAAGCAGCCCATCGCAGCTCAAAATACACAAAGTCATAGCCATCAATCTTCCTCAACCTATCAGGGTGACAATAATACAGGAGATTGGAAAAGTACCCACGGCAGTTTGTAGTATCTCCAACTCGGGAAACAAGCGACTGACGGAAGATGCTGGCCAAAGTGTGGTAGTAAAAGTACATGCCAGAGATGCATGGAGGAGCATACTCAGAATCCTTGGGATAGCAGAAAGCAAGAGAGTCAGCAGGCTTGATCTTCTCACTATGAATGCAAAAACCACCTGGCTTGTCAGAATAGCCCATGACCTCAACCAGATCTGCATAGGTGGCACGGAAACGCAGCATGCCAGTCATCCAAGACATAGTGCGGTCAGCATCATCATGAAAATAGACTGTGCAGAAGAACTGACAGATATACTAAGGATAGTAGTCTTCCTTGACGCACAAGGTTAAACAGATCCATTTTCTTCAAGGCATCATCAACAAAGCGATAATCTGAGGAAGCATACATGTTGAAACAGTCCACATTGAAAGCAAGAACGTTACCGCAGGAGGTGACCTTGAACTGAGTGTAAATATGATCCCACATCAAGTCTTGAGTCTTAGTCCAAAACTTATTGTTAGTGCCAGAGTAATTGCGAGACTTGAAGTGATAGGGATTCTGCTTGCGAAGGGTTCGGTACATATCAATCTCCATATTCTTCAGGTTTTGAGTAGGCACATCTTCTTCGTCATCTTGCATGACACATTTCTTGCCCCTGATGGCCTTGCTCTTGATGCGACTAGAACGGGCGCTGCCCTCTTTCTCACGCTGCACAGACTGACTGGCTCGATGAGCCCGCTTACCCCTGCCAGATTCCTCAAGCACATACTCATCGTCCACATAGTCATCATCATCTACAACTGTGAAAAAGAGAGATAGGTTGGGGTGCACAAGGATAAGCACACGCACACATGCATAAGGAAAAAAATGGTGGAAAAACTTGGATTTGGGCAAGTGCACGGTAGAAAAGAGACATTGCAGAGAGATTCGATGCTGGGGCCGGTCGGACCGGCTCCAGAACCGGATGGTCCGGTGTCAGCACCGGATAACCGGACTCAAACCGAACGACCCGGTGCCAGCACCGGTTATCTGGACTCAAACCGGACGACCTAGTTTCAGAGCCGGTTCAACCGGGCCTAGAATCGAACTAGTCGGGGAGGCCCCAAAACTGATCTTTGTAATGTAAAAATTCTACCCATGACTCAATACTTGCACAAATACAAACTTCTCAAGAGGGGTAGGCCATGGTTTGACGTGGTTGGCATACAAGGACGAAGGTGGAAACCCTAACTTGGTAAATACATCAAAATGTGTAGCAAAACATGGGGATTTCACAAGTAAAAGGGAGAGGAGCAAGGGATTACCCGAGGACATGGCTTCCCATGGAGGAAAGCCCCAAAAGCCCTTGAGGAAGAAGATCACAAAATGCTCCCAAACCACCACGAGATGGAGAGATTCCTTCAGTGGAGAGCCTCCAAAGGTCCTTCTCTGTGATTTGGTGGCCCGATCTATGTATCCTAGGGGTGGAAACACCCTAGGAGAGGGGGGTATGAAGGTGGGAGGGGCGGCAATGGAGAGAGGACGGGTCGGGGGAAGTGAACTAACTTGTGGAGGGGTGGGGGCGGGCAGGGAAGAAGAAGGGGAATTTTTTTCCAGATCCTGGTTGAGGTCCGGTCCAACCAAGATGCAAACCGGGTCGCTCGGTGTACAACCCTGTCAATGGAACTTAAAACCGAATCTGTAGAAACTTTGTCGCGAGGAAGTTTCGGTTGTCAGTCCGGTCAACAGGTTCCACAACCAGAGTACCCGGTTGGAAACTGGACTAGCAACCGGACTTCGTCAGTAAACTTCTGTTTGCGGGTTCGGATAGATTTGGTTGAGGACCGGGCTGGAAACCAGATGGTCCGGTTGGACCAGGCCAGAAACCGAACATCCAAAAAAATTCGGATTTTTTTTTGTGAAAACAGAAAAATTTCGAGAATGGTATGTGCATGTAGAATAAGATAGTAGACTCCAAAAGGATAGAGGAGGCAAGTGATCTAGGCATGCCTATTAGAGAAGAACCAAATCAACACACTCAATAGCAACAATAGGCATGATTCGAAAATAACAAGAGCCACAAGAGACCAAGGTTGGCGGGGGAGTTCTCCCCCTATGTTTAAGCACACATGTCATGGCACCTCAAAGATAGATGCTTGGACCCATATCATAGTCGATTCACCTAAATTAAATATGGAGTCTATATGCGGGCTATTCTAGTCTTATTCCGGACTCCATTTAAATTTGTGTAGCGAACCGATACCATGCTTTGCCTTGTTAATACAACATTTAAATTGCGGGGTACCTAAACAACTTGAACCATCTAATTAATTGTCGGGGCCCCGGTTCCGCTTAATATTGCCTAGTTGCATCGCATATTTTCCATGTCATCCATCATCTCATAAACATGCCCGATCTTCTGTCGTAGTATTAAATAGTGCATCCGGTGTTTCTTTTAGTGCTTTGCTTCTTCACGGATTAGGCCGTTGAGTGGATGCGAGTATCGACAAGTTCTCTGGTGTATCTTCTGCAGTGTTTCCGAGGCGAGCATTCTCCCCCTTTCTACCTATTTTGCATTTATAGTCTTTACTTCCTCCTGTTGATCTATTGCTATCCGTATTGTGATGCTTTAGTTTCTGTGCACCATTTATATACCTTGAAGCCTCTATATTGCCTTGGACACATCCTATTGCCTGTTGTTTGGTAGATAGATGGCCTTGCGAGTCGTAGTCGCTTGCTCAGGTGCGATCCCATGTCGTGAAATACCACACAGTTGTTGGAATGTATGCTTTACGGTGGAGAGGATCATGACTTTAAATACAACTATTAAATTGCTGAGGATAGATATAACTAATGCAGAGGCATCGGTGGGCAATAGATGTTATTTGGTTCTTCCACGCTCACTTGTGTCCCGTAGGACCCCGAGTACTTGATACCTGTTCCTTGACTATCGCACTATATGCATGTGGGACCATGAATCCCCTTAGCCAGAGCTTGATTCATTTCTTATTTCTTGGGGCCACAAACTAGTTTGGGGCTTTATTACTATCCTGTACCTATGCCATGCTTTACTACTTTATTTACGATTGTGCATGGAGCACCTGTACTATTTTGGATCGTGACACGTTTTCGCTGTATCGACAAGCCCATGCACACTTTCGGGTTCCCAGTCGTTTACCGCCGTCCACACAAACCCTGGGTCCGTCTCAGAGCCGGCCAACTTCGTTGCGGGTAGCTTAGTGGGGTGACCCCCTGAAATATTTTAAGAATCCTGGGATTGCTTTATCATGAAAGCCTCGTTGGTTTTTGAGTTGGTTTTTCCGAGGTTGATCGTGTGTGTGTTGCTATTTGTGCACCCCTGCAGGGTAAATCTTTCTGAAAGCCGTGTCCGCGGTTATGGACGACTTGGAGCACAATATCTCGATCATAGACAAGCATAACTAAAGTAGTGCTATAAATTTGACTTAATATGTGACTAGTAATCAGCTTCACTACAATGGAATGGATAATAAAAGTGCCAACAACTGGTGGAACTGGTGCGTATCGTGTCATGTTATATCTGCCTAGTAAGTATCGCAACTCCAATGGAATGAAATAAAAGTGCCAACAACTACTGGGTTTGGGATGTCACATGCTAATTGTATCTGACTAGTAAGTATTGCAACTACAACTGAAAGGTTAACTAAAACTGCCCACGACTTATGCTATCAGGATGACTCATGCTATTTATATCTGACTAGTAAGTGCTTCAACTATAATGGAATGAATAAAACTGCCAACTGTGTGAGTTCCTCGGTTTGACTTCCTCGTTTGGTCTCGAGGGGGAATACCAGGATGGGTATGATTGGTGTTAGTATCAGGTTGGTCCCGAATAGGTCTTTCTTACCCCTCTCTAATAGCCGACAGTTATATGAGTCTCTATAGGTTGTTTAGTGTATGCTGCGTTGCCGCTTCAGTCCACCATACCTATGTAGGCGAGAGCCACCGAATTCTAGCCTCACAGTGTACTGGCCTCAGTACTGACGCTCCTCTTTTTCCTTTGCACTTTGTCGGCACCCCTTTTGTTTTAGCAGGTTTGAGATCGACGTCGTTAGCAGGGTTACCCTTCCAGCTTGGCCTGTGCAGGGTTATGGACGCCATTGGTTATTCTTCAGGACTCTTAGCCCCATTTGCGTCTTGTCTGTAGTTGGACGCTCTATCGTTTTCAAGGTGATTTGGATCTTTGTATAGTATATATGTATTCTTGACTCATGGAGTCGTTGTTGTATATATATATGTTCTGTGGTTTCCATCGTGGACTAATGTGTAATGGTATTACTTCGTTCTCCACCCGCGCGCAAGTGCCTGGTGGGCGTCCTTGAATCGTTTCTATGCGGGTTTGGCGGGAAACGCTAATACTTGTATAGGGCCGATTCGAGGGTGTTACAACAAGGCCTAGGGATCATACTTTCACTAGCTAACACTCTCATATAAATATCTTCTCTTCATGATACTACTTTTAACTACTCTCCGGTTGGACACTCTAATCAACGGTAGGGCTATAACATCACACCTCAAAGTTCATCTTTCCCATCTAGAAAACCCCACATTGTCACCTTGAGTACTAGATGAGGCCAACAAACACCACAATTTTATAAAGACATCCAATTCCAAATAGAACTCATAACAAGTATTTGTAATCTCTAGCCTAAGTGCCACCATGGTGTGCACGCTATCACTTTCACACACATGGGGAGAGCAGAGATCTATTAAAGCACTTGAGTAGCAAGGTAGATCTATAGATTACAGTTCATGATCACAACATGATCATGCATAGAGAGAGATGAACAGATAGCTACCGGTAGAACCCTTAGCCTCGAGAGAGAACTACTCCCTCCTCATCATGGGAATCAACAATGGTGATGGAGATGGCGGTGGAGATCGATGGAGATGGCTCCGGGGGCACTTCCCCGTCCCGGCAGGGTGCCGAAACAGAGACTTTCTGTCCCCTGAATCTCCCCTTTGGTGGCGGCGGTGCTGTGGAACTTTTCATGGATTTCTGATTGACGATCTAGGTTTTTGGTATCGGGAGGCTCTTATAGGCGAAGGAAGCAAGGTCGGTGGCCAGCCAGGGGGCCCACACCATGCCCTGGCATGGCCAGGGGGACCCGCGCCATGGGGTGGTGTGGCCACCTTGTGGCCCCTCTCCGACTCTCCTTATGGCTCCGTGAGTCTTCCGGGAAAATGGTAACTTTGGCTTTTGTCCCGTCCAATTCCGAGAATATTCATTTTCTGACTTCCTGGAACCAAAAACAGCAGAAAACAGGCAACTGGCATTGTGGCATCTTGTTTATAGGTTAGTCCAAGAAATCATATGAAAAGTACTCCAAAGTTGGAACAAAACACAAGAAAGTAGATAAAACCAAGCATGGAACATCAAGAATTATAGATACATTTGCAATGTATCAACATCCCCAAGCTTAACTCCTTCTCGTCCTCGAGTAGGTAAGTGATAAAAAGAAAGAATAATTTTTGAGGTGACATGCACCATCATAAACATGATCAAAGTATTTGTAAAACATTCAAAGCTGGGATCATAGTACTTCAATCATAACATGAAAGACAAGGTTCTAGCAATAAGACAAAGAAACTATGATGCAACATGAAAAGGCACAAACAAAAGATTCATGAATAACAATGCTTTGCAAGACGTTTGTTTGTTTCACATAAAGAAAACATAGCATAATAGTATTCAGCTTGTCCCTCATAGAGTAGCAAATATAAATGCATAGGACACCTTCAAAGTTCATAAGAGTGACTAGATACAAATAGTTTAAAACAAGCAATATCAAGTTATGCATCAATCAACTAGTCTTGGGACAATGCACATAGAACTAAGAATGGCCACTATGCTCTCAAAGTAGGTGCATAAATGTAGAAGGTGGAGACTCAATATAATGTTGGAAGAAAGGCCTTTTTATAAAAGGAAGTAGGGATTCAAGTCTCATAAAGAGCTTACAAAAATTATGGTACTTATAGCTTTCAGCTCTCATTGCCCCTATCATAAGCATCTTGAAGTGATTAAGGTTAAAGTGAACAAACTATGGTGTACACGCTTGACGAAGTATAAGTTAGAAATATCATGTCCCTTGTATACGAGGGCCGCTCCTCATGCTACTCAAGTTTAGTCACCGATAAGTTCTTGTCATTGTAAGTATATGTGTATCATAGAGAACTGCCAACAGGGTACCCCTTGCCCGATGATACAGAAGAATCCCCATATCAAAATGACAAGGCAAGCAGACAACGAGCATCTCAGCAATCTTCTTATTTACCATGGGAATATGGTGTTTTTTTCTCTCTTTCCTCTTTTCATAATCTTTTTTTTCTTTTTCTCTTTTTTCTCTCAATATAGGACTCTTTTTTTATAAGAAGAATGCTTCATAGACAGCTCATTATGGTTACGCTGCAGGTTTCCACCATGTCAGCATGGATTAGACCAGCGGCCCAGGCGTTTCTCTAACACATATACATAACTCTATGGACTTACAAGCTCCCCTTTCATTTCACACCGACGACATCCATATACAAAAGAGCATGATATCAACTAGGTACAAGTACCAAGTGCAATGTTGAAAGCGTTCCCCATGAAAGCATGGTTCTGCTAATTCCCAACAAATAAGTGCAAGCATATACAACATAGACGACACAATGGTTCAAGTTTATTAAGGGCAAGAAAAGTAAAGTGTGCCATCAAGTTCGTGAGAGCTTTAATCACTAGTTTTCTCATAACAAGTTTAATTTGGAAGGTAAACAAAAGCATGAATATAGTTGGAATAGCATAAGCTAATAGGTAGGTATGGTGGACTCTTCGGAATAACTTGGTTTAGGGAGTTGGATGCATGAGTGGAACTCATACTTGGTTGTGGAGGCTAGCAAAAGACTAGAAGCGACAAACTAGGAGAGCAATAATGGCCATAATCATGCAGAGCGACAAAACATCATTGATCAAAGCATAATGTGATACTACAAGTTGAAAACTAAAGGATCATAAAGGATTATGGTGACTTGAGATAGTCATAACATGGTGTGAGCATGCGCCAAGTCAACCCAAATAAAGCATCAAAGGAGAATACCACTATACTATGCTTTAATATGCTAAAACAACGCATGATTCATCCAAGGCACATTAAGCAATCTCAATTGTTTATAACAAGTCATGCTACAACAAATAATACTAAGCATAAATCCAAAACAATATCAAGCATGGCATGACAAAGCATAGGCCAGAGTCAAAAACAAGCTCTTTTTACCACACAAGCATGAACTTTCCGACTCTTTTCCAAACCAAACCAAACTATTTAAAAAGCAATGCATGAAAGAGGAGGTCCAACCAATTTATTCAGCAAACTAAAAAAATAAAGCAAACGAAAAACCAAAACGAAAACGAAAAAGAAGACGCTCCAAGAACAACACAATCGTGCATGAAACAATAAAAATGAAGTATTTGGAAGAAACCTGAGATTTTTATTGATGAAGAAGGGGATGCCTTGGGCATCCCAAAGCTTTGACGCTTGTACTTCTTGGATATTTCTTGGGGTGACACGCGTGGCATCCCCAATCTTGAGCTTTAGTCCATCCTTCATCTCATTACTCATTCCTTCCATACACCTGAAATTTTTCCTTCATACAAAACTTCACACAATCTTTATTAGCAACATTAGTGGACTCAAGATAATAAGTCTTAAGAATCAGTTCTAACACCAAATAAACTTCCATTAGAACACTAGATACTGTAGCACTTCCCTCAAAAAGCTCAATTCCCCAAAAGAACTCAAAAAGGAACCAACAAGAAGCAAATGTAGAAAATGGCAGAAATCTGTCAAAACAGACCAGCAGGTAAAGACGATTTTTTTGAAGACCTTGTGTTGCTCAAATCAAAAAGTGTTGAACTAAAGAAAGTTATATAACAACTTGGGGCAGAAGCACAAAAATTCACGCCTCAAAAGGACGTACAGAGATTTTACACGAATTTTTACGGTGAAGCACATAAATCTGTTTCGGGACAGCAACTTTCCCAATCATTACTTCTCTCTCATTAGAGGTTACTCTTGGCACAAAAAGCAAATAAAAAGGATAAGGAGCGGTTATTACAGAGGTAATAACTTCCAAGACTCATCTATACTTTTGGGTTATCTCCCAATAAGTACTTTTCTTTAACGCCTTTAAGTTAGGCATGATAGTTTTAGAGGATGCTCATATAAGAAATATGAATTGAAGTAAAAGAGAGCATCAAGAAGCAAAATGAAAGCACATTTAAGTCTAACCCACTTCCTATGCATAGGAATCTTGTAAATAAACAAGTCATGAAAGCACAAAGCAACAAGCATAGTAAAGAAAAAAGTGCAACTTCAAGACTTTCAACATAAAGAGGGGAAACTTAATATTATTGAGATGCATAAAACCATGTTTCCCTCTCTCATATTAACTTTCAATAGCATCATGAATAAAATTAACAATATAACTATCACATAAAACATTCTTATCATGAGCCACATGCATAAAACAATTATTACTCTCCCTATAAGAATAGTCATTCTTATTAATCGTAGTGGGAGCAAATTCAACAAAATAGCTATCATTATTATTCTCAACCCCATAGTCATCAAATATAGGAGGCATATTGTAATCATAATTAATTTTCTCCTCAATAGTAGGTGGACTGAAAATATCATATTCATCATTGTAATCATCATATATTGGAGGTATAGTATCATCAAAATAAATTTTCTCCTCCGTGCTTGGGGGACTAAAAATATCATTTTCATAAAAACTAGCTTCCCCAAGCTTAGACTTTTCCATAGCATTAGCAATAATGGTGTCCAAAGAATTCATGCAAACAACATTGCTATTAGCATGCAAATAAAGTTCCATAGGTTCCATAAGTTTTCCCTTAAGTGGATCACCCAAGGTTTATCGAACTCAGGGAGGAAGTGGTCAAAGGTATTCCCTCTCAAGCAACCATGCAATCAAGATACAGGAAGTCTCTTGTGTACCCAACACACCCAATACACTTGTCAGGTGTATAGGTGCACTAGTTCGGCGAAGAGATAGTGAAATACAAGTGGTATGGATAATTATAAGTGGTAACGGTGATAAAAAATAGCTTGATGGCATGGAAAAGACTATAGTAAAACTGAAATAAAGATGAAAGCAAGCAAACATGTAACAGATCTAGTAGCAAACGAAGTATCAATGCTTAGAAACAAGGCCTAGGGATCATACTTTCACTAGTGAACACTCTCGTATAAATATCTTCTCTTCATGATACTACTCTTAACTACTCTCCGGTTGGACACTCTAATCAACGGTAGGACTATAACAGCACACCTCAAAGTTCATCTTTCCCATCTAGAAAACCCCACACTGTCACCTTGAGTACTAGATGAGTCCAACAAACACCACAATTTCATAAAGACATCCAACTCCAAATATAACTCATAACAAGTATTTGTAATCTCTAGCCTAAGTGCCACCATGGTGTGCACGCTATCACTTTCACACACATGGGGAGAGCAAAGATCCATTAAAGCACTTGAGTAGAAAGGTAGACCTATAGATTACAAGCTCATGATCACAACATGATAATGCATAGAGAGAGAGATATGAACACATAGCTACCGGTAGAACCCTTAGGCTCGAGAGAGAACTACTCCCTCCTCATCATGGGAATCAACAATAGTGATGGAGATGGCGGTGGAGATCGATGGAGATGGCTCCGGGGGCACTTCCTCGTCCCGGCAGGGTGCCGGAACAGAGATTTTCTGTCCCCCGAATCTCCCCTTCGGTGGCGGCGGCGCTGCGGAACTTTTCATGGATTTCTGATTGAAGATCTAGGGTTTTGGTATGGGGAGGCTCTTATAGGCGAAGGAAGCAAGGTCGGTGGCCAGCAAGGGGGCCCACACCATGCCCTGGCGTGGCCAGGGGGACCCGCGCCATGGGGTGGTGTGGCCACCCTGTGGCCCCTCTCCGACTCTCCTTCTGGCTCCGTGAGTCTTCCGGGAAAATAGTAACTGTGGCTTTTATCCCGTCCAATTCTGAGAATATTCATTTTCTGACTTCCTAGAACCAAAAACAGCAGAAAACAGGCAACTTGCACTGTGGCATCTTGTTAATAGGTTAGTCCAAGAAATCATATGAAAAGTACTCCAAAGTTGGAACAAAACACAAGAAAGTAGATAAAACCAAGCATGGAACATCAAAAATTATGGATACATTTGCAATGTATCAATATGGAGCCAAGAATTTATCCTTAATCCCCTCACCTTGAACAAACTCTTGCATGGTATAATTCTTGAATTCGGTGCCATTGTCGGTCCTAATGGTCTTGATGTCCACTTCATGAGTGTGTTGAGCTTGCTTGGCGAAGATCATGAAGTACTTGTAGGTCTCATCCTTTGACTTGAGAAGGAATACCCAAGTGTATCTTGAGTAATCATCGACGATGACAAGACCATATTTCCTTCGACCAAGAGTATCATATGTTGATGGCCCGAAGAGATCCAAATGGAGAACCTCCAAAGGTCTTGACGTGGCCACCTTGGATATTGATGGATGACTCCTCCCATGTTGCTTTCCTAAAATGCAAGCACTACACACACGATCTTTCTCAAAAGACACACCAGTTAGTCCAACAATATGTTCACCCTTTAGGAGTTGTTTAAGATTTCTCATGTTGACATGGCCAAGGCGGCGATGCCAATGCCATCCCTCGTCAACTTTGGCCATTATACATGTGGAAAGAGATTGACTCTCTTGCGAGAGGTTGACCACATAGAGGTCGTCTTCCACATATCCAACAAGGACCAACTTGAGATTATCACCCCTAAAGACTTTCACCCAAGATCTAGAGAAATAGGAATCATAACTGGCATTCGCTAGATGTTTTATAGAAAGTAAGTTGTAGCCAAGGTTTTCAACAAGCATGGTAGTTTCTAGGGTCAAGGCCTTGGAGACTGTAGCACCCCAATTGTCTAACAATTGTAATGCTACTTGTCCTAGTAAGATATTGGCTACTCCAATGAACAACAAAGCTCTTCCACCACCACCTCCAAGACCTGCGGCAAGTGGTCCTATGATTCGTGCACCTCCACCTCGGGCTCTCAACATCAACACTAAGCCTGGGTCTGCGGTTGCTCGTGCTAACTGTGTCAACGCCGCTCAAGCTGAGCATGCTCCTGGAGTTGTCATGGGTATGCTTCCTATTAACTCAGTTCCTGCACGAGTTTTGTTTGATTCTGGTGCTTCGCATTCTTTTGTTTCTCACAAGTTTGCTCATGAGCAAGATCTGGCTATGGTTCCTTTATTACACCGTCTTGTGGTACAATCTCCTGGGTCTAACATGAGGGCTGCTCATATCAGCCATGGCAATCAAATTGAGATTGGTGGTTCTTCGTTTCCGGCTTCCTTAATTATTCTGGGCAATTCTGATATTGATGTTATCTTGGGCATGGATTGGTTGACAACAAATGCAGCTGTGATTGATTGTGCTGAACGTTCGGTTTCTCTGAAAATTCCTGAAGGCCATATAGTCTATTCTCCAAGTCTGACTCCTGCAATTCAGCTTTATTCGTTGGCGGCTCTGAATGATGATGCTATGGAAGGTATTCAGAGTGTTCCTGTAGTTTGTGAGTTTCCAGATGTCTTTCCTGAAGAGTTGCCAGGTATGCCTCCGGATCGTGAGGTTGAGTTTGTCATTGAACTTGAACCTGGTACCGCTCCTATCTCCAAGCGGCCTTATAAAATGGGTCCTGCTGAGTTGGCTGAACTTAAGCGTCAGCTGGATGAACAAGAGAAGTTGGGTTTCATTCAGCAGAGTACTTCTTCTTGGGGTAGTCCAACCATCTTTGTGAAGAAGCGAGACAAGACTGATAGACTTTGTGTTGACTATCGGGCACTCAATGCTAAAACAATCAAGAATAAATATCCCCTTCCGCGGATTAATGATCTCTTCGATCAGCTAGCCGGAGCTGTGGTATTCTCTAAGCTTGATTTGAGAAGTGGTTATCATCAAATCAAGATTCGCAAGGAAGATGTTCCCAAAACAGCTTTCACCACCCGCTATGGCCTGTATGAGTACACGGTCATGTCTTTCGGTCTCACCAATGCACCTGCCACCTTCTCGAGGCTTATGAACTCGGTTTTCATGGAGTATCTTGATAAGTTCGTTGTGGTCTATCTGGATGACATTCTAGTCTATTCTAAGTCAAAAGAAGAACATGAAGAACACCTTCGTTGTGTCCTAAGCAAGCTTCGTGAGAACCGCCTGTATGCAAAGTTCTCGAAGTGTGAGTTTTGGCTGCCTCAAGTCACCTACCTTGGTCACGTTATCTCTGCCAAGGGCATTGCCGTCAACCCAGAAACTATTAAGACAATTATGGATTGGCTTCCACCCATAAATGTCAAAGAAGTCCGGAGTTTCCTTGGTTTGGCCAGTTACTGCCGTCGCTTCGTTCAAAATTTCTCAAAGATTGCGAAGCCTCTTACCGATCTCCTCAAGAAAGGCAAGAAATATCTTTGGACTCCTGCATGTCAAGCAAGCTTTGAAACACTCAAAGAGAAGCTCACTTCCACACCAGTCTTGGTTCCTCCAGATACATCAAAGCCTTTCCAGATTTTCTGTGATGCTTCATTGCAAGGATTGGGTGCGGTCCTTATGCAAGAAAAGCAAGTTGTTTCTTATGCATCTCGTCAGTTGAAGACGCATGAGATCAACTATCCTACACATGACCTCGAACTCGCAGCAGTTGTCTTTGCTTTGAAAGTATGGAGGCATTACTTGCTGGGCAACCGTTGTGAGATCTTTTCTGATCACAAGAGTCTGAAGTATATCTTCACACAGCCTGATCTCAACCTTCGTCAGAAGAGGTGGATCGAAACAATCAATGATTTCGATTTGACCATCAACTACACCCCGGGCAAAGCTAATGTCATGGCAGATGCTCTCAGCCGAAAAGCTTATGTCAACAACCTCATGGTGGAAGAACAACAACCTCTCTTGTGCGAGGAATTCCGCAAGCTCAACCTTGAAATTGTGGATCAAGGTTATCTGCTGAACCTTCTAGCAACACCTCTCTTGGAAGAAAAGGTCCGTTCCATTCAGCTTGGGGATCCTTACACTAAAAAGATCATCTCCAACATTCAACTTCCGAAGTATGAGTCTTTCCACGTAGATGACCAAGGCACTCTTTTCTTTGAACACCGGATGTTTGTTCCGAACTACCCGGGTTTAAGAGAGCAAGTTCTCAAGGAGGCGCATGATTCTGTTCTTTCTATCCACCCTGGCAGCACTAAGATGTACATGGACTTGAAAACACAATATTGGTGGCCTGGTTTGAAACGATATTGTGCCAAATATGTCTCAGAGTGTGATGTCTGTCGTAGAGTTAAAGCTGTCCATCAGAAACCTTCCGGTCTTCTACAGCCATTGAAGCCTCCGGAATGGAAATGGGAGAAAGTAGAGATGGACTTCATCACTGGTTTTCCAAGGTCGCAGAAAGGCAACAATGCAATCTTTGTTGTCATTGACAGGCTTTCCAAAGTAGCTCACTTCTTTCCAGTCAAGGAAACAATTTCTGCAATTCAGTTGGCTGAGCTCTATATCAACAGAATTGTCTCTCTGTATGGAGTTCCTCTTGAGATCAGGTCAGACCGTGGAAGCATCTTCACTTCCAAGTTCTGGGGAAGTTTCCAAAATGCTTTGGGAACAAAGCTAAACTTCAGCACAGCTTACCACCCTCAGTCGCAAGGACAAGTTGAAAGGATCAATCAGATTCTAGAAGATATGCTCCGTGCTTGCGTTATCTCGTTCGGCATGAAGTGGGAAGAATGTCTTCCTTATGCTGAATTCTCTTACAACAACAGTTTCCAGAAAAGTCTAAAGATGGCACCATTTGAGGCTCTCTATGGTCGCAAGTGCAGAACTCCGATTGGTTGGTCGGGCGCAGGTGAAAGATTATTGTTTGGCCCCGACATTGTAACTCAAGCGGAGGAGAAAGTTCACATCATTCTTGAAAACCTGAAGATTGCTCAAAGTCGCCAGAAGAGCAATTATGACAGGAAGCACACAGACATGGAGTATGTCCCTGGTGATCTCGTTTACCTTCGTGTCACTCCCATGAGAGGCACGCACCGCTTTGGTATCAAAGGAAAGCTGGCTCCTAGATACATCGGTCCTTTCAAAATTCGTGGAAGAAGAGGAGAAGTTGCGTATGCTCTTGAGCTTCCTGAACAACTCAAAGTCCATGATGTTTTCCACATCTCTCAACTCAAGAAGTGCTTCAAGGATCCCGGCAGGACCGTGGACCATGAACTCATTAATCTCCAAGAAGATCTGTCTTATCAAGAACACCCCACAAAAATTCTTGAAGTCGCAGAAAGAAGGACTCGCAACAAGTCCATCAAGTTCTGCAAGGTGCAGTGGTCGCACCATTCCGTTGATGAAGCAACCTGGGAACGTGAAGATGAGCTCCGTGCCAAGTATCCTACCCTCTTTGAGTCTTCTTTTTCCTAGAATCTCGGGGCGAGATTCCTGTTTAGTGGGGGAGAGTTGTAGCACCCCAATTGTCTAACAATTGTAATGCTACTTGTCCTAGTAAGATATTGGCTACTCCATAGAGATTATTGTTGCATCATAATTATATCATGCTCATGTCATCATGCCACCTTGCATTTGAGCATCATATAAAACCCTTTTTCTTTTGGTTCTTCTCTCACATGCATTATTAATTGTATTTGCTTCTTGATATTATATTTGGCTATTGATATATTGTCTAAATGCCCAAGTTGAGTTGGGGGCATATCTTTTATTCCATTCCACCACCTTTCTTTCTACCACTTTATAATTCCACATCCCTTCACCATGAGCTTGTAATTCTTTTCTTGTGACATTTTAATTCTAGCTCATGTAGTTGGGGTGGATCAATCTTCTAAATTCTTGTGCTTGGTTTTATCTCCATTTTTGGAAATGCATAAGAATAATGTCATCATATTATTATTGTTGTCACAAAATAAATAATGGCATTATTATTTTGCATGGACCATGCAAGCTCTACACCACCTCCACCTCTTTGGGTTTTCTTTTGTTTTAGTGGATCTTATCTTGGGGAAACATCTACCACCATTACACCCTCCTCATAGTCTCACCCCTCTCTTTATCTTCTTATTTTATTCTCCATGCATGAACCATATGAGGCCTATTCCTTAATTCATTTCTTTTTCTTTTTCTTGGAATTCTTTCCACCTCCACCTCATGATCATTCTAGCCTCCACCATGCTCCATTTGAGTTGGTTTTATCCACATCATTTACATTCATTTTATTTTATTTATCTACATGGGTGGTCATATGAGCCTATTTCACCATCTTCTTTTCTTCCTCTTTCTTTCTAGTTTCTTTTCCACATTAGCTTATGCAAGTTCAAGCACTAGGGTCCTTCTTGACATGATCTCTTAAACCAAAAATAAATTCAAATATCTAAACATCTGACCTATCTAGTTCTCTCTCTCTCTAATCCTCTCCTAAACCCTAACTCTAAAACCTTCCTCTCTCTCTCTAGCTTGGCCTCCATGCCAAGCCCCTCTCTCTAGCTGGCCCCACCCTAGCTAGACCTAGCTCTCTCTCTAAGCTAGACAAAACCCTAACCCTAACCCGAGCCCCATCTAACCTAGCCCTAGCTACTCCCTCTCCTTTCTCTCTTCTCTCTTCCTCCTACCAGCCCCACCTGCAGCTGCGCCACCCCAGCCCCACCTGCAGCCACCCCTACCTCGCCAGGACCAGCCCCAGCCTGCTCACCCACGTGCTCGGGAGGAAGGAGGAAAGGGCCGAAGCCCCTTTTTCCATCTACCCCGCCCCCACCTGCCTCCCCTCTCTCCCTCTCACTTTCCCCTCCTCCTCACGCCTCTCTGGCCTCGCCAGATCCGCCCCAGAGCACCCCCTCCTTCCCCGTATTCTCCACCGTCGCCCCCACCTGCCGCCAGTCACCGCCGACTACCGCCGCCATCTCCTCGTTCCGGCCGTCAAGCTTGTCGTGGAAGTGGTCTGGGAGATCGAGGATATCCCCCTGCGTCGCCCAGTACACGCCGTCGCGGAGGAGAAGCCCCAGCACCGCCAGTTCCTCGCCGCCCGACGCGAAACCCTAAAACTCCGGCCGCCAGCCTCGCCGTCGATCCACCGCTCCTCGCGCCGATCCAAGCCCACCAGCGAGCCCGCGGTGAGCATCTTCTTCTTCCTGACAACCTCCGCCTCTCCGTATCACTCTGGCCTCGCCGTGCGTTTGGTCGAACGCTCTCCGCGCGCCAGAGCTCGCCAGCATCTGCTATTTTCCCGCGCCACGCTCGTCCTATCTAGCCCGCGTCCACCTCCCTGGCAGCTCCCCCAGCACCACCGCACCGGTTAGCCTCCTCAACGCGGACTCCCGCGGCCCGGGATCGAATCCCCGCTCCGCGCCGCGCACGCGCCTGCCGCCAGACGCGAGAGGAAGAAAAACAGTAACCCGGGGTCGTGGTAATTTGCAAAAAGCCCCCCACCTTTTTGATTCCCTCCGCCCGCGCTCCTCTCAGCCCCACCAGTCAGCCACGCCAGCAGTTTAGCAGAAAAACCCCTCCGTTTTCTCAGACACAACCCGCGGTCCAGCTGCAGCCCCACCTGTCAGCCCCTGTCTTCCGCATCGCTGACACGTGGGCCTTCCGCCGCTGGTCCCGCCTGTCAGTGTCAGCGGCTAACCCAGCCCGCGTGCAAAACACGTTTTCCCGCGCGCGTGGCCCCAGTTCGCTGTGTCCCCACCCGTCAGTGTCTGGGTCTGAGTTTGCCTGGGTGCAAAAAGTATTTCTCTGAGTCTGTTTTAATTCAAATCTTTTCCAAATTATTTTAAATTCAAATTCTTTTCAGATTCAAATAATTTTTAAAAATACAAATCCAAATAATACAAATAATATATGTTTTGGAATCAGAAAAATGTGAGGAATTCAAATATGCCCTTCAACATATATTTTGAACACTTTAAATTTCGAGTTGATTAAAATTACGAGAAAATGCCCTTTTACTTGGTTAATTAATAACTTTTGTTTTATAATTCCAAATTTGACAAATAATATGTCTAAATCGATCAGCGCGACGAGCCCGTTCTATTTATGCAGTCCTTGTTCTGAATTGCAGCATGCATCATGTCAACATTTAATTTCTGAACTGTTTATGACAATAAAACTTGGGCAAATAAATATTAAAGTGCTTTATTTCTTGTATCCACATCCCACCTTTGCCATGCTACCTTAATGCCATGTAAATTGTGCATCATTCATCATGGCATGCTTGGTTGCTTGTTGCATTTCAATTTATATGCTTGCGCACTTTATTTATGTTGGCCCTTGTTTGTTTGGTTCTTCTTCGAATAGACGCCCAGCAGGAGGTTTACCAGGAATCACAGGAGTATTACCCAGATCCATCTCTCGCTTCAACTGAGCTGCCAGGCAAGCACTACCACATGCTTGCATACATACAGTACCTATTGCCTCTATCTTATTCTTGCATCATTGAGTCGCGATTGCATTAAATTGAATCCCAAGTACTGCATAGCCTTTACTTTTAAACCACATTAAGCCTGTTCCGGTCCCATGAGCCATTACTACAGGAGTTGTTTGAGCCATGCGAGTCGTAGAAAAGCATGCTTAGGGTATGTGAGTGTCGGATGGATAACGAGGTACCTAAACAACATAACCTGAGTAGTAATGGGATAACTAATGAAAGAGGCACCGGTGAGCAATATCTGCTATTTGGTTTTTCATGCTCACTTGTGTCCCGTAGGACCCCGAGTACTTGATTCCTGTTCCTTGTTTATTCGCACTATCCACATCCGGGAGGCCTTATGGACCCCTCTGAGCTAGAGCTTGATTCATTCTTATTTCTTGGGGCCACAATTAGTTTGGGGCTTTATTACTATTCTTTACTTATGCCATGTTACTGCTTTATTAAGATTGTGCGTGGAGCACCTGTACTGTTTTGGATCGTGACACGTTTTCGCTGTATCGACAAGCCCAGTCACATTTTCGGGTTCCCAGTCATTTACCGCCGTCCACACAAACCTTGGGTCCGTCTCGGAGTCGGCCAACTTCGCTGCGGGTAGCTTAATGGGGTGGCCCCCTGAAATATTTCTGAATCCTGTGTTTGCTTTGTCGTGAATGCCTCGTTGGGTTTTGATTTGGTTTTTCCGAGGTTGATCGAGTGTGTGTTGCTATTCGTGCACCCCTGCAGGGTAAATCTTTCTGAAAGCCGTGTCCGCGGTTATGGACGACTTGGAGCACAGTTTCTCGATCATAGACAAGTATAACTAAAGTACCGCTTTTAAATTGACTAAGTACTTGACTAGTAAATAGTGCAATACTCATGGAATGGTTAATAAAAACTGCCAACGGATGATGGGGGTTGTTCGTCCGCTTCCTCGTGGGTAAGCGAGGAGGAGGATGGATCTGTTAATTATACTGTTATAACTGTTGTTCTTAATTCACGGACTTCCGCCTATCATTGGTTAGGCGGAAGGTTAGCGAGTCTCTATAGAATTGTAGGTATTATCTTTTGCTGCAAATGCGTCACCCCAGGTTGTGTCCCCTTTAGTGGCATAAAGACTTGCTAAGTACCCCTAGGGTCTCACACGATAAATTATTTGATTCAGATGAACAGGTGTACCCGCAAGATGGATACTGGGCGGAAGAGACAGATGATGTTGGCAACGATCATTTGGTGTAGAGATTCCGGGAACGGGGATCCGTGTGATCTGTGGGCGGGATGTGTTTATTTATGGGGCATCTTATGCCAATTTGCTTCTTATCCGTACTCGGATCTTGTTTTCCGCTTCCGCCTGACACTCTGATGTGTGATGTATGAGGAGCTATCCTAAATTATTATATCTATCTAGGATATTTGGATCTTGCCGTATGGCGTTGCAATATTTCTATTTCTTTTAGATGGAATGGCTCTGATGTACTGTTGTATGTGGCTTGCATACATACTCATTTGTGTATGTAGTTGATCCCTTCGCCTACCGATTACGCCGCTCGTTCTTGTCCCGTTGACTGAAAGTGGTTAGGACGGCCGAAAGGTCTACCGTGAGTGGCCCTGGGCCCCACCGTACAATTTTAACCACTTTCGTTCATCCAGGCATTAACTAAGAGCGTAATTCACCGAGGTAGTTACAATTGGTATCAGAGCCATCCCGCCCTTCAGGGTCTCAGCCAAAATGGTCGTTGTCAGTCTAGCAAATATTTTGGTAGTTATGTATACTAGGGAAAAACAAATGTGAGAGTAAGATTGCTTCCATTTTTCTTCTTACCCACCCACCCACCCTTTTCTGGTAAGGAAGTGTAACGTTTTCAATCCTCTTCTAAACTTCAAACTAGGATTCACGTGTTTTGGGTTCCGTAGTACCATAGGTTATGTTTGTGTGTGTGTGTGTGTCAACTCCTTGTCTATCTGTTGCATCCAAATGTTATCACTATCTGCCTTTTGGTTATCAACTGTTGGTACATTCACTACCGACAGGCTTTGTAAACCGACGCGATCTATTCTGATTCGTTGTACACCGATGCGATCCATCTTACTCTTTGTTATCCGACGTTATCTTGTTGGGGTGTTCTTTTCCGTAGCTACCAATCTTTAGGTTCATCTTAGGAAGAAGTTGTTGGGATATGTTTTACTGATTCATGTGCGGAGTAGTGATTTGAGTGCGGGATGGAGTCGCGACCATACCACTACTTTTGTCATTTGCTTTTGTATATTGAATTAGTAGAGTTGCGAATCTTGATTCGTTAAGTGGTTTTGCGCATATAGTGGTATTTTAATGCCAAAATTTGCGGAAATTTTTTCTTTGTTAGTTTGTGTACCACACTCCTTTGTTCAGTCGTGTGTGTTATGCTTTATATCTTCTAATTGCCTGGAACTTTGTTGATATTTTAATATCACCTCAGTGAATTGCATTCTTTAATTTTGATTAATTCCATTTTGGTACTATTTTGGATTATTATCATTCTCCATTATAGTACTGACTTGTGTTTTATATCAATCACAGGATGGCACCACCACGCCGTTCTGAGGAGGATATACCACCTGAACTTGGGGCCGCTTTGGCAAGTATTGCAAATGCTTTGGGCACTATGCAGCAGAACCAACAGCGCTTCGAGGAAAGTGTGAGGAGGAATGAGTTTGCTCCGCTACCTCCACCTCCCAAGCGAGGAGACATCAAGAGTTTTCTCAAGTTCAACCCACGTCAATTTGAGGTGTCTGATCAGCCACTTGATGCGGATGATTGGCTTCGTGAAGTGTCAAGGTTGCTGATGACTGCGGATGTTCTCGAGCAAGAATGGGTCAAGTGTGCTACTCACCTTCTGAAGGGAGATGCAGCTCTCTGGTGGGAAAATTACCTCAAGGCAGATCTTTCTGGTTTTCAGCCTACTTGGGAGCGGTTCACTGCTGCCTTCAAAGAGCAATATCTGTCAGAAATTGTCATGGAAAGGATGAAGGAAGTGTTTCTCAACCTCAAGCAGGGCACTGACAATGTCAACACCTACATCAGAAACTTCATGAACCTGTCTCGTTATGGTGGAGATGAGATCTCTGATGACAAGAAGAAGCAAAAGAGGTTTCGGCAAGGCCTCAATGCTTCCATCAAATATGCAATCACTCATGCAAGGCCAGCATCTTTCCTGGAACTTTAGCACACAGTTCTGCAGGAAGAAGCAAGTAGGCAAGTGTTTGAGGAGTCAAAGAAACACAGCCGTGATACAGCAAGCTCTTCTGCTATGACAGCTCCTTCTAAGCGTCGTGTCTGGGTTCCTAACACCCCACCGTCACTCCCTGCTCCACCAAGACCTTCAAGCTACGCACCAAGGCCACCAAACTCCTTCACTGCGGCTCCCAGGGGCTACAACCACAACTACCCTGGAGCGCCTGGCGGAGTCCCTGGCTACGTTGCTCCACGTCCACCTGGTGCTTGCTATACTTGTGGAAACACTGGCCATCAGCAATGGAATTGTCCAATGAACAACAAAGCTCTTCCACCACCACCTCCAAGACCTGCGGCAAGTGGTCCTATGATTCGTGCACCTCCACCTCGGGCTCTCAACATCAACACTAAGCCTGGGTCTGCGGTTGCTCGTGCTAACTGTGTCAACGCCGCTCAAGCTGAGCATGCTCCTGGAGTTGTCATGGGTATGCTTCCTGTTAACTCAGTTCCTGCACGAGTTTTGTTTGATTCTGGTGCTTCGCATTCTTTTGTTTCTCACAAGTTTGCTCATGAGCAAGATCTGGCTATGGTTCCTTTATTACACCGTCTTGTGGTACAATCTCCTGGGTCTAACATGAGGGCTGCTCATATCAGCCATGGCAATCAAATTGAGATTGGTGGTTCTTCGTTTCTCCGGCTTCCTTAATTATTCTGGGCAATTCTGATATTGATGTTATCTTGGGCATGGATTGGTTGACAACAAATGCAGCTGTGATTGATTGTGCTGAACGTTCGGTTTCTCTGAAAATTCCTGAAGGCCATATAGTCTATTCTCCAAGTCTGACTCCTGCAATTCAGCTTTATTCGTTGGCGGCTCTGAATGATGATGCTATGGAAGGTATTCAGAGTGTTCCTGTAGTTTGTGAGTTTCCAGATGTCTTTCCTGAAGAGTTGCCAGGTATGCCTCCGGATCGTGAGGTTGAGTTTTGTCATTGAACTTGAACCTGGTACCCGCTCCTATCTCCAAGCGGCCTTATAAAATGGGTCCTGCTGAGTTGGCTGAACTTAAGCGTCAGCTGGATGAACAAGAGAAGTTGGGTTTCATTCAGCAGAGTACTTCTTCTTGGGGTAGTCCAACCATCTTTGTGAAGAAGCGAGACAAGACTGATAGACTTTGTGTTGACTATCGGGCACTCAATGCTAAAAACAATCAGAATAAATATCCCCTTCCGCGGATTAATGATCTCTTCGATCAGCTAGCCGGAGCTGTGGTATTCTCTAAGCTTGATTTGAGAAGTGGTTATCATCAAATCAAGATTCGCAAGGAAGATGTTCCCAAAACAGCTTTCACCACCCGCTATGGCCTGTATGAGTACACGGTCATGTCTTTCGGTCTCACCAATGCACCTGCCACCTTCTCGAGGCTTATGAACTCGGTTTTCATGGAGTATCTTGATAAGTTCGTTA